>JAMWET010004789.1:0-381767 GCA_024036415.1 Prochilodus magdalenae
AAATTGGCTAAACATCGTCGTGGCCTACATCCAGAAACTTGTCCAGTACATGCGAAATCCAATCACGGATGTTATTCATGCAGGTGGAGGTATTGCATGCTGTTAGGTATGTTTCAGTCACAGGTGACTCTTTTTTATTGAGCCCTGTAACTGTATATAAAGGTTCAGAATTACACACATACAACTGGTTTAACATCAGAGTATAAGGCTTATCTTAGTACACAGCACAAAGACACAGTATACTTAAATGTATAGATTATGTTTATTGTTGAGACGTATATCTACCTCACAGGGCTGTTTGCACCGCACTTTAACTCAACCTGTATACTTGACCATCCAGTTTTGTTTTTTATTAATCTTATTTATCTATATTTATTTATCTATACTGAACATCTGTACAAAGCAATTTGGCTGTTACTGAACATTAAGCTGCTATTTTCCCACCTGCACTGTACACTTTATAAATCCATACTGTTTAAACCACATACTTACTGATACTGCACTACTCTTTGCACATGTCCTGTACATGTACTGTACTGTTTGCACACATTGTTTTTTGTCTATTGTCTTTGCAGTACACTATTGAGATATATGATATGATATATATATATATATATATATATATATATATATATATATATATATATATATATATATATATATATATATATACACATTCTTCAACTGGAGAAGGAGCCTGACCGTGTTTCGTTATACTGTACAACCCTGTATTGGTATAATGACAAAGTTTAATTGAATTGAATTGAACTTTTTTTAAAGCTGACCACATTCATTTCCATAATGTTTAAAACATGAAGATGAAAACATCACTTTACTGAAAGTCTGTAAAGTGAGCTTAGGACTGTTCATTAGATGTTCATTAGATTATTAGATGTTATGTCCAGTTACAAAATCATTTAATTCCAGGGTTAAGGTTAGGGATAGGGTAGGAGATATGTGAATTGGATTGGAAGTGTCAATGTGGATCTTTATAAAGCATTATTTAGTTGAACAGAAGATAAGCTATTAAGCTGTATGATACCAGATAGTGCAACTTTGTGTTATAAGGCCTTATACTGTAATCTCATAACACTTTATGTGTATATTTGTGAATATTTATACACAGTTACAGGCATTTGTCTAGTATTAATATTATAAGGCATTATCAAGACGGTATAGATCTTTATGAATGGAATCATAGTGCATTATGGATACCTGATTCATAGAAAGTATTACCTTTAGATGTTCTCATGCCTGTTCTACTTTGTAGTCAAAATAAATCTGACACAGTCTCTGTTCCCTAATAGTAATTATTTTGGTGAATGTATTCATATTATGTACATCGATCTTTTCAGAGTCAGGTTGTTCAGGCAACCAGGAGGATGGGGAAACTACAAGAGCTAGAACATTCAACATCAGCAGCTGTTTCTGGCCTGACAAAGACTTTAGCTTTGCAGTCTGTTTCTTAGGGTGCATGTCAGCAGGTAAATAAATAAATAAATAAGCGAGGCCATTGAGGCAGCACACTCAACAGGCTCATATAGCGCGTACCTTGTGGTGAAAAAAAAAAAACCAAACAGCCCAGATTGAAGCTGAATCTCATAATGGATCAAATGACCTCCAGCAACAGTTCCTCCACTCCAGAACCTGCAATTCAATCTAGATGGAGGATGTGACAGACTTAATCAACATAACACGGACAAGATGCACTGTACTCCCTCATGTTCTTGTCTGAAAGGGTCAGTTATGATTTATGAATGTGTTCTGAATTATATAATGCAAACTGTGAAAAGCACTTACTGCCATGAAAGCACATCTTTTCACCTGCTGCTCTGGCTGCTGACGTTCTACAGATATTCTGAGGGTTCTAGTGGTTGTAATGGACCACGTTTTAATGTTATTGACTCTTTTGGACTTGTATATTTAACGTATGTACATACATGACACATTTATTTGTCTATGTCATTTGCATACAGAGAAACCCAGTCCAAAATTCCAGTATTGTTCTTGTAGGCGGTTTGAAGATCTAATAACCATATTTTGGCATTAATAAAATGACTGCCCCGATTTACTAAATAGGCACAACAGCACTTTAGGGTGCATGATAAGATCAAAACAACAGTAGCTGCTCTTTTGTGCGTTTGCCTTGTTGCACATGCATTTAAAGTAGATTTCCTCTCGAGTGCAAAATACTGAGAAGAGATTATTATAATAGAACACCTCGTCCAATTTACCAAGGCTGATTAATACTCACCTGAGTATCTAGTGATATTTAACACCTGTAAATAGCGTTTGGTTCTGCTGATATTGTTGTGGAGCAGATATGCCCACCTAATAAAATGGAATCAGTCATATGGTAAGTTATACCTGTATTCATTTTGGCTACCCCAACCTGGGCAAACTATGTGTGGATCAGTGTTTCTCAACCCGGTTCCTGGAGCCTCCCTAGCCTGAACATTTTGGTGGTTTCACTGTTCCCAATACACCTGATCCAACTAATGAGCTGGTTGCAAACCATGCTAATCAGTCTAGGCTAATCTAGGGTAATCAGTCAAGTAGCCTAGGTGTAAAGGAATGGCTTAACTTTGAGAGTTAGCCTTAGCCCAGCAACATGCACTACTCTTGTACTGCTAGAGAACCCTTGAGAACAGTGTTAATGATGACATGGATGACATGTTCTTGCCAATATTTTGGGAGAACAGAATTGTCCCTAGGTGGTGGAGTGGGTAGCACTGTCACCTTAGAGCCTGAAGGGCCTAGCTTTGATTCCTAACAAGGCTATCTGGGGTCTTTCAGTATGGAGTTTGGATGTTTCCCTGTGTCTATGTGGGTGTTCTCTGGGTGCATGATCAGATATTCGGATCCTGTGATATACATTTGTGGCCTTTATGATCCAGAACTAGGTGAAAGCAGGGAAAGCACTTAAGCGTGGAAGGCATTTGGCCTCCAGGACCATGATTGGGGAACACTGCTATGGATGCTCAGTAGTGTGTTAGGTTATGTTAGAACAGTAATGATATTTATGCAGACCGAATGTGGTTTAGTTATTTCTTTAAGCATTGCTAGAACTTGCTGATGGCAGGTTATATTGTTCATGCGTTCTCTCATGCGATAAAAATAACTTGCTACGTCCACTCGCAACTAATTGTCAGTCATGCATGGTCAGCCGCTTTTCTTGTAAAGGCCCTGCTTTCGTCCTTGTCTTTCTTTTCCTTCCTGCATTTCTGGAAATATAGAGCGGAGAAAGGGCCATTTTTCCTTCTGTGTCACTGAATCATATGCCTCCGTCAGACCTAGTCAGTTCCATGCCCCAAGGTGTTGTCTTTTTTCTTTCTTTTTCTCTTGTTATTTATTTGATTTTTTTTTAGGACACAGTCTGTGGCACAAATCTGCTGCCACACGTGGCTGGACTGACAGAGGTACGACACAGAGGCTTATGTGTCTCGGTTAGCATCTGTGTCAAGTGTTTGGCCATGTACTTTTCCGCTGAATACTAAGTGTAGGCAAGGAACATGAAGGGAGATAACCGGTCATAAAGGAGACAATAACGCGGTGCTCAATAGACTCCTCATATTGCCCTGGTTGAGTCACTGGAGCTTCAGAGAGGATAAAAATAGAAATTATGGGCAAAATATCACACACTCCCACCCACACACACACACACTCACTCACTCAGAGTTCCTGGTGTGCTCTGGCCTATTTACGGAATGGCATATCAGAAGAAAAATAACTTTTCTCCCCCCAAAAAACTGTTCACGATGGGGACATTGCCCCAAGCGTCATTACGAAACGTCGTCATGCTCTTTAATTTCCGTCTGGTTCGTCTATCTGGCAAGACGTGGCGTAATGGAGTCATGCCTGTGCGACTTTTATTTTCCAGTCACGCACACAAAGAAAGAAGTCTCTTTAGAAATTTATACATGAAATCTCCAAAGAAATCACAGACAGCATCTGCTAGCTGTGCGATCGCCTGTGAGGTTAAAGTACAGAACGTCAGCTGTAATTCTGCAGTACACCTGCAAGTCAACCGGATATTAATGATTCATCTTACCACATAATTATGACTCATCTCACCATATCAAGGGACAAAATGACTAAATTCTTGTTCTCTGGTAAGCTTTGATCTGAATGGCATCTCTAAAGCATCTTCGGAGTTTTGATTACCCCATGTTCATGAGTAGGCCAGGTAAATATTAAACCTCAGTGTTTCACCTCCTCTTCCCATCACCACCTATCATTGAGTCAAATCCTGATCTAGGTTAGAGACCTTGCCAATACTGACCTTCACCCACCACAGTTCAAAAAGAAAATCCATGGTGACTTCCAGGTCACATCAACTTAAATTCTTTTAACATCCTCAGATAAAGGCAATAATAATAATAATAATAATAATAATAATAATAATTTCCACCAAAAAACAATTCACATGTGTGGAGAGGTTTACTTGTTGCTTGAAGTATAGGTGCATCTATTGAAATACTCGGTGGCCTCTAGCAGATTATAAGTCTTAACACACCACTGCCAAACGGTAGAAATGGCACAATCAGTTTGCGTTGAGGTCAACACCTTCTTCGTTTAGATATAGTGACTCAAAATGTGTCCTACCAAATGCTGAGCAGGACATTAAAGAGTTAAATTTATTCTGAGTAAACTAAATTATCCCATAAGATTATAAGATCATGAGAAGACCGTTTTTATGTATATACTCCAGCTACCAATTAATTAGTCATAAATCCTTTGTAGTCAATAAGTGTCTATATAGTCTGAAACTAGTCTGAAAAGTGGTCTCAGACAGTGATGCTACACCCACACTTACTCTGATGTCTATTGTCATTTTGTCTTTTCCATTGTAGTTGCCAGTCGCTGACTAGCATGCAGCGAGTTTTATCAGTAGGATAGGAAGCATGCTTTTCCAAGCTGTTACCTGTCTTAGCGATGTTTGTGTTTCAAGGACAGATATAGATATGACATTACATTTTTAAAAGTTATACAACTGTTTCTTTGAATCTTTTCAACAAATAATCATGGCATGTTTACTGATGCTTACACTAGTTTGTCTTGTTGTGGCCCCAACACATTTACTAATTGTTCTATTTATGCTTATTTGTTGAATGCCATCATCAAATTACTTTTAATATTACACAAATAACCCAAGTAAACACAAAGTCTGTTTTATAATCATGGATTCATTTGTTGATTATTAAATCACATGATTTCTTTTAGCTCTTGTTACATATAAAAGCCAGTCTGAGATATACTTTGGTTTCTTGCTCAGCCACTCTCCCAGTCTCTTCTCAGTTTCTGCAGTGGCATCCATGCTGGGAATACTTAATACTGCCTACTGAAGTCTATAGTTGTTGGTGTGTGACATGGTGCCTTAAAGCCGTATGCAATGGTACATAGCGCTATGGCAGCTGTCCTGGGCTCAGAGTAGCAATGATAGAGATGGCTTTCTCTCTAATATAAGTGAGGGAGCCATCAAAATGATTTTAAAACTGTTATTGTAAATAAACTCATTGCATATCCTACTAAAGGTAGTAATAATTGTGATTAAACCTCTAAGATTATAATGTTGTATTCTTCTCTTCGTGTCAGTCTGGCATGTTTATGGCTTTCTTACTGATTTGTAATTTCTTTTTCAGTTATTTGATCGGATGCTTTGTTGGCATTAATACATCTCTGGTCTTTGTGTTGAGATATAACAGCAAAAGATTCTAAATTCTAGGCCCTGTATTTTCTAAGGATGCTATAACATACAACAAGCAGCCAAATGTTTAATTATTCATGATTTCAAAAATGTTGGACCTCGATCCATATATTAAAAGGGCTGTGCTTCCTCTGTGGTTTGGCAAATGTAGATGTACATACTCCCAAATTAAGGCTTACATTCTGCTATTTCACCGATTGGTAGAGATGGCACAAGCAGGTTAAACTCAACAACATTTTTCAAGATGTAGTGACTAAGAATGTGTTCTACCAAAAAGATGAGCAGAACGTTGAAGGGTTACATTTATTTGGAGTGAACGATATGATCTTTAATACGTTATAAGGTTATAAGATCATGTGATACTCATGAGATACTTCCTCCACCAATTCATTATTCCCTCTACCAATACATTTTGTAGTTTTGACCAGAGAAGGATGGGTCCCCTCTGTGTGAGTTTGGTTCCTCCCAAGGTTTCTTCCTCCAACTTGAGGGAGTTTCTTCTTGCCAACATCGCCTTTGGCTTGCTCAGCGAGGACTTCTTTCTTTTCTCTTCTTAATAAATTATTATTACTGAATTTCTGTAAAGCTGCTTTAAGACAAAATCAGTTGTAAAAAGCCCTATATAAATATATTTGATTTATGTTAATCATACGTCCTTATCTTAAATGTCTATACAGTCCCAAACTACCCAGATTCTGCACCCAAACCTACTCTGATGGGAGTATTTACATCCACAGTGTATATGTAAATACCCCAAATTAAAGCTACCATTCTGCTGTTTACCTCATAGGCATTGTTTTATTTCAAATCCATTTTGTTGTACTTGGCACCAGTCCTTACATACCTTGTCCTGGTTCGTATACATCCTGGTAGCAATAAACGCTAATGCTAAAGGTTGTACAGATGCTCCATCTGCTTTTAGTAAAGTGGTCTGAGTGCACTAATAGCATTTTTTTTTTCCCTCTTTCCAGATCTGTTTCAGAAAGCCATCATTCAGAGCGGAACTGCTTTATCCAGCTGGGCCGTCAACTACCAGCCGGCCAAGTACACGCGCATGCTAGCAGAAAAGGTGGGGTGCAACATGATAGACACTATAGATCTGGTCGAGTGCTTGCAGAAGAAGAACCACAAGGAGCTTATTGAACAATACATCACCCAAGCAAAGTACCACATTGCTTTCGGGCCCGTTATAGATGGCGACGTCATCCCAGACGACCCACAGATTCTCATGGAGCAGGGCGAGTTCCTCAATTACGATATCATGTTGGGAGTCAACCAGGGGGAGGGTTTTAAATTTGTGGATGGAATTGTGGACAGTGAGGACGGCGTCTCTGCAAACGATTTTGATTTTGCCGTGTCCGATTTTGTAGACCACTTGTATGGTTATCCTGAGGGTAAGGATACGCTCCGAGAAACCATTAAGTTTATGTACACGGATTGGGCTGACAAGGAGAATCCGGAGACCCGGCGCAAGACTCTGGTTGCGTTATTCACGGATCACCAGTGGGTGGCGCCTGCAGTAGCTACAGCAGATCTTCATGCGCAGTATGGATCGCCAACATATTTCTACGCGTTTTACCACCACTGCCAGAGCGAGATGAAACCCAGCTGGGCCGACTCGGCACACGGAGACGAGGTTCCATACGTGTTTGGAATCCCTATGATCGGCCCGACGGATTTGTTCAACTGCAATTTCTCCAAGAATGATGTCATGCTCAGTGCCGTGGTGATGACCTACTGGACAAATTTTGCTAAGACAGGGTGAGTGAAGTTTCCAGTGATATTCCTAGTGTGATGTATGTTGTTTCTCTGGAGCCTGTTTCATATACTGCAGTTCATATTGTTGGTAATTTCATGGCTATGTCCAAGTTTTTCCCAAAAAATTGATTTGAGTTTTAGGAGATTGAAATTTGACATTCTCTGGGGTGAAGGTCTACACTGACTATCGATTGAAATGCTATTAACGTCAAACCAGAATTTCTTTAGGGATGCACTGATATGGGAATTTGGTGCAGATGCCAATATTCAATTTACATATCATTGCCGTCCAAAGAAAAACTTGTATATCCATTTTAAGCAGGTTTTACTCTTATGCATCATCTGAACACATACATTGTCTGAAAATCTCTTACTGAATGGACCAAAAGTAAAGGCTCAGAATTGCTTGGAGAACAATTTGGATCCATTGACTTGAATTAAAATGAAAGGAGGAAGTTGCCATTTTAGAGATACCTGTTTTTCATTGGACAGCGATGGCAAACTTATGTGTTTATGTACAATGCCTACACCATTACTGCTACACAAACATTTATAAAATGTAAAAATTAGAATAAATCCTACATGGATTAGCATTACAGAGAAATGTAACATGGTCTTACAATTGCATAGCTTTACCTTTACCTTTCTGGCAAACAAAAAAACATTTCATAGATTATTGTTCTAATCTAAACACCTGACCACTGCTGATAATATTTTAACATAAATATTTTTCATTAGGGGTGAAAGATGGGGAGGAGAGGGAGAAGAAAAAGTTAATCATGAGACTTAAAAGTATTTTTATTCACCTATCACAATATTTTAACATGCAGAAAAAGTACACTTGTAGTGTCATATTCAGAAAACACTATCAAATGGCGTAAAAATGATTATTATTTATTTAAATTTCAATTTAATCCACTTAAACAGTACTATTTATGCTGTCTTTGTAATGAACCATGCAATTGGTTAGTTTGGACCATATTCAGGACAATATCCAGGGTGTGCTCATAAATGCATATTATCACATAATTTGATTACAACAACAATTTAAAAATTGTCATATAGCCCGTTCATATTTACCAGTATCTCTATAACTCCAACACATGCTTGTCCCACTGGTGGGATTACTCCTGTATAAGCTTTTGCATAGATGCCTAAGTTTGTCATGGACTGTAAAAAAATAGGTAACATTTGATAGGTAGAAAATATTTCAGGCACTACAGTCACTACTAGCTACTAGCTTTTTTTGCCTGTCATGTACTGCATGGTGTCACAAGAGAGGCTCTCTAGAACAGGAACAGGTTCTTGAATACTGTAAACTCACTGTGAAAGATGGACTTGTATTAGTGCATCAGTGAGTGGGAATATGTAAACAGGAAAGAAAACAGAGGAGGTGTATTCTAGCCCACAGTTGAAGGGACTTTGGTCCTAGAATCTCAGCTGAGTCACACAGTTTTTGTGTGATTGCCAGAGCTTGTTATACGAAACAACTCCCTGACCCATTTTAACTGGTTGGGTTTTTTGAGTCACCTTTTCTTCATAACAGCATCAACTACTAAAACTAGATGCAAGGGCCCAAAATATCCAGCAACTTCTCTCAAACGGCACTACACAGCATTGACATTACCATGCCATAAACATGTTACGGGAGAGCTCATACACTGTCAAGATTTGTCATGACATATTATAGTCTACTAATATTACAGTATCGTATTAGCATTCCTGGTTCTTATCTTGACACATGTCATCATATTTGATGTCTTGGTGGCTAACTAAAGTACGCAGCAAAAATTAGCATGTGACATAATCCATCATAATACTGTAATATTACTGGGGAAAATCTGTCCTGACAGCAATGACATCCTCCTTGACAGGCTTTTGTTATGCAGCAGTAGTGTTAAAGTAAATGGTTACACTGTACTGTAGGTCAGTGTTCATAGGGCTATATGACAATCACATACTGCTCTCATTATGCAGACCTATAAATGATAAAGCCTTACTCCAATAAGCGGAAGTTGTCATAAAGGGTGTTTTTGTGAACTCCAGTATCAAGTTTTTGCTGGAATTGCTTGAGGTCAGGTTGCATGATGAGATCTGATTTTGTATACACATAAAGGTGATTATGTTACAAAACTTGACCAGAGAGGTTGGCTGGAAACATCAAACAATGGTATGTACGTCTCTGCTTTGACAGTTTGTGGTAACACTGAAATGAAAATCTACTGTATCATAGTCATATTGTGACATGATACGTTAGTGATGCTCTGTTTAAGTTGTAGGTATATTTTCTCTGCACGTTAAATTAAATGAGTATCATACATTATATTATAATTGTAAATACATTACATTATATAATACTATATATATGTATATATATATATATCACCTTAGCATTCTGCTTTTCTGGCAAACAAAAAACATTTCATAGATTATTGTTCTAATCTAAACACCTGACCACGGCTGATAATATTTTAACGTAAATATTTTTCGATAGGGGTGAAAGATGGGGAGAGAGGGAGGAAAAAAAAGACTTGAAAGTATTTTTATTCTCCTATCACAATATTTTAACATGCAGAAAAAGTAGGCCTGTAGTGTTATGTTCAGAAAACACTATCAAATGGCGTAAAAATGATTATTATTTATTTAAATTTCAATTGAATCCTCAATAGTCTTTGTAATGAACCATGCAATTGGTTAGTTATCACATAATTTGATCACAACAACAATTTAAAAATTGTCACATAGCCCGTTCATATTTACCAGGATCTCTGTAACTCCAACACATGCTTGTCCCACTGGTGGGATTACTGTTGTATAGGAATGTATAGGCTTTTGCATAGATGCTTAAGTTTGTCGTGGACTGTAAAAAAATAGGGAACATTTAAAAAACATTTAGGTAGAAAATATTTCAGGCGCTACAGTCACTACTGGCTATTATATATATATATATATATATATATATATATATATATATATATATATATATATATATATATATATATAGGTAATTAAGTATGTGTTATGTTATGTTCGTTAGTCAACACTAAAGTTAAGTAAAGTGTAAAGTGTTACCAATGAGTTTTATTTGGCTCTTAACTAAAATTAATAGTTAGTGCATATTTTTTTACTTTATAAAAAAATTATGTCTTTCCTTTTCTTTGGTGGACCTGTTAAGGAATTGTTTTTTTTTTTTGTTTTGTTTTTTTTTTATATTTGGTGTTATCTTTGAGAACCACTTGGCTTAGAAATTTTGTAGGACTGTTAATACATCCAGGTCCAATTTTCTCAATAGCATCTTAGAGTTAAGATCATCTTAACTGCTGATGGGAGTGTTCATTGTTACATTCTACCATTTTCAGAATCATCTTTGTTCTAAGATGCTTGTGGGAAAGCCAGCCCGATATAGTGGTTTAATGATTAATGATTGCTGAGAAATAAGCACTATTAGAAAACTGAGATGCATTCTGAAATAGACACAATAGACACTTGCCAAACATTGGAATAAGCCTTTATAAAGGTGTGTGTAGGATTGTCAGTTGTCAAAGAGCTCATGTAATTGTCATGTGGCCTTGTGATCTTAGTAGGTATATTGTTACCATATTTCTTTTACATGCCATATATATAGGAGATTAAAATCTCCAGCTATTGCAATGGGGCATTGCCACTTGCGTTGAATGAGTCATGGTTTTAGCATTAGAAATCACCTTCATCAGACCTTGTTCTCCCTGCAAAGCCCCTCTCTTCCTGTCATTGCATTCCAGAGCATGTACACACCACCTCATTGCAAAGGCCATCCATTTAAAGATAAGTGGCTTAACTCTCAAGCCGCTTCCCAGACGAGGGGTTATATGTGACAAAACCTTTCAGACTGAGAGTGCAGATACAGGATCAGATTTCCCCTTTCCCTGATTATATAGCCACATCTGGAGAACTGATCCTAGATCAGTTGCCACCGTGCTTTAATAAATATCCCCTACGTAAACAATGAGTCCATGTCCTGCTCATATTCATTCAAATCAGTTCTATAGTTTTTAGATTCATTAAAATGTAAATTAAATGGACCCCTAGAAATGTATTTTGGGTTTGGCACAGCCTCTTTTTATTTATCTTTTTTGTTATATATATTTATGATGTAGCTTGTGCTATATATATGCTGGAATGCTGATTTAGTTTACACAACATAGAACTCTACTGAATTTTATCTGCATTAGTTTATCAGCTTAATGTGCTCTGCAGTCTGCCAAGCCTGCCGGTGGAGTAAGCAGTTTTTTGTTCAGATATTCCATTCCACGTTAAATATACAGATGCCTGTACATCATTGATGCACCATTTAAGGTGGAATAAGAATCTTAAATAGGAAGCCAACTTTAGCTGTAAGGAATTAATTTGGCTTATATGTGCGTCCCGTACACTCATTCCTCTTACATTAAAGAACATTTTACAGTCAGGAAAATAAGACTTTGCAGGTTCTCCCACTTAGAAATCATGGAGGGGTCTGAAATTTTCATCTTAGGTGCATGTCCACTGTGAGAGACATAATCTAAAAAAAAAAAACCTGGAAATCACAATGTATGATTTTTTAAGAATTTATTTGTGTGTTGCAGATAAGTATTTGAACACCTGTGAAAATCAATGTTAATATTTGGTACAGTAGCCTTTGTTTGCAATTACAGAGGTCAAACGTTTCCCGTAGTTTCTCCCCAGGTGTGCACACACTGCAGCAGGGATTTTGGCCCATTCCTCCACACAGATCTTCTCCAGATCAGCCAGGTTTCTGGGCTGTTGCTGAGAAACACGGAGTTTGAGCACCCTCCAAAGATTTTCTATAGGGTTTAGATCTGGAGACTGGCTAGGCCACTCCAGAACCATGATATGCCTCTTACGGAGCCACTCCTTGGTTATCCTGGCTGTGTGCTTTGGGTCATTGTCATGTGGGAAGACCCAGCCACGACCCATCTTCAATGCTCTAACTGAGGGAAGGAGGTTGTTTCCCAAAATCTTGCAATACATGGCCCCGGTCATCCTCTCCTTAATACAGTGCAGTCGTCCTGTCCCATGTGCAGAAGAACACCCCAAAGCATGATGCCTCCACCCCCGTGCTTCACAGTAGGGATGGTGTTTTTGGGATGGTACTCATCATTCTTCGTCCTCCAAACACGGTGAGTGGAATTAAGACCATCTGACCACAGAACTTTCTCCGATGACTCCTCTGGATCATCCAAATGGTCATGGGCAAACTTAAGACGGGCCTGGACGTGTGCTGATTTAAGCAGGGGAACCTACCGTGCCAGGTCGCAGGGTGTTCAAATACTTATTTTCCTCACTGTAGCTCATATCTAGTCTCTAATGCAGTTAACAGAGTCGAGCTTATGATGTCCTAAGATCAAGAAGAGCATTTGCAAAGACATTTGGAAGGCAGGAAGGCATTTGTAAAGATAGTAGCCATTAAAGTTAAAGTTTAAATGCAAGAGGTATATAAAATAAAATAAGAAACTAGAAAAGTCCAGAGTTATTGTACAGCCTATACTACTGTACTTTCTAGTCAAAGCTGTATAAAATTGAATGGGAGTGTATGGGAGAAACAAGGGATGAATAAATGACACATGTATTAGGTTAAAGGAAACTACAGGGTTTGTGTCGGGACAAAAATGAATGGTTCCCTAGGGGAGGAAAGAGTGATAGAGAAACAATAAACAAGCAGATGAGTGCAGCTCAGATTGACACTAAATTTGTGCTTGGGGGTCTGTCCTGAAATGGGAGGAGCAGAAGTACTATAGATGAACGTGCACTTTTCCATGCCATTCATTCTTAATGGGGAAAAAATCAGAATTCAAGTTTTTCAAAAAACTTAAGTTGTACCAAAAAGATACAAGCACAACATTCCCAATCAGACTGAACATTCTGGAGATAGAATGGTGTTGCTATCTCAAAAACAAGTAGAAGAAAAAGTAGAACCGTCAGATAACCATGGTTTTGCGCATTGCGCAATCATTAGTTATTAATCATTAGTGATAAATGAAGGCACCGGCTTAAAAATGGCTTCAGTGGGAGCGGATCTGACATTTGGAGCATATTTGTTCCAGCATTTGGGTTTGTATACTTCAAGCAGATCAGCAATAAGGCCACTGAGAGATTTACATACAATTAGAAACAGTTAAAAGTCAGTTCTGTGCTTAATTGGCTGCCAGTGCAGTGACCTGAGGATTGAAGTAATGTGCTTTTATCTCTTTTTAGTTCTTGTGAGCATTCTAGCAGCCGCATTTTGAATAGACTGTAGCCTTCTGGGTGTGGGCAGTAGCTTGGGAGTCTTGGAATAGCCAGTTAAAGCACCACTACAAGAGTTCAGCCTGCTAGAGATTAATGCATGTTTTAGTTTTTTGGGGCTTCTTGGGACACGAAATTTAAAATCTTCAAATCTGAATATATTAGCCGTCAGAACTCTTGTGTGAATAACAGCACTGAACCGAAGTCTTTGCTCCTTACTGCTTACTACAGTTATCACATCCTTTAGTCCCGAGTCTTTTATTTATTTGGTTGAGGAAGCTTCCTTCCGTCCTGTTATTTACTGACTATAGGAAATGACATGAAGTGTCAGTGTGGTCTGGCATGTGATCATTAGGCAAGACGGCTAAGATCTGCTGCTTGGTTATCGTTTGCTTGGCTATGGTAAGACATTTTATCGTTATCGTAAAAGATTTGCATATCATCACTCCATATCACAAGGAAAACATATATTTCCATTTCTGTCTATATGTACTTTTATGCATCATTTGAGCACAGCAGCTGCTGTTTGCATTGTGTGAAATTCCATGATGAATTGACCAATGTAAATGAGCCAGTATTGCCTGGAAGAACATCTAGCTCCTTTGACTTATATTACAATGGAATTTTTGCCCTCTCTTGTAAAAAGTTGCCTATTTGGAGATAAGTGTTTTTCTTTGTACAGCAATTATATAAAGATTGAACTGTAGGGGGCCAAAAGTTGAGCCTTGTGGTACACCACAGGTCTAAGTTTCCTGATTAAGTTTCTTTGTTGATGACAATAAAGCAGCTCCTTCCAAAGTAGCTCCATCTGTATCTGGAAGTAGATCTTCCAAATATGATTAGAACCTCTTAGGAACAGTCATAAAGCCCCACCCAATTCTCCAGTCTGCCCAACAGTATCAAGGGCAGCACAGATACCTCCTCAGTCATTAAAGAACTACTGTATGTAAGGGCAGTCTCTGTGTTGTGATGTGAACAGAAAGCTGACTGGAACTCATCACAACAGTACTCAAATAAATTTTTCTCTATGCTTTTACCTATGAATGAAAGATCCAAGCCCAGGAAGGGTCCCTGAAAGGGGGGCCCTATTCTCTACTTGCAATAAATCCCATGCAAGGCAGCGAATGACTTTAAAAAGCGAGAGGACAAAACATCAAGAATGCACGTGAATGGTTTTGGATTGAACTGTTTCCTTAAGGGTTGTCAGATGAATAGCAGTGGATTTGGACATATACTGGTTGTTTGAGATAGTAGCTCTGTTTGTAGGAGCAGTGGTGATACCCTGTCTAACCTACAGGATTTTATTTCTAAAGAAAGCTGCCAGTTCAGTGCATTTCCCCACAGAGAGGAGTCCTGGGTCTGCTTGTGCTGGTGGGTATGTTTGCCTGTTATTGACTGTGAATAAAATGTGTTTATTATTAATGTACCTATTAATAATGTCAGAAAAGTAAGACCCCCTGGCTTTATGTGCTTCTAGGTTGTAGAAGTTTTTACTACCAGGCTACACCATGCTCAATCTACAGCATTGACAACTTTGGAAGGTTGTTAAGAGCATAGATAGGATAGAGACGTAATCAAACAGACTCATGATGTGCTCTGAGATGCCAGAGACTAATATATTAGAGGCTCTGGCCAAAACCAGGTCAGGGCGGCCTGTAGAAGGCACCTATGCAGGCCTCGTTCTTGTGATATTGGCCGTGGCAGCCTGTAGCCCATACTTCTGTCTGCCTCATGGCATCACTCCAAGGGGCACTGTGGCGTCAGGACATGGACTGGCAAGCTCATCAGCATCTCTCACACTCCTCCACTCTCCCTCTTTCTCTCTTTCTCTCTCTCTATGTCTATTTCTCTCTCGTTCCTCTCTCCCTGAGTGTTTCTCACTCAGCCCAAGTGGCTTAAAAACAGAGCGGGCAAAAACCAAAAGCAATTTCCGCCGCACTTAGAAGTGCTTTCGCATCACAGGAGAGTCTCTTCAGCCACCGATAAACACTCCACTCATAAAGCTAGACTTCAGCTTAGCTGAGTGGTATCCAAAAATCATGATCATGAGAGAGAGAGAGAGAGACAGACAGATAGAGGGAGAAGAAGAGAGAGGAGGCCCAAATTTGAGAGACAGAGAAAGATAGACAGCAAGTGAGACAGTGAAGAATGAGAGAAAAAAAGACAAAGTGAGAGAGAAAAAGAAAAAGTAAACGAGAGAGAGAGAGAGAGAGAGAGAGAGAGAGAGAGAGAAAGAGAAGAGGCCAGCAAGTGAGACATTGAGATACATGAAGAATGAGAAAAAGAAAGACAAAGTGAAAGAGAAATAGAAAGTGTAAACGAGAGAGAGAGAGAGACAGAGAGACAGAGAGACAGACAGATAGAGGGAGAAGAAGAGAGAGGAGGCCCAAATTTGAGAGACAGAGAAAGATAGACAGCAAGTGAGACAGTGAAGAATGTGAGAAAAAAAAGACAAAGTGAGAGAGAAAAAGAAAATGTAAATGAGAGAGAGAGAGAGAGAGAAAGAGAAGAGGCCAGCAAGTGAGACATTGAGATACATGAAGAATGAGAAAAAGAAAGACAAAGTGAAAGAGAAAAAGAAAGTGTAAACGAGAGAGAGAGAGACAGATAGAGGGAGAAGAAGAGAGAGGAGGCCCAAATTTGAGAGACAGAGAAAGATAGACAGCAAATGAGACAGTGAAGAATGAGAGAAAAAAAGACAAAGTGAGAGAGAAAAAGAAAATGCAAACGAGAGAGAGAGAAAGAGAAGAGGCCAGCAAGTGAGACATTGAGATACATGAAGAATGAGAAAAAGAAAGTGTAAGAGAGACAAACAGAGAGAACGGGGGGAAGAGAGAGCAGGAAGAAGAGGGGAGAGCTGTAAATTAGTAAGGTAGAGAGACTGAGCGAGGGACATGGAGGAGGAGGAGAAGGGTGAAAGTGAGAGAAAGGGAGAGTAAAGCCCTAAATTGAGAGAGTGACAGAGGGAGAGAGAGAGAAAGGTAGAGTGACAGGGAGAGAGAACACTAAATTAGGCTTGCCTTTTTTGAACAACTTTTCATGTATTCTTCCCTCTTTTTTCGCCCAGTTTAGTGCACCGACATAATACGTCTCGCACCTATCATTACATCCTTTCATTCCTAATCCCTCTTTTGTCAGCGCTGCTATGGAGAGAAAATTAGTCTGGAGAGCGTATTGCATCGGGGAGAAGGATGCTCTTTTAGCCTTGAGGGGAAGAGTGCGAAAGCGTTTGTGGATGCTTCTCAGTACAGATTAAGCGTCATCCTGAAAGGATTTTGCAGCAGAGAATGTGTTCCGAATGTAACCGGGTATTCTACTGAGCTGTACGGGTAGCAGGACCGGTGGTGTTGCCCTTGTGCCCTGCTGCCCTAATAGACGAAGTTTCCACAAGAACACGGACGGCAGAGACACGTACGGTTTCACTTTCATTTATGCTGAGTTGGCATGACTGGCCAAGCTGTTCTAGGCATTGGCTTCATTGTGCACCAACTACTGTATTTAGCCAAGGCTCTGCTGTAAACATGACTACCTGCATGCGCTGCAGTAATCCTGCAACTTTCCAGTTTAAAGACAATTCATTTACATTTACGGTATTTAGCTGACGCTCTTATCCAGAGCGACTTACAAGGTTAATCATTTTACAAGTAGGCCAATGTAGTGTTAGGAGTCTTGCCTACAGATTCTTATTGGTGTAGCACAGCATAGTCACTGAGCCCGGGCTTCCAACCCCAGTCTCCCACATGTGATGGTAGCTACTTGGCAGGTAGTGGTGTTATCCGCTGAGCTACACCACCCACAATTCAAATCCTCTTCTGGAGATGCTTCTTGAAGGTAGAAGACTGATCTCTGTATGGATGGCTGTCTAATTCTAAAGGAGCCAGATAGTTAGTGTTACTGCTAGGAAGTCGAATATCGCACTGAAGTGGTGGTTCCAATTTACAATGGAGACAACTGGACTCAACAGATGAAAAAGACAACAAGCTAAAAGCCTAATTTTCCTACCTCAGCTTCTTTGCTCTGGCTGAAAGAGTAAAACTTGTCTTTGGTCCTAAATAAAATAGAATTAACAGCATTTTATTTACCTATTTTAGTTATTTGATGAGTGATGTAAGATTTACAGTGCAACTGACACCACAGGTATTCCTAAGGATTGTATGTGTTAGCATAAGGCATGCTGGGTAATATAGAATGGGGGCACTGATGAGTGAAGTAGTCGTAGTGTGACAGCATCAACTTGTCTAGATAGATCTATACAGCCCTGAGCTCCACAGGATACTTGGTATAAAAGGGCATCAGTTACACATTAGTTATACTACAGTTCAGACAATGCCCCTCCTCTATCCGGCCGAATGCCCTATAAATTCTCATAACAAAGTTTCACAACCACTCCAGCTCGTCTCTTCCCTGTTCCTATCAAATCCTACCACAGTTAAAACAGGAGGTTGGCCTTCTAGCTGCACAGAACTCCAGCCCAGGTTCTCAGAGTTCCCTTCTTTCCCTCAGTCAGTCTTTACTCATGCACCATACTTGAATCTCCAGTATCGCACAAATGAACTTTACAAGAGAAGAAAAACATTTTATCTTTTTAATGCAAGCCAGTGGGTCCAGACTTTTTTCCCAATGGCCAACGTTTCTTTTTTTGTGGATTTGTTGGGTCTTATCTACACCATGCTTAATTTAACATAATGAAGTATTGATTATTTAAACCAGATACTATATGATAACCACAAGTATGCCTGGGTTGCCATGAAGAGATGTTTAGATTTTGGTAAACAAACACATTGGCCACTGATCTTTTTTTTTTGTTGCAATTATTCTAACATTATGGCTGTAATGAGTTTTTGAATAGAGCTGATGTTGTTTTTATGTATTAACTTTTTTTTTTCTTTTGCTAAATTTGCTGTATTAATCTTACAGCAGAATATTAATCATATTATTGTATTGATCATTATAGCATTGATCTTTTATGGCGTGTAAAGGCCACAGCAACAAATATCATTAAAAACACGATATAGGTATATAATGCATTTATATATATATATATATATATATATATATATATATATATATATATATATATATATATATATATATATATATATATATATATATATATATATATATAGATAGATAGATAGATAGATAGATAGATAGATAGATAGATAGATATAATGTGCTTAAGCAAAGCTGGAGCTGTAAAAAGTACCAAATTCAAATCAGTGAATCAGAGCATATAAGCCAGACACGGTGATTCGAGGACGATAAAGCTATTTAGTCGAGAGCTGTGCTGTTAAGGAAATATACATTCTTTCAGCTGGAATGAATCATGACTGTGCTTGGATGCATCCTGAGGAAGTAACAGGGTTGAATTCCAAAGCAGTTTTTTTTCTCTATGTTTAAACGAAACAGTCATCGCCCTGAAAGAAGCAAGCTGAATATGGTAAATGCTTCAGGCTATGAGAGAGAGAGAGAGAGAGAGAGAGAGAGAGAGAGAGAGAGAGAGAGAGAGAGAGAGAGAGAGAGAGAGAGAGAGAGAGAGAGAGAGAGAGAGAGAGAGAGAGAGAGAGAGAGAGAGAGAGAGAGCTCTGTTTTGGGGGTTATTTATATCCATGAACTTTCTATTTTCATTTGACCTTGTGAGGAGACTGTAGACACAGCCCCACCCAGCCATCCTTTCTAGGACTGTTTCTATCTGTACCTATTTAAGCAGAGACTAATATTAAAAGGGGACGTGGATTGCACAATATAAATAAAATATAATATCATCATATTGCCCAGGGGACATTTGGTCTAGGGAGAAGTCTGAGAACCAATGACCCTAAGGCCAACTGAAGTGCACTGAAGTACACTAACAGCTTGTCTGACTATATTGTCCTGATGCTTTATGTTGATATGAAAGTTCTCATGTCCCATAGTTTTCTTGCACTTGGATTGATAATGCTAGGTAGCAAACATAGTCCTCGTTCCTTTTCCCACGACAATTTGTTGACCTCCCTTTATCTCTCAGTACTCATCAAACATAGTTACGCTGTCACTACATACTGGTTTTGGTGCCCATGTTGAAATGTAGTGGCAATGCTGTCAGTACATTGTCACAACCCCCTAGAATCCTTCCATTACTTCAGCCTGGAGTTCTATGATAAGTTGCCAACAGGTAGCTATGATACGATATGGCAGTGTTGCGTAATAGTGAGGTTGTGATGGCATTGTTGAGTCAGCGTAACAGCACAACCTCGTGTGATAGCCATGTTGTAAGAAAGTCGACAGCATTATAGCAATGTTACATGTTTGCTTGAGAAGGAATAGGCCTTTTTGTTACTGTGCTTTTAAAGCTGATACCTGTAAACGTTCCATTTGACTGGCCTGTGTTGTGCCTTGTTCGAAAAGCAGCCCAGGCTAAAACACTCTTTATAGCTACAGCGTGAATGGGCGGAGCTAAACTGCTGTAGGCTGTATTTGTGGCATATCACAGATTAACTGTTATGTGATAAAAAGTTTAGTTAAGGTTGTCTAATGACATGTCATAAATAAAAGCACAGGATAGGGGAATGGTTTGCAACTAGTCTGGAACTATTTAAAATTCCCCTGGCTTGAGTCGGTGTGATGCGGCTTTTCCGACAAGAACTTAAGGAATCCCTAAACACGCATCTTGGAATCTTGTAGATATGTTAGGTACAGCCTAGGCATGCTTGCTGGGATGTTCCCCCACAGGTCAGTGTAAATTACTTTGCAGGATTATAAGGTGTTATGCCCCCTTTCTAACCGCATTTGACATTTCATTGTAGTGTTCAGGAAATCAAAGAGGACAACCTTCAACACTTGGTTTTTGGAGCTCTGTAGATCAGCAGAGAAATGGTAGAACAAAGCCCACTTTTGCATTGCCAGGATTTAGGTAACCAGAGCCCAGTTGCATAAAACACCTTAACCCATAAGAGCCCAGAGCCGTTTCCCCTTAAGGGAAAATAATGAAAGGTCAGTTATAAGATCATTAAAGATCAGTCTTATTGTGATAAAGAGGTCACATGGCGTCTTCTGTAAGTTGTAAGTCATAATACTAGCAGCATATGTCACAACAACAATAATTTCATAACTGGTATTCCATCATGGTGTTCTAGAAATGGCGTCAGAATGGGTATATGTAATATAGAATATGGGAATATGTAATATAGGATATGGGTATATGTAATATAGGATATGGGTATATGTAATATAGGATATGGGTATATGTAATATAGAATATGGGTATGTGTAATGTAGAATATGGGTATATGTAATATAGAATACGGGTATATGTAATATAGAATATGGGTATATGTAATATAGGATATGGGTATATGTAATGTAGAATATGGGTATATGTTATATAGAATATGGGTATGTGTAATATAGAATATGGGTATGTGTAATATAGGATATGGGTATATGTAATATAAAATATAGATATATGTAATATAGGATATGGGTATATGTAATATAGGATATGGGTATATGTAATATAGGATATGGGTATATGTAATATAGAATATGGATATATGTAATACAGAATATGGGTATATGTAATATAGGATATGGGTATATGTAATATAGAATATGGGTATGTGTAATATAGGATATGGGTATATGTAATATAGAATATGGGTATATGTAATATAGAATATGGGTGTATGTAATATAGGATATGGGTATATGTAATATAGAATATGGGTATATGTAATATAGGATATGGGTATGTGTAATATAGGATATGGGTATATGTAATATAGAATATGGGTATATGTAATATAGAATATGGGTGTATGTAATATAGGATATGGGTATATGTAATATAGAATATGGGTATATGTAATATAGAATATGGGTATATGTAATATAGGATATGGGTATATGTAATATAGAACAAGTTATCAGCTCTTATAGGTTAACCCAAACTTTACTCATAAGCATTTCCTGAGGTTAAATGAATTGCCCAAAAAGCCTGCGAGTATTTAAGGAATTCCTAAAGCAAAACTTCATAAACCCTTACATTTTCCTTAAATTTTCAGCTTTCCAGTAAATAAGGGAATACCAGATTTAACAAATCTCTGTGGCTCCTCCCATCAAAACCTCAGGTGTTTTAGTCAGTGTAGGCCTCTATGCTGTGGGAAACAATGCCTTCAAAATGAGCATAAAATGTATAACCTATATAAATAAATAGTTCTACCTCAACAGCGTGGGCCTCAGACTGGATGCTGTTCTAGAAGTCAAGGATCTTGTTTGTTGAAAAAATGAAAGGTTGTTAACAGCCATGCAATAATCCAACATATGTCTTTATTAAATATGAGGCTTTATTAGAACCTGCTCTTCTCTGCAGAGAAGAATAGATGCACCCAAAAGGTTAATGCTATTCTGCTGATAAAGCATCTATATTGCTTTAAAAGTGTTGCCCTGTAACTGTATTTGTACAGTATTTCAGTATTTGTATTACACTTATACAGCACAGCGTTTTGCTGTAAAACTTATAGCTTCAGTTTTGCCATTTCTCTGTATTGGAAATAACACCTTTTGCCCTTTACACTGGCTAGACAGCTACCATTTTGTAGATAGAGGTTTCTAAAATTGTTATTGTATCATATGTGGTCATATTTTCAGGCCCTAGTGAGGATGCTCAGAGGATAAATATTGTGGCACCCTACAAGGGTTGGTACTGGGATAATAAATACCCATCAGGTTTGGTCAAATGACATGTCTTATGTTTAGAATTATCATCATTAAAAGAATAGTCGGACCCAGATGACAGTGTCAGATTGCAAGTGCTATTGGGAAAAACAGATAAAGGTTACCAGGAACAATAGATGATCATAAATCGATACAGATATGTGCAATATTTATTGAGCTACACATACAGAAGTATAGTTGGTGTAATAGGATCTATTTGTCACATCAGCTGCAGATAAAACATGCAGCTGAATATAAAAACTTCATAGCTAAGAATCCCAACACATTTTACTGATTACGGCTTCAGGAATCGACAGGGTTGTTTGGGCTGTGGGATAATTCTTTCAGTTCAGTTATACAGAATGAAGCAATGCCCGTTTTATAAGCTGGAAGTTTCAAGTTTCAAGTTGAAATAATAATAATAGCTCTAGTAGGAATTCTCATGTGAGGTAACTGAAGGACTGACGTCAGGTGGCAGCCAGCCCTCTATATATAGACACTTAGCTGAGTTGATACCTAATTATCACTTAATGATACAAGCAATGAAACGGGTTAAGTTAGCTGATGAGTTGGCTGCTTGGCGGTGTGCTGTTGTAGATTCAGTGTACTGACTTGATTTTAGCTTCCATAGAAAATGTGCTGTTGTTGGTGAGGTAGATTGTTTACGGATGAGCCCCCCAGAATGATCCAGCATAATTATAAGAAATGGGCCAGTAATGATCCTGCTCTTGTTGTCCATGTCTTACCGCTGAGTTTGCACCAGTGCATACTGTAATGTAATTGCTACATCCACTGCGACCGGGATATGATTTGCAATGCATTTAAATGCATATTATTTTGGTCCCGCCTGCATTATTTGCAGTTGTTGAATAACAAAAAAGTTTGGTTTAAACCTCTTCCGGAACAACAATGAATGATTTGAGATTAGGCCTTGACTAAAATTCTGACTGTCAAATAAAATTAGACATATAATATCATTTCAAGGAGTTACTGGTATAGCGAAAATTCTGCTGATAAAGCATCTGTATTGCTTAGAACTGGTTGCCCTGTAACTGTATTTGTACAGTATTACAGCATTTGTATTATACTGTAAAACTTAGATTCTTATTTTTGCCATTTCTCAGTATTTGACATCATTTGAAAACACCTTTGCCCTTTACACTGTATGTAAATGTTTCTTAATAAATGGACGAAAGAAATGACTTGCATAAGATAAGATAAGATAAGATAACACTTTATTGATCCCAAAGGAAATTGCAGTGTCACAGTTCTGTACATATTGCACAAGTAAGACATACATTATTACAATAAAAAGGGCAGAGGTTACAGAAGAGCTACTAATCACAAAATTACATAAATTAAAACAACAGAAGAGTCTATGTGCATATAAAAGTGTTCTATGAAGTATGTACATACATTAATCAGAATAAATAAATAGAGCTGAATTAAGGAGATCTGTCTATATACATAAATGTGCATGTATAAGACATTGCTCATAACATAATAAATAGAAGAGCATGTACAGACATTAACGGAGCAGCATAAGTAATATTGCACTTAGAGATGTGAGCTAAGCTAAGATAAGATAATCCTTTATTAGTCCCACAGTGGGGAAATTTACAGTGTTACAGCAGCAAAGGGATAGCAAGGTACTCAGTTCAAAAAATAAGACAGGTGAACAGAACAACAATATAAACATTATAAATAATACATATAAAAAAATTCTTATTTGCAGATAATTGCAAAATATTTACATAAAAATTGAACATTTATTCTTTATTGCACATGGGGAATGGAAAGATATTGCCCATTGTTAGCATTGCACATTATGCTACATAGAACACAACTGTATTTCCTGTGAGTGTGTATAGTTTAAATGTGTGTGTGCGGGGTCCTCTGGGAGCAGTGCTGGTTGTAGAGTCTAACAGCAGCAGGAAGGAAAGACCTTCGATACCGCTCCTTCACACACTTGGGGTGAAGCAGCCTGTCACTGAAGGAGCTGCCCAGTGCTGCCAGAGTCTCATGCAATGGGGTAGGAGTCATTCTCCAGCATGGATGCCAGCTTGGCTAACATCCTCCTGTCTCCCATTAACTTACATTAAAAGTAAAGTTTGTTGTTTTTCCCATAAAGTTACCATTTATAGATAGAGATTTATACAATTCCGTTATTGCATTATATTTTTGGAATATATAGCTCCTTTAACTCAGTGTCTGTAAAAAAAAATAGCATATTGGTCAGTGTGGCACCCTACAATCACATGGGTTGATACTGAGATAATAAATAACCGTCAGTAGTTGGGTTTGGGTGTGTTAATTTTTAAATACACTCATCATTAAAAGAATAGTTGCTCCCAGAAGGAAGTGTCAGACTGCAGTGCTGTTGGGAAGGAAGATAAAGGCTACCAGGAACAATAACTGATGATATTTGGGCAATATTTAATGAGCTACACATACAGAAGTAACAGAAGTTGTAGAGATTCCTAAAGATGACCCGCTGCCATTCTGTGTCACTCTGACAGTCTGGCATGACATCATCTCAGACTTGCAGCTGTGGTAATGGTCTGTGTTCATGTAGTCTTGCCTTATACAGCCGTTTGCCAATGGTGCTGGCACAGGGTGACTCATGGAGGGCATCACTGATCACTGAATGTCTGTGTGGCTGTTGGGTCAGTCAGGTTACAGTCATAAGGCCTGTCCTTGCTTATGTCACATGCTTATGTCTGAGCGTATTGCAGGTCTTGAGCAATAGCACAAAAAGCCATAGTACAAAAACGTGTCTCCTAGGCTTTCGTCATGGCCTGAACTTCAGAACCATCAAGCAGTATTATCTATTCTATCCTTTTTTTTTTTGGCTCAATTCAAAATTTACCATGAAGAGTTTTTACCATTAGCTTTACCATGAAGAAGGTACAACAGCGCCTCGTCTTCCTCAGACGGCTGAAGAGGTTTGGCATGGACCCCCGCATCCTCAGAACATTCTACACATGTACTGTGGAGAGCATTTTAACTGGCTCCATCACCACCTGGTATGGAAGCTGCACTGCTATCGAGCGGAAAGCTTTGCAGAGGGTGGTGCGGACAGCTCAGTGCATCACCGGGGTTCAGCTTCCAAACCTCCTGGATTTATACACCAGCCGCTGCCTGAGGAAAACCAGGAAGATTCTAAAGGACTCCACCCACCCAAGCCACTGTCTGTTCTCATAGCCGCCGAGTGGGAGGAGGTTCCGAAGTATAAAGTCCAGAACCAGCCGCCTCCGAGATGGTTTCTTCCCCCGAGTCATCAGGCTACTGAACAGCCAGTAGTGCTGATGCACCGGTATATGGACCTGGTTCAGCACATCTCACCAAAACCATCTAAACGATGATCTCCATGGACAATCGTCACTCTGCACTTTACATTAGCATATTTACACTGCACATATAGACTGACCTACTGTTATCTTCCATCCACACTGTATATCTGTAGTGTATGTATATACATATATCCCCTGTATATACCCTGCATCTCTCATCTACCTCAGCCTTACCATAGTGCTATATGGTAATGTGTACATCTGCATATATCATAGTTTTTATTCATAACTTTTATTCATAACTGTAAATTAGTGTAAACAGAGATTTTGTGTTTAGTATTGTATATATTTATTGTCTAATTTATATGTTTGTACTGTAAAGTACTGTAAGTTTTTCACTCACCTTCACACCTGTGAAAATGTGATGTGACAATAAAAGTGATTTGAAAATATCTGTTCTGGGTGGTGGCGAGGTGGGACACAATTCTGTGATATTGTTTGGTAGAAGTTACATGGTAATAAATGTCTACTATGATACATTTGCACCTCAATTTAGCTCAGGCTCCCTTTGAGTCAGGGATAAATAGTGCAGTCAAATAGGAGATAAATAACTTGCCATTGCCTCTTCTGTTTGGGTATCAGTCACACGCAGCCATCGTACCACTGACGCTTAGATCATGGGTCGATACTTTAGACATCACAGAGCGTTGCTTTGATACTCTGTAAGACGAGAGTCTGCAGCTGAGCCCAGGGGAAACAAAGCTAGAATATCTTTCACTCTTTTTTCACTGCTGTAAACATGAAGATGCTTCTAATAATGCAGTATAATAACCTCATCCTTTCTTCCTCCCTTTATTCTCCAAGCATTAAACAGGCTATTATTGCTGCTGTGTTATTAAAGGGGAATATGTCATCTATATTTCCATCAAAGTTGAATTATTAAGACATAAATAAAGTCAGTCCATATGATTCAGTGCAGAGAAATGAACCAACTCACATTCCATTACAGTGGTGATGAAATCAGGGGGTCACCTGAAGTCCACCAGACGAATACAGCCATTTAATTGGCTACCCAAAACCATCAATGAACCTACATGTGTCTCATTTGTTTTTATATGCCATGTTGATAATGGGGGTGGCCTGGTGGGTAGCACTGTCGCTTCACAGCAAGAAGGGTCCGGGTTTGATTCCCGGCTGGGGTGACCCTTTTTTTGTGGGTGGAGTGTACCTGTTCTCCCTGTGTCTGTGTGGGTTTCCTTCAGGTGCTCTGAGTGTGGCTTCCTCCAAAGTCCAAAAACCTGCTGCCAGATGAACTAAAGCTCAGGAGAAGCTAAACTCCGCCCCTAGACTTGATTGTGTGTGTGTATGGATGTGCATGGGTGTTTCCTGCCTTCCAGCCAGTGAACACTGGGAGAGGCTGCAGAACCCCCTGTGACCCAAAAGGTCAATTTAGGGGATATATGAGAAACTGCGGAGTAGCAACTAGATAGATAGATCCCAGAGTGAAATTCTAGAAACTAGTGTAAACAATTGTGACCTGGTAAGCTTTTCTCCAACAGAGCTGTTTACCACAAATCAGCCTGAATGACTTTGTTTACATACTTGCCGAAATTTTGGAAAATCGGTGGAATTTCCCTTCTGAGTATTCATAAGCCTACAGCACTGCGGCAGACACATTGCCACCTCCCCAAGCCAGATCATCCCACAAACACAGTTAAGACCACTGGGATGAATAACTATTGCTAAACCAGTTCATCATGCAGCTAATGACGGCATATTGCAATCTCTAGGTGCGAATTGCGTTTGCCGAGAGGATCGCCTGCTGGTATTGTCCGACAGCATCATGGTGGATTATCTGCATGCTAGCAGGTAGCGTGGAGATTTCCTGCCTTTGTACAACCTTAACATTCCGAACATGTCCCCGAGAATTACTTGTGATGTATTTTTGGGAGTGAAGCGCGTGCTAAATCTGGTGACTCATAAGCTGTACCTGCATGCCTCTTTAATGCACATGCAAATGAAACCAGCAGATCCCTGGGTCTTTTTGCCTTTACCAGGTCATCTGTGTCTTATTTGCACAAATCCTGTGAAGGCATGTGCCACAAAGGCACCTACTGACAAACAACTAATGATCAAGTTGACCTACTTAGAAAGAGTCCAGTGCTGTGCACAAACCTCAACTGAGATGGTCTCTGCAGTGCACATAAAAAAAAACAGAGAGCAGTGATTTGTACATTTGCTTTGGCTTGTATTCAAATGAAAACAGTACAAAAAATGACATATATAGTGTTGTATTTCATCAGTCTTTTGTAAATATATACTTTGCAAATATACTGTGACGTCCTGGGATAGCCAATATAGTCCATGGCCGGTAGCAGGTAGCTGCTTAGCCCCTTGTTTTTCAAAGAGCTGTGCTGGTAACCCCACAACCTGTACACATTGGGGCTTTCGGAAAGTCACCTCCCCGGTTGGGGAACACAAGTCTTCCCTTGGGGTACCGGAACAAAAAAACTTAGCACTGCTTCCTCTTTCCCATTTGCAACGGACCTCCTCACGCCTTGCACTACTAATAAGCAACCACAGCGGTGCTCCCTCAGCTGGTCATGGCTTCCTCTGCCACACACTGCACGGAAGACGCCAGTGAGGATGCTGCTCATGTGTGTCAGTCGGCCAAAACAGTGCCTGCCCGAAGCATCGCTGGAGGGGCCTTGGTCCACACCACTCAGGAATGTTTTTGTTCACTGCTGTCCGTCAAGGAGATCTTTGATGCTCTGCTCGAGCTCTTGTAAGATCCCACTTCTGACACCAGTGTGACGTCCTGGCACTGAAGAAATGGTGCATTTTCTTTTCAGTAGCGAGTTGCTACAATAGGATCATTCTGACATTGATGGCTTTAACACGTTCCAAATTGGGACAAGAAGAATTTAGGTCTAGGAACACAGTGCAATCATGCAGTTATACACAAAGTTTGTTGGAGTTTAGGTGTTTTATTGTATGCAGCGTATGCTATAATCAAAAGATCAATCATCATGCATGCTAAGACTTATAAACAACCTTCCACAGTGAACTGAACACATGTATAGTGGTTCAGCGAGTCAAAATTTGAGACTTATTACACAAACAATGGCCATTGTGTTCATGTTTTTTAGAATGTGTTGCAGACATCAAATTTCAGACATCAGAAGGTATTTTTTTATTACTATATGTAATGCCTACTGTTTAAACAGCATTCAACATTCTGTTCCAAATTTTTTATCTTTGCCTCAGTAGCTTTTAAAGTAACGTAGAAGTGTCTTTCCTTTAATGGTCATTTGAATGTACACTCATCATCAAAAGTATAGTTGCATAATAAAAAAAGGGTCTCTCAGTATGGCATCAGGCTACCATGTTTGCTAATGCAGTATGCCAGAAGTCGCAGCATGGGTTAGGCTGGGGTGGAGGTGGAGTGACACCAGGCCTTCTGGACATGCAATGTGTGACCACGGTAACTCCAGTTGTCCAAATGGTGCTAGCACTAACAGGATAACTCATAAGAGGGCTTCACTGCTCACTGCACTTTGGCAATTGTGGCTTTTGGGTCAGTCTGATTCAGTGATAAGGCCCCTCCTTGCTTAGGTCACATGCACAGGTAATCAGGTAACTTGAATCATTCCCATGTCTCACAATGTCAAACCCAAGTTTTATTCCTGTCGGTTGATTCTTTCTGGGTGCAGCTATTTGTTAATTTGACAATAAGCGTACTTGTGTTATGGTGCGCCTTGATAAATAGCTTTAGAATGAACCTTGAATGAAAAGACCTTGTGCATATAACCTTAAGGCTTCAAGTATTTGACAAAGTTGTGATGTCCAGAGGACAAACTCTCCACAGGGAGTAGGGTGCTGGTGGGGAAGGCTGAGATCTTTTAATGAAAGTCACTTATTCAGTCATTAGTCATTTTCAAACCCATCAGAACAATTTGGTGGGAATCCAGTAGCACCCTGTAATGAGTGGGTAAAAAGCTTGATGAAAAGAGATGACTGGCGTGGCCACTTTTGTGGTCAAAAAAGAATTCTCCCTTCATAAGCCACGTAGGAGTAGAGCCATTACTGAAACAACAAACTTTAATAATGCTAATGCACTAAAGGGAAAGGAAATGTATTTTACCAGCACCATCTCTGTACTTAAAAACCTTTTACACCTGCCTGGCCTTTTGTTTAACATCTCACCTAATAAACTGAGCGGTTGCTAAACTGGTTGCTTGAAGATTTTCAGGTGTGCTTTTCGATGGAAACGCTGTGTTTTTGATGTTATTAGAGTACAGGATATTCTTCCCGATCTTCATAGCTCATAGGTGTGATTATGGTGTTTCCACAAAGGTTGGTTGTGTTACAGAATAAAATTAAAAGGCTAATGGGTAGACACAGCGATCCTGACCTCCCTGGGCCGCTAAGCAGAATTCTGCAAAGGCAACCTCCTACCTGACCCGTGAGCCATGTAGATCATTTCCAATATCCCACAGTCACACCTCGTAGCCCAGTGTTCCCACAACACCCTGCCTCCTTTAAAACAGTTCACTTACAGTTATTCCTGTAATAGTTGTACTGCACACAGTAAGGCAGCATTATTCATTTTATCAGCTGCATCAGGTCCATTCAAACTGCCACACGGAAGGATTTCCTTTATATACTATTTATACAATAGCCTGAATGAATACTTGATGGTTATTATTTACTGAGTGATATGCATCAAAATTAGCAAGAATGCTAAGCTAATCAGCTTTTGAATATTCAAAATGTAATCAATGTAAATTCATTGCTTGGCATTAACCATGAGTAACTAAACCTCGACTGAGAGAATATGTAATCACTGTCTTGTTTGTCTGAACAGATCTCTACAGAGGTTGATTTCGCAAAGCACCTGTTGACATTCATAGTAATGTAAAAGTTTTTGTCCAATTTCCCTGATTTTTCTCATGACCAGATGGATAGATCCACCTCATCTTCTGAGCCTTGACCCGAAGAGGAGGCAGGGCTCAGAATTAGATATTAGAATGATAACTTAAGACTTAACTCTTATAGTGATGGATGCCTAATGTAACCAACAAGTACTTCAGAAGATGTCAAGTAGCTAAAGTAGGCGTGGCAAGTTATGCTTGGATCACAGCTGGTGACTACAGATGTAGTAAATTTGTTAAGGTGTCTATGAGTAAACTGTTCTTGATCTCAAACAGTTATGTAAGTTCAAAAACTCACATACGTTTTCTTTTTTTCTTCCTTCCTTTCTTTCTTTCTTTCTTTCTTTCTATCTTTCTTTTTCTAACAGGGATCCAAATCAGCCAGTACCCCAAGACACCAAGTTCATCCACACCAAGCCCAACCGCTTTGAAGAAGTGGCCTGGTCCAAGTACAATCCCAAAGATCAGCTCTACCTTCACATCGGCCTGAAACCAAGAGTCCGTGACCACTACCGTGCTACCAAGGTCGCCTTCTGGCTAGAACTTGTCCCTCACCTTCACAACATCAACGATCTGTTCCAGTACGTCTCAACGACCACCAAGATTCCACCGCAGGACACCACACCCTTCCCCTACACTAAGAGACTGGGCAAACCGTGGCCCTCGACCACGCGCCATCCTGGGGTTCCCCCATCCAACACCAAGCAGACAACGGACCAGCGCAAGGGCAACGACCTGGGCGACGACTCTGCTGTGGTGATCGAGAACAAACGGGACTACTCCACAGAGCTGAGCGTGACCATTGCTGTGGGAGCCTCGCTCCTCTTCCTCAACATCCTGGCCTTCGCTGCACTCTACTACAAGAAGGACAAGCGACGGCATGAGTCCAACCGCCGGGGCCCCAGCCCTCAGCGCAACTCTGCGCCAGCCAATGCTGCGGCTAATGCTAACGACATCGCTCGCCTGCAGAACGAGGAGCTGATGTCCTTGCAGATGAAGCAGCAGCAGCAGCTGGAGCATGAGCACCATCATGAGTGCGAGTCCCTTCAAGCCCATGACACCCTGCGTCTGGCCTGCCCACCTGACTACACATTGACCCTGCGGCGGTCGCCCGATGACATCCCGCTTATGACTCCAAGCACCATCACCATGATCCCCAATTCTCTGGCCGGGATGCAGCCCTTGCACAACTTCAACACCTTTGGAGGGAATCAGAACAGCACCAGCTTGCCTCATGGTCACTCCACCACCAGGGTATAGCTCCTCGCCCTGGACTTTATGGGCTGGACCTTTCAGAACTTTTTCCGGGGGAGCCTGGGGATGGTTTACTCCAGTATGGGAATTAGAACGTGGAAGTTTCTCATGAATGAAGAAAAAAATATATGGTTTCTTTGTTCCACTTGGAGACTGATTCTCAGTGGATAAGATATTATTTTGCTACAACCTCTTCTTGAAGAGCATTTAGGTCTGCATGACCTACTTGCGGGGAATAAAGTGAATGTTTCTAAACTGACGGCACGCTCAGAGCCAAGCGTAGAGAGGAAAGTGGGATGTTTTACCAAAATAATTCTTGGACGTTTTTTTTGCGAGGGACTATTTTGCTGGCAGTTTCGACACATACATGCAAAGGAGAGTAGGCAGCTTTGTATGTGCCATACTGAATATCCTATATCAAGAGTAAAAGATGGCGTTGGCGTGGTGCCAGAACACTGTATTTTGAACAAAAGGATTGGTCTACTTTTCCGATGTTGTTGTCACATATTGAACAACGGGACTGAATTCGAAATCTCCCAGCCTGAAATGTATTTATGACAAATTTGTAAAGATGACAATTATGTACATAGCTGTGAGTTACAAATCCAATACTAAAAGAAATTACAAGAGCTTTTATTGTTGTTTTGGTTCAAAATATGACTATTACTGAGCTTGTGCTTTCTGTTGAAGTGACTGTAAATATACCAGTCAGAATCACTGTTTTTTTTTTTTTTCTTTTTCAAAAACATCTATGTTTAACTCCATGCCATACTCATAGTCCTTTAGTGTTACATATAGCAGGCATTGCTACCAAGGAACAACCTCATACAGTGGCCTCAAAGTACAGGATCACTGTCTGCAGTTGCCCCATTATGCTAATCTGAGACTATTTGAAGTCTCCCTTCTACTTGGCGAAGACTTTGTTCCACCTGTACTATCAAATTGGGTTAATGCCTTCCGCTTGTGGGAAGTGGAATGTATTACAAATGTCAAACTGTGCTGAGGAACCACACAACCCAAAACTGCCAGGAAAAGCACTGGACCTTAGTGTTGCCACTAACCTTCTTGCCCAACCTGAAGTCGTCACCACATTCTGCCATGCCTGCTCCAGCTAATGAACTTCTACAGAGTTCTTGCTTGGCGGGGGAAGATGCAATGATGTTATTCAAGTTGAAAATGCTTTTCACTGCAGGAAGAATCTGCTCTCTGTGCTGAGTTTGGTCTGTGCTGAATCTGCACTTTTTAAGCAGCCTTAACCTACCAAACACTAAGGCAATTGATCCAGTCAACCAGTAAATCTAATGAAGTAAATTGACTGGAGAACGTATGGCAGATTGTGGTTGTAGCTCCAGGCTCTGCAGGGAAAGTAGATCTCCAGTACGAGGGTTGGTCCTAGTGGTTCCCAACCGTGATCACTGAGTACACCTCACCTGAGTATTCCGGTGTTTTCCCGGAACAGCAGTGGGAAGAACCGCTGGTAGAACAGCGGAAAACAGCATCTCCTTTCTCTGACGTTTAGGTCATTTTGTCTTGCTTTTAGCCTTTTACTTTCTTTTTTATTCATTTCTTTTTTTTTATTTTGACTTTTTTTCTGTCACATGCACCACTGCCTGAATGGAAGACGTGGCCAGCATTGTACTGTTTAGAAAAAAAAAATGGAAAGAGAAAAAAATAAGAAAAAATAATGCAGGCAGTGGGTTTTGGTATCAATATTAGTTGGATATGTTTGTAAAAGCAGTATATGTTAGATATTTCTACTTGTCATATGCTAGCAATATGTAAAGTATCGTGCCAGGCTTGTGATATTTTTGGGTTACAACGCAAGTGAATGAGTGTAAATAAAAAATAAAAAAAAGAATAATAATATTATTATAAATGCTATTAAAAAAAATCATTAACCCTGATATTTTAGTTCTGCATCCTATAACAAGAAAGCTTGAAAGCGCAAGCAAAGATATATAAAAAAATGCAATTGAAATTTATAAAAGTTACATTTGTATATTGAATCTAAGATATTCATTTAGCCCCTACAACTGTCAATAATTCAAGGGTGAAATGTAGGATTCTAAATAATAGTTTGTCTCATATTGTTTGCGTTTTTTGCCTTAAGTGATAGATGATATTTCTGGCTGGACACCTATATAAAATTTTTCTGCAGCGTTTCTAATAAAATATCACAGTATTTTCTAAAGCCGTGTGTGTTTTTGGACTTTGTGTGTTTCAAATATCTAATAAAGTGGGTATTAACTCCTTACATTAAAGCTGGAGTAGGTGTTCTTTGGAAAAGAGGAAGTCCGACTGAATAAATCCCACCCCCTGCTTCCAAAGCCACTCCTCAAGAGCACATGAACATGCATGGCCTAGTTCTTACAGAGAGCGTTGGAGAGAGGTGTGAAATGCTTTGTGGATGTTGAGGAGTTTTTTTTTTCGTAGCTACAAAATGCTAATACACTAGCTGGCTACATCACCTCCTTTGTAAAACTTCCCATTCAAAGCCAATGGGGCTGGTTCATTTTTGGCTTTGCAGCAAAACAAAAGAACAGGTGTGCACTCACTAGTGGTTCCCAGTTCCCAACTGTGATTGAGCTGGTCTAAAAACCACAGCCCCTCTCACCACTAGAACCTGCAAAACCCACCCGTATTCAGGCTGACCATAATACAATAGAATATATACATTTGTTATCTTTCAGACAGAACTACTTATGATGCCACAATACTATTTAACCACATATACTTGAAACCGGACATTGTTTAACATGAACACACACAGTTTACATGCAAGGTAAACATAGCTAGCTAGCATACACCTACATCACCTACAGAACTAAAACATAACGTAGGCACATAAATAGCTAGCTATGCTAGCTGAAAAACCCAGTTCTCTCCGCACATGTGCGAATGAGTCATGAGTCATGGCCAGTAGGCCATCCATTGTTCTAAATGAATGTGACGTTCCCGTCACAGATAAAGATGAAACCATACATATCACAGCGTTTGATTCATTGATTGTTATCAGAATCTAAAGAGAGCTAAAAGAAAAATAACAGAATGACTTTCTAAAATAAATCACCTTCTCCAGCTTTAACATGTACATATCCAAGCAACATTCTAAAATCTGCTAACATAAGTCCTTTTTGTTCAGGACCTTGTGTTGTTAAAATGGTGGCAATATCTGTGCTGCTGTTCTGATTGGTCAGCACTTTTTTTGTGGGGTTTGAAGTTTTGAGGTTCATAGGTCAAAAAGATCCAAAAAGTGAACCAACTTAAGTTCATGTTGATGTACCACTGTACACAAGTCCACCATTAATTTAAAATGCAACCAACTTCCAAGACCGAACTTTTAAAGTGGGTCTAAACAGTGGGAGGCACAGCTTAAATAAGCTAATGTATTTTGTACTTGGCTGAGCATTAATTACACAAAGGGTGGTCTTTTGCTTTTGCACAGTACTGTAGATGCTGGAGGGCATATATGTTCCATGGCACTGACTTGCTACATTTGTAATTGAGAATTTTTTTGAATGCATGCTTTGCAGAAGTTACAATACTTTTACTTGAGTCAGGTTGAGACTACTCTGCACACTTCTTGCATCAGTGAGTCAACAGTACTTCAGGAACTATCACTAAAGTAAAAGTATCAGTAATGGTTTTATATTGTTCTAAATGATAGCTAAACGTTAGATATCCTATGGATCGGGTGTATGCCGTCATGTGTTATTTCACTTTCAGTGAGACTGAACATGGGTGCAATCCTCCACATGCATCAGTGCTGTTAAGAAACCTGAGATTTAGTCACAGTATATAATGGAGAGCTAATAATAGGCTCCAAACACAAAGCATCTATTTATATCTTCCAATGACAGTAAGGTAAGGAACTATACAGCCACATATACGTATGAACTGCTAAAATAGAATTCCCACACATTTAGTGTGTCTTATTTTGGGTTTTTTGGCATATATGAGTAAAATCTTTGGTGCAGACCCCATCACAAAAATGAACATCTAGGCCAAAGAAAGCGTGCTGGCAAAGTGATGGGTTCGAAAATAGCAAACCTTTGCCTTTCGAAGTTAAAGGGTAGAGGCAGTTTTCTAAGTCTTCATTCATCCCATTAATGGCTCTCTGCCATCTGGCTTATTCCGATGACTGGCTCTTTACTGAGTATTTGACACTGCAGTTTTCTTCATGAAGCAGTGACCTACAGTTTGTGCCGTGGAGGTGATAAATAGAGGAACCTGTGCTCTAACAGTTCTCTAAATAAAACGAAAATGTTTTTTAGTCCCATTTTTGAAGAAAGCGTTAGTGCTTGGCAATATATATCAATACCACTAGGTCCACCCAAGTGTCAAACAGTGGTATTTCAGGTTTGTCAATATTGTAAAGGATAAGGAGCACTGACAAGCCCCGCGTTTGTCTTAACCCATAAGAGCCCACAGTGACGTATGTGTCACAAGCCTTTTAAAAGTCTGTAAAGTTCTTTATACAGCTTTATCCTCCACCTAAACACATGGAGTCCCTGAGTGACCTATACCCAACATCCTGGATGCAGTCACATGACAGATGGTGAACATATGAACTCATTTGGAAAATGGTGATGTGCTTGGTTAGCACACTTGGAGACAAAGCCAGCTCATTTTAAAGTCTCATTTTTGTACCTATAAGGTTCCGACCCATTTAAGAGCTCTAATGTTCATATACCCATATTCTATATTACACATACCCATATTCTATATTACACATACCCATATTCTATATTACACATACCCATATTCTATATTACACATACCCATATTCTATATTACATATACCCATATTCTATATTACACATACCCATATTCTATATTACATATACCCATATTCTATATTACACATACCCATATTCTATATTACATATACCCATATTCTATATTACACATACCCATATTCTATATTACATATACCCATATTCTATATTACATATACCCATATTCTATATTACACATACCCATATTCTATATTACATATACCCATATTCTATATTACACATACCCATATTCTATATTACACATTCCCACATATTCTATATTACACATACCCATATTCTATATTACATATACCCATATTCTATATTACACATACCCATATTCTATATTACACATACCCATATTCTATATCTGTGTGGGAGCACCATGGTCACCACAGAGATGAATGCTTTGTCGTTGCGCATCACACGTCCAAAAGGCCCGGTGTCACTCCACCTCCACCTGTACCGCACAATCTGCAGGAACTGTGTGAGAATATTCAAGATGCATGGGATGGATTATCACAGGACACCATTACAAATCTCTACATATCCAGGCTGAGACGTCTGACATGTTGAATTACCCGGACACCATACTGAGAGACACTACTTCTGTATGTGTAGCTCAGTAAATATTACCCATATCAGTCTAAACTTATAATCATTTATTGTTTTTGGTTACCTTTATCTTCCTTCCCAATAGCACTTCAATCCCACACTGAGCTATTAACTGGCTTATTCCAATGGCTGACTCTGTACTGAGCATTAACATGATGTAGAGTTTGTGCCACAGAGGTGATAAACAGATAAGCCTGTCCTCTAACAGTTCTCTAAATAAAACGAAATATATTTCGTAGTCCCTTTTTTTAGCATCAGTACTGGGCGATATATGTCAATTCCACAAGGCCAACCCTAGTGTCAAACAGTGATATTTCAGTTTTGCCAATATTAAGAGAAATAATGAGATAAAGATAATGAGCACTACATGAATGATAATATTCAACTGTAGGAAACAGCAGTGTCCTTGCTGTGAAGCGCTTTGTGTTTAGTTTAAGTTGGCTTGTGAAAGCATTTTCTTATCCTTCAATGGCCAATGCTACTTTTTCTTTCAAATTCGAGCCACATCTCTTTGCAGGTTGGTGGGGGCTGCATTCAGATATGCTGTATTTTGTACTGTGCTCATTCAAAGACTCCATAGGCTTTTTCTCCTTTGGAAATGAAAGGAAATGAAAAGAGGAATGTTCAGAAATTTCAATGATGTCAATCAATGACGTCACAAAGGACGTCTTTCAAAATGCCCCTCATAGTCATTACATACAAATTCACTTACCAACCAGCACACAGATATACACGCACACATATAAGCAACAGCTATGGATCCCATAACAACAGCCTACATCTTAGCAACTCATTGGTATACAATAGCAACCACCTTGCAACATCATGGGAATTATGGTTATACCATAACAAAGGTCAAGCAACACGTGCACTCATCATCAAAAGAATAGCTGCACAAATAGCTGCACCCAGAAGGAATCAACCCACAGGAATGAAACTTAGTGAGGAGGTTTGACATTGCGAGACATGCAAATGAACCAAGCTTGACGCTCAACTACATATGATGTAAGCAAGAACAAGCCTTGATGCTTAACCTGACTGACCCACCAGCATTTAGTGATGCCCTCCATGAGGACTACATTGGACTACATGCCATTAACACTACGTCACCATCACCAAAGACCTCAGTGGTGTCATGCCAGACTATCATGAAGTGACCCAGAATGGGTCGTCTTCAGTGACAAGTCCGTCTTTTGTCTTGGTGGGGACCACCAACAAGTCAGTGTGGAGACACCAAGATGAATGTTGTCACACGCCACATGTCCTGGTCTGGTGTCACTCCACCTCCAGCCCTACTGCTAAATCTGCAGGAGCTGTGTGAGAATATTCAAGCTGCATGCGACGGATTATCACAGGGCACCATTAGGAACCTCTAGAAATCCATGGTGAGATGTCTGGCATTTTGCATCAGCAAACATGGAGGCCTGGTGACATACTGAGAGACACTACTTCTGTATGTGTAGATCAATTAATATCCCCCTTTTCAGCCTAATGTATCATCATTATCTCATTCCTGGTAACCTTTACCTTCCTTCCCAATAGCACTGCAATCCCACACTTCCTTCTGGGCACAGGTGTTCTTTTAGATAGATAGATAGATACTTTATTGATCCCGAAGGAAATTTAGCAGACAGTAGCGGTTTCACAAAAACGAACAGCACAGATACGAATAATAATACAAAAATAAAAATAAAAACAGTGTTGTGCAGTATGAGAAACCTAAATGGGCCAGTCGGTAACGGCAGCAGTATTATTAACTATTAAGGTATAGGCTATAGAACTATACATACTGCGAGTCACTATGGATATGTAAATATAAATATATAAATATATCTCACTTCGTAAGGAGGCAAGAAATATACACAAGAGTACAAATATAACAGCAGGCTGTAGAAAAGACAGTGCAAAAGTAATAAATAAATGTGCAAGGGACGAGGTTATCAGCAGATAAATGACTGAATGAATTAACATCATAAACATGATATTTAAGTGGAGTGTCCAGAAGTAAAGATGCACAGTATATACAGTAAGTGTCAGAGTGTCCAGGAGGTAAAGATGCACAGTATATACAGTAAGTGTCAGAGTGTCCAGGAGGTAAAGATGTACAGTATATACAGTAAGTGTCAGAGTGTCCAGGAGTTAAAGATGCACAGTATATACAGTAAGTGTCAGTGTCCAGGAGTTAAAGATGTACAGTATATGCAGTAAGTGTCAGAGTGTCCAGGAGTTAAAGATGTACAGTATATACAGTAAGTGTCAGAGTGTCCAGGAGTTAAAGATGTACAGTATATACAGTAAGTGTCAGAGTGTCCAGGAGTTAAAGATGTACAGTATATACAGTAAGTGTCAGAATGTCCAGATGTACAGTATATACAGTAAGTGTCAGAGTGTCCAGGAGTTAAAGATGTAAGTATATACAGTAAGTGTCAGAGTGTCCAGGAGGTAAAGATGCACAGTATATACAGTAAGTGTCAGAGTGTCCAGGAGTTAAAGATGTACAGTATATACAGTAAGTGTCAGAGTGTCCAGGAGTTAAAGATGTACAGTATATACAGTAAGTGTCAGAGTGTCCAGGAGTTAAAGATGTACAGTATATACAGTAAGTGTCAGAATGTCCAGATGTACAGTATATACAGTAAGTGTCAGAGTGTCCAGGAGTTAAAGATGTAAGTATATACAGTAAGTGTCAGAGTGTCCAGGAGTTAAAGATGTACAGTATATACAGTAAGTGTCAGAATGTCCAGATGTACAGTATATACAGTAAAGTGAATAGTGCATAAATAAGTTTCTGATTAAACAAGAGAATTTAGTCCTCAGCAGTCCTCCTCGTCCCTCTTCCGGACCCGCTGGGAGGAGTTGAAGAGCCTGATGGCTCTCGGGACAAAGGATCTCCTGAGTCTGTCCGTGGAGCAGCTCTGTGACAGCAGCCTGCCACTGAACTTGCTCCTTCTGTTCATGATGATGGTGTGCAGTGGGTGCCCATCATCATCCATAATACACAGCAGTTTGTGTAGTGTCCTCCTCTCCGCCACCTTCACCACATGCTTCCTCCCCAGCACACCACAGCATAGAAGAGACAGCTGGACACCACAGTCTGATAGAACATCTACAGGAGCTTCCCACAGATGTTAAAGGACCCCAGCCTCCTCAGGAAGTAGAGTCGGCTCTGCCCCTTCCTGTACAGGATATCAGTGTTTTTTTTTGCTGATGAGTGTATAACATTCTTGCACATATTTCGTTAATGATGGTAAAATCTGACAAATATGAAAAAGAAAAACAAGTTTTCTTTGGGAGATGTTTTGCCTTACAAGGCCCTGCATGAACCACTCCACCATTATTGTCAGAAGTGTCCAATCTAATCTGTGCATGGCCAATTTCATTCCAAACAAACGGGATCACACCTGATACTACTTGATAAAGCAAATTGTCTGAGACTTCAAACTGATCAGGTGCGAGGTCGGAGCTGGCTGTGGTATAATTGAATCTGTGGAATGATCGTAAACATTTTCACATGGTAATTGTTAAACCTCTTTCATCCCTGTTATTATTTTACTCTGTTCAATACTGATAATACTGCACCTCATTCAAAAGCGCTCCGAGCTAAAGCATCTTATAGCGGGTGTCACCGGATGTCACTTTCCTGCCGGAATGCACCCCTCAGTCAGATGACCGGGAACAAAATGATTCATTTTCTGCCTAAACTACATGTGGATGTATTTGTCAATATAATATAAAAGCTTTGTGGTCATCATGACCTGTTTCCTTGTTTCAACTACAACTTCCAAATCTACAGTTATCTGGCTTACAGTCTAAATTTGCTTTCTGGAATTTCCCCTATGAGATAAAATGGGTGTGTTCTATTTTAACACTGTCTAACCAGCACTTTTGCCCTTTATATTAATGTGCTACAACTGGTTATTAAAACTTTGTGTTTATGATCTATCTAATAACCATTTCCAATTCTAAACTAACATTAAGCCATTCATAAAATGCAGTTTTGCGCAATGATTTAATACCCATTAAACACAGAACACTGGCGCTTGGTTTTAAGGGGCCCGTCTTTGTCTTCAGTCAAATCGTGATGTTATTTACGGTGACCTAGCAATAATTACATGCTTAGATGGTAGCTAATTTGCCATTGCAAGTAATGTCCACAGTAATGTCCATGTGTAAAGCCAAATCAATTAGACAATAGCAGGGGGCCAAACTTGCGCCCAGCAGGCCGACCAATAATGGGGTCATTTTCTCTCGTTCTCGTTCTCGTTCTCTCTCTCTCTCTCTCTCTCTCTCTCTCTCTCTCTCTCTCTCTCTCTCTCTCTCTCTCTCTCTCTCTTGTTCTCTCTCTCTCTCTTGTTCTCACTCTCTCATTTTCTCTCTCTCTCTCTTGTTCTCTCTCTCTCTCGTTCTCTCTCTCTCTCTCTTGTTCTCACTCTCTCGTACTCTCTCTCTCTCTTTCTCTCTCTCTTGTTCGCTCTCTCTATCTCTTGTTCTCGCTCTCTCTCTCTTGTTCTCGCGCTCTCTCTCTCGTTCGCTCTCTCTCTTGTTTGTTCTCTCTCTCTCTCTCTTGTTCTTTCTCTCTCTCTCTTGTTCGCTCTCTCTCTCACTCTCTTGTTCGCTCTCTCTCTTGTCCTCTCTCTTGTCCTCTCTCTCTCTCTCTTGTTCTCACTCTCTCTCTCTCTCTCTTGTTCATTCTCTCTCTCTCTCTCTTGTTCTCTCTCTCTCTCTCTCTCTCGTTCGCTCTCTCTCTCTCTCGTTTGCTCTCTCTCTCTCTTGTTCTCTCTCTCTCTCTTGTTCTCACTCTCTCTCTCTCTCTCTTGTTCATTCTCTCTCTCTCTCTCTTGTTCTCTCTCTCTCTCTCTCTCTCGTTCGCTCTCTCTCTCTCTCGTTTGCTCTCTCTCTCTCTCTTGTTCTCTCTCTCTCTCTTGTCCGCTCTCTCTCTCTCTTGTTCTCACTCTCTCTCTCTCTTGTTCGTTCTCTCTCTCTTCTCTCTCTCTCTCTCTCTTGTTCTCACTCTCTCTCTCTTGTTTGTTCTCTCTCTCTCTCTCTCTCTCTCTCGCTCTCTCTTGTTTGCTCTCTCTCTCTCTTGTTCTCTCTCTCTCTCTTGTTCTCGCTCTCTCTCTTGTCCGCTCTCTCTCTCTCTTGTCCGCTCTCTCTCTCTCTCTTGTTCTCACTCTCTCTCTCTCTTCTCTCTCTCTCTCTCTCTCTCTCTCTCTCTCTCTCTCTCTCTCTCTCTCTCTCTCTCTCTCTCTCTCTCTCTCTTGTTTGCTCTCTCTCTCAGGTTCTCTCTCTCTCTCTCATGCTCCAATATACACATCCTGTGAATCCCTGAATGTTTACCCAATCAGCCTGATTCAGATGTCAAGAAATGAAAACACTTTCATGCAGTTTTGCAATCATTAGCGCTTGTTTTGCCTTCTCGCTCTAAATCAATTTTCTTCTGGTTTGCACATACAGCAGTTCTGGCTTTATTCAGAGGTACCTGGACAAAAAAATGCATCCAAGAATTCCACTTGCACAAAGATGAAATGCATTCTGTTCATTAGCTTGATCAGCTTTGTGGCCGCAACTTCACAAACAGTTTCTCTTCCATGCAAATTTGTCCACCTGTCAGCCGATCTACCCAGCTTCCCCGTTTCTCTGCTTTTGCCAGCTTTCTCAGATCTCTGTGTGCATCAGATAAGACAAGTGGGAGCAGAGGAGGTAAATTTGCTTAATGCACTCAGTGAATTGTTTGTGCGTTGTCCATTGGCTGTACTGCAGCAAGCTGATAAAATATAAACCTTAGATTTAAACAAGCTAAAGTATACACTGAACCAGTAGAACAGTTTTCCAGTTATATATCTAGTACCTCATTTGCTAAATGCTTTCTGTACAATAGCAACAGCATATTTGTTTGTAATTTGTGATGCAAACTAAAATACTGAACACGTGCTTCGTTTATAGTCACTAACTGGTGATGACTGAAAATTTAGTTTAGGATATGTGACATTGTGAAGTATTAGAGGCTAATTAAACTGCTAATAGCTCTAAAGTAATGAACTCAGTTAGGAATCAAAGGACACTACATCTATACTAACACAATAAAAATACATTATAATTCTATATAATGTTTTAATGCATTGTGTATTTCAGGTAATGATATAGTAATTGCTGATTTTTGAATTGAGTTTTTTCAGTCTCCTGCCTGCCAGTCTGGTAAGCCTGTGTGAATTGTAGCTGCATCTGCCTGTTCTAAGCTACAGGAGTGGTACTCAGTGTGGTCTTCTGCTGCTGTAGCCCGTCTGCTTCAAACTTGACTTGCTATGCATTCAGAGATGCTCTTCTACATACCTCAGTTGTAACGAGTGGTCATTTGAGTTACTATTACTACTAGCTTGAACCAGTCTGGTCATTCTCCTCTGACCTCTGGCATCAACACTGCACATCACTTGACATTTTCTCATTTATGGACCATTCTCTGTAAACTCTAGAGAAGGCTATGCAGAAGCATCCCGAAACATCAGCAGTTTCTGAAATACTCAGATCAGCCTGTCTGGCACCAACACCTATGCCAAGTTCGAGGCATTTAAATCACCTTTCCGCCTTTTCTGGCGCTCGGTGTGAATGTGGGTCACAGAAATGAGGTCATCTGGACCATGTCTACATGCCTAAATGCATTGAGTTGCTGCCATGTGATTGGCTGATTAGATATTTGCATTAACGAGCAGTTGAACAGGCGTGCTGTATATATGCCTGTTTATGGTGTTTCTTGCCTTATAGTCACAATGTATAGACAAATCAGGGCCAATCAAAATCCTTTACATTTGCATTTAGCTGACACTCTTATCCAGAGCGACTTACAAGGTTATGCGTTTTACAGGTAGGCCAGTGCAGTGTTAGGAATCTTGCCCAAGGACTCTTATTGGTGTAGCACAGCATTTACTATCTAGACTGGAATGTGGAAGCATCCCAGTACATCAGCAGTTTCTGAAATACTCAGATCAGACCGTCTAGCACCAACACCTATGCCACGTTCGAGGTCATTTAAATCACCTTTCCGCCTTTCTGGTGCTCGGTGTGAATGTGGATCACAGAAATGAGGTCATCTTGACCATGTCTACATGCCTAAATGCATTGTGTTGCTGCCATGTGATTGGCTGATTACATATTTGCATTAACGAGCAGTTGAACAGGCATGCCCCTGTATATATGCCTGTTTATGGTGTTTCTTGCCTTATAGTCACAATGTATAGACAAATCAGGGCCAATCAAAATCCTTTACATTTGCATTTAGCTGACACTCTTATCCAGAGCGACTTACAAGGTTATTCGTTTTACAGGTAGGCCAGTGCAGTGTTAGGAGTCTTGCCCAAGGACTCTTATTGGTGTAGCTCAGCATTTACTATCTAGACTGGGATTTGAACCCCCGTCTCCCACATGAAGTGGTAGCTTTCTGGTGAGTAGTGGTGTAAACCGCTGAGCCACACCAACCACTTGGCAGAATCAGCATTGCCACTAGTGTCACCTGGAATTGTTCTCTGACATTCTTTGTGGAATTTGAAACAGGGTTTAATTTCCCAAAAGCATTGTAACAAAGAAATCATACCTTGATTAAACGAGTGTTCCAAGTGATACTTGTTCTAGCTCTTTAGATAATTCAGCTTAATGATTAAGATCATTCGATTAGGATAACACTTCGAGGCCCTTTTGGGAATAAGGCAGCAGAACTGCCACTGCCCTCAGGTTGTACAGAAGTAAAGTCGCTAATAGGCGCATTAAAAATCGCTGAATTGCTGACTGCAGTGGCTGGTTTAACGACAGCTGAGTAAACACTCTTTCAGGAGGAAACCGAACTGAAATTGACAAGACGAAGAAACAAATGCTCTAAAATCTCATTTGTACTTGAGCAGAGATAGCCTATTTATTCTATGATGCACTGATGCGTGTGTATTGCTTGCATTTAGAGCGCATACACATCCACATGCGCACACACACACACACTGGAAGAGAAAGAGGTGGCGACAGTGAGAGTGTGTCATGCTATTTACCTCATTGAGTTTTCAATTGAGAGTTTATCAACTTTGGCAATCTAGCCACTGGAACTGTGAGAATGCTAAATTGCATTTCTAAATTGTTTAGCGAAGGCCACAGACTCCTGGGGGAGGTAGGGGGCGAGGGGAGGGAGCGGGTGTCAGAAATAAAACGCATTGTTCTTCGGCATATCAAGTTTTAAGAGTGTTTTGAAATCATTTGCATACGGCGTCGCGCCTTGTTTTTGCGATAAATTGCCTTTGTGAATCCGCTGCCTGCTTTCTCGCCCCTCGCTTTTATTGATCTTGCTTCAAACGACGCCAGCAAATTAGCTTCTGACTTAAAGCCAAAACGACAGCAGCAAAAATCGAAAGCTTTAATAGTTATTTGCACTGGAGCAAAGTAGATGTCTCTATACATTTGGCTGGCTAAGGCTTGAGTCTTACATGGGATCAAAATCCATATCAAGCACTTTCTGCCAAGCATTAAAACTTTAGGAGCACTCTGATCTCTGAAAAGAATGGGCTATTACTCCTTCCTTTCAAACATCTGCTGGGTTAAAGAGCTTGTATCATATTAGCACTGCGTTCTGATAAAAGGATGGATCCTCTAGTCCCTATACATAGAAAGTAAGCTATAAAAATAACAATAAAATTTTGCATTCTTTGTTTTTGTGATATCATACATGATGATATACCATGTGGTCATTTAAAGGGTCAGTCTGGTTAAAATGATATCATTACTGTATAATCACCTGTAACTACATTAAAACTGTTGTATTTCCATTACCCTATAATGAACCCTTCATATCTACATAGGACCAGGTCGTCTTTCATTGGAGTCTGCCATGTTATGTTTTTACAGCCTATGCAATGTTCCTACAGTAGCCTAGAATGAACAAACTACCCTAAATATGGTGGTTCTATAGCAGCGTTTACAAGATGGAGAATTACCAAAGGATCCTTGTTGGAATATCCTATAATGCATGTATTGGTCAGCAGCTCTGTACACACTCTGTAAACTCCAGGTACACTGTGATCCAAAAAGGATTATTACTCCATATCCGGAATACTACCAGTGTTAGAACTACGAAGCTGAAGCCAGCTTCTTATTCGCCAGCTTCTTATTCGCCAGCTTCTTATTCGCCAGCTTCTTATTCACCAGCTTCTTATTCGCCAGATTCTTATTTGAATGTTGCTGTTCCACATTCAGTGGTGGAGTATTTTAGGTCGGACCACTGGTTGGGTGGCACATTTAGATTCCGGCACTAGCATTCAGTTTCTTTTTTGCCAGATTCTTCTTTAAATTTTCTGGTTCCACCTTAATTGCTGCCATTTAAATCATTATCCAAAAATGTTAACAGCGTTAGAATATTCAGTAGCCTAAACCTGCTTAGCACTAGATTCTTGAATAAATTCAAGAATAGGTCCAAGCATATAGGTCCGAGCACTAAGTTCTTGAATAAATTCCGGGATGCTTTCAGGGAGAAATGTTGTTCCTGAAGCTCAGTAGTTGTTCCCTGCTCCAACTAACTGAGTTTGACGTACAATAGGCAACATTAACAAACAAAAACAAACACCACACGGAGGAGCTCGTCACCGTGGCTGCCATCCTCGGCGCCATCTTGGACAAGACAAATTGCTTGTATGTGTAACATACTTGGTGAAATAAAGAGATTCTAATTCTGATTCTAAATCACTAGTAACAATAGGCTAAGCTTGCAGTGAATTAACAAACGCAATACAACATTTGAGTTACTGAGTTACAATGCTAAACTAATGGCTAATCAGCTGAGTGGACCAGTTGATGGGTGGAAAAAACTTGCAAGAACACTAGTACTGCATTTTGTCTTTGTGTTGTGAACCCAACCATCATACTTATTGTTTAGCACCAAATAAATCAAGCACCATAAAATAAATGGCAGGATTGTCCAAGCTTCTTTATTTCAGCACTGGAGATGCAAACCTAACATTGCTAACAAACATTAGAACTCAATGGTCACTCAAATGAGCCTAATGATCTTCAGGAAAATACAATCTACTACATCCAGGTCTTAATTATCAACGTCAAGTTGATGTGTCGATGAGGTTAAGAGCACATTCAGTCTTACCATGACCTATAGAAATAAAAGCTGTGGGCTGCCCTGTAGAAAAACATCCATATTCATAAACCACCTCAGAGGTAAATGTGCTGATTCAGAATCAAGACAATATCTGTCATGAATGAAGAGAACTCTGATCCAAGGAAAACAGCCTTGGCACTGTCTGAATACCACACTGCACTCTTTAAGTCTGCATTACCTTAATGAAGATACTTAGATAGATAGATAGATAGATAGATAGATAGATAGATAGATAGATACTTTATTGATCCCAGAGGGAAATTGGGTGACTTAATGGGCTATTTGGGTGACTAATGAGTTCTGGTGTTTGTAAGTAACCATAACCTCATAGCTTCAGTGCTAGAAAGGTCATTTAGACTGACATGGACGATATTTATTGAGCTACACAGAAGTAATGTCTCTCAGTATTGCATCAGGCTGCCACGTTTCCTCATGCAACGTGCCAGTTTTCTTGGCATGGAGTTGCAGAGGTTCCTCATAGTGTACCCTGTGATATTCCATCTCATGCAGCTTGAATATTTTCATACACTTCCTGCTGTAGGGGTGGAGGTGGAGTGACACCGGACATTTTGGATGTGTGAAGTGTGACAACAGACCATTCATCTTGGTGCTGACTACGGTGCCTCCACACATGGATTCATTAGTCATCTCCACAGACAAAAGGGACTCATCACTGAAGATGACCTGCTGCCAGTCTAAATGATTGACCGTCTGGCACGACACCATTGCAGCCTTTGGTGATGTGGTTTTAAGGACAGTCTTCGTAGTGGTTTGCGGTGTTGTCCATCTGCCAATGGTGTTAGCACTAACAAGATGACTTATTGAGGGCATCACCGCTTTCAGAATGTCCAAAATTGTGCCTGCTGGGTCAGCTCATTCATTCTTACATCACATACAGCGTGAAAGTTAAATCATTCACATGTCTCACAAAGTCAAACCTACCCACTACGTTTCATTTCTGCCCATGAATTCCTTCTGTGTGCAACTCTTTGTGGAACTGTTCTTTTAAGGATGAGTAGAAATACCTCAAACTGGCATGTCACGCCTGATCAGCTATGTCTGGCATAAGAAAACTGGATGTTATATTCTCTGTACTATTCCTTTAATGCTGAAAGTTAATTGGCTAGGATCCTGTAAGCCTCCACACTTGATCTCACATGAGAGCTGTATTGTTTATGAGAGGTGTAACATGAAGAGGCGGGAGAAGTGTGTATGTGTCCACGTACACGTTTCTCAAAGTGTGAGCAGGCGTGAATACTCACGACTCGACTTGAAGTTAATTAACCCAGCTTCAGCATTCCATCAGTCTTCAGGTTTGCCTGGACTGCCATTCAGGCATGGACCTCTCCAAACAACCATTACACGGCCATATCGATCTTCCCATGACAAGATAGCCTGCCAAAGAGAAAGCGTGTGAGGGAAAAGGGTTGAGGGTGCGGTGGAAGTGGACACAGAAGTGATGAAAGTGAATTTAGAAGAGTGCTCAGAACAATATTTTTAATGTCCTCGTCAACTGTCAGGTACGGCTACCACCAGCACTATGACTTTGTGACTGTTCTCTATCTAGCGTTAAAGCTTTAGCCTCCGTTTCGAAAACACCATAGCTAAATGAAATTTTGAAGCAACTGTAATAGATTAAATCAGAACACTTGTTAAAACCATAGCTGAGGGACTGTGTGACAATATTCAAGACGCATGGGATGGATAGTTGCAGGATCATTCGGATCTCCACAGCTCCATGTGGAAACTTATGGCATGCTGGGTTAGCAAACAGGAGATCAATGCCATATTGAGAGACCCTACTTCAGTAGGTTTAGCTCAATAAATATTGCCCATATCTGTCTAAAATTATCATCACTTAATATTCCTGGTAACATTAGTCCTCCTTCCCAACAGCACTGCTTGTCACACCCTGCCATGTCCTGTTCATGTTTGTCTGTTTTATCTGGCTTCCTGTTTCCGTCTTGTCATGTCCATGTGCTTCTGTTTGTTTTCGTCTTTTGCTCCTTCTGTCTCCGCCCTCTTGTCAGGCCCCTCACCTGTTTCTGGCTCCGCCCCTTCCCAGGTGTTCCTCATTAGCCCTTGTTGTTTTATACTCCCCTTTGTTCTTGCATGGCGTTTGTTCCCCTACTGGTGTCTTGTTTTCATGCCTGTGATCTTGTCTCCTTGTCTGTCGGTTTTGTATTCCTTCTGGTCTATGCTCTCCCTCCTGGTTGTTGGTCCCCATGTTAGTTAGTAAGTTTGAAAGCCGGTTTTATGTTTCTTAGTTTTTTTGCTTCTTTTGTTTCGTCAAGAGTTGTTTGGTTTAGTTTCTGCTTGTTTGTGTTATCAGTAAAACTTGCATTTGCATCCCGTCCCCACGTCCTGTCTTCTTGTAACACTGCTATCCCACACTTCCTTATAGGGGAAACTATTCTTTTGATGATGAGTGTACATAAATGCTTGGCATTGCTGCCGAATGGATTGCCTTTCAATAAAAAAGATAGAGCAGCATACAAAGCTGAGATACTGATCACCTTCAAAACCAGCATCAGACCAACATTAGGCTAGTTAGACTTAACTAGACTAGATCAAAGTTAGTCTAGGCCATTAGCAGAAATATAAGTAGTTGGTACGGGCAGAAATCAAAACATAAGATTCAGATTATGCACATTTTTATTCTCAGATAATCAATTTTCTGGATTTTGCTGATATAAGAAGCTTACAGTGCCGACTCCAAAATGGCCCCATGCACATACTTCCAGAACACTGATTTAGAATTGTTATTTGGTCAACAGTATTTGTTTATGAGTCTCTCTCCATCTCTCTCTCTCTCTCTCTGCCTGTCCCTGTCTCCGTCCTCCCACCCAGTCTAAACATGAATTAAGATTCAGGTAAATACCTCCACATCCAAGTCAGTTGATTGCCTTCGCTCCCTCGGTGGCGGGACCCTAATAGGTGAATATGAAATCTTCTGAGCCAATATATATGCTGAACAGTTAAGTGAAGAGGAACGTTCATCTGAGCCTGAGTAATGAATACGGCCTGGAGAAACTCCTTTTTTTTCCTCGTTCCCCCACTTTCTTTCTTTCCATTCCCTTCCTGCTGATTATCATTTTTTTCTATAAACCTATCTCTCTTTTCTGCAAATCTATGACTAAAATGTGACTAGGCTGGAAAAACTTTAAGGTGATGCACTACCTGCTACTCAAGTGTGTCGCTACTTTCTCCAGCCTACTTTTAAGGAAACCATTAAAGTATATGAACCTTAAATCTTTTTGCCTACCAATAATAAGCTCTATACAAGCTGCAAGTGAATGTATTATTGAGTCCTGCCCCGGGACTCTTGTGCTATTTTATTTTTAGGTATTACAATGGTGTACACAGTTCAACAAATGTAACCTATAATGCCTAAACCCTAAAAGGAGGACCAAGTTAAACAATCGAGACAAAAAAATATAGACCTGCTCATTTATTTATCGAGGCATATGATCCAATATTACATATCTGTTAGTGGCAAAAGTATTTCAACCTGTAAGATTAGCAGATAGGTGAGTAGGTGAAGTTAGAGTCAGATGTTTTCAGCCAATGGGACAACCATCAGGTGTGAATGGGTACCCTGGTTTATTTAAAGAACAGGGATCTATCAAAATCATGGGCTTTACAGCACATTTGTAGAAGTTTATCATGTCCTGGATGAAGGAGATTTCTGAGGAGCTCAGATGAATAGTTGTTGATGCTCATCATCTCAACCCAAGTTTGTCCTGGAGATCTATAACCTTAGAGAGTTCAGATTCAACACCGCTGGGTCTTATGGTCAGATGATCCTGAAGACCTTCATAACCTGGGTTAGGTGTGGCATATTAGGGTTGGAGCTAAGCTCTGGAGGGTGGTAGACCTTCAGTAAGGCATTTTGTGTGGCAATTAGATTAGGCACACTGGGACCTGTCAACATGTTAAACTCACAACTACCTAGTACTTTAGAGCCTGTACCACACACTTACCGTGTTAATGTCTAGAATTTAAGGGCCACCTATAACTGTTCTGTTACTTCAACAGGCTACAAGAACTCTGACATACATGATGATTATTGTTCTCTAGGATATTCCACTTTTGGAAGCCTCTTGGTCGGGCTCTAAGGGTGCTGCTGGTGCGAATCTAACTGTGCCTCACTATTATAAAACGTTCACACACTGGAGCGCGTTCTCTCTAGCGTTTTACATTAGCTTCGGCCTCGCCTCGGATGCAAATTGCCCCACATAATACGCCTGCCTGACTGGCCCATTATCCTAATGGACTAGGTAGAGTGCTTAGAGTGGTCCGCAGCCAGAGTTGGCCATAGATAGAGGACGCCTGGAAAATCTCAGCCTTCTTTTCCAGCCACCAGAGAGGACAATTTGGGATATGTATTCGAAAGTGATTCAACAAACAGCGGTTCAGCGCCGGCCAAGTTCTTGAGTGGGAATGTCCATCAGTGACCAGTCGCGGTGGTACTTGCAGTTAGACTTGTTGCTGTTGCCATGGCGACGGCGGTCAACTCTTTAAATAATGTCTATGTCCATATAGTTCTAATGTGTTTCTCTTTCTCTCTCTCTCTCTCTCTCTCTCTCTCTCTCTCTCTCTCTCTCTCTCTCTCTCTCTCTCCCTCGCTCTCTCTCCCTTTCTCTTTCCCAGACAGGGTCTCACAATTCACAACTTGACAGTGCAAAGCACCCAACATTCAGAAGCCAAAGCCTACCAATTACCAGCTAATAACATACTCCATTGTTTTTTAGCTACACAGAACACGTCCAACTGACAGCCTTGTTATATGGTTTCTCCTAAAATCTTTCTTATTTGCTCTTCAAGGCCGTCTGGGTTCTTTGTACTATCAAAAAATATGAAGCCTTTCAGCCAAAAAACACACTTGTGTCTGACACTATTATCCTTGTTTGTTTTCGGCACCTATTCGGCTTTATCTGAATAGGATTAAGGGCAAATCTCAAAGTATCATAGATTTCTCGCTGTACAACTTCACCCCACAACCCATCAGTCATTACGTTTTATTCAATGTTTGGACGGACACACTGTATCAATAACAAGATAATTCATTCTAATGATTATGCAAATGATAGCGATTAGCTACAGAACTTTCCATATTGTTGCAAGTCTTGGCAGTGCCTTGTAAACTGGACCCTTAGGGTTTAATTCCATTTGACATAGTTTGTGTACTATGCAAAAGTCAGAGACCACACTTGATTTATTTAATGTCAAGTCAGAAGAGCCCAGTCAAAGTAATTCATGTTTCAGAAAATAAGTAAAACCATGATAAATATACACAATATCATTTTGTTTTAGTTTTTAATGTCAACACTGACACCTTTATTACAGTTAAGACTTGCTTCCAGTTTTGGACTTTTCCTATCACTCCAAAGTTAAGTGGTAGAAGTTTTGCATTTCTGCTTCTCACAATCCCAAATCTCAAACACATGTAGTGATGTTGAGTTCTGGACTTACTCTGTCTAGTGTGTTTCTTGCCTTCTACCCAAAGCATGCTGGGATGGGCTCCAGGACCTCCTGTGACCCAGTGGAATGAAGTAGTTTAGAGTTGTCAGTTCATCATTCTGAATATACCAGCAGCTTCTTTCTTTCTTTTACAAATGCTCTTCTTTTAGTCCATTACCCTTTCTCAGTAGCAACTTCTTGACAGCTAGTTTTTCAGTTACAGTATTTTTAAGGGACAGTGTTGGTGGTCTACCAGGTACTGCTGTACCTTAAACTTATTATGTTAAGTGGATTATCTTCTATCTAATTATTTTAGAAATATCTCCTTGAAATGAAGGTAAATGAAGACAGGGAATAGAACATGATGAATAAAAGGATAGTCTCTATATTAAAGCCATTACATTATCCCTGTGTATCAACTAGTATCTCCATTTTCTACTATTCTAGTTTTCTGCATAATTTGAGCTCAGTAGATGTCCTGTACATTGTGTGAAGCTCCTGGAGGCTTGAAAGACAATTACTGCAGCATCGGCACTGTCAGATAATGTCATTAACGCTAGAATTCCAGAATTGAGTGGGACTACAGTTAGCTTGGGAAAGCTTTAAGGTGCACTGCTAATGCTTAGTGTTTTTTGAAAGACTACTCATAGATGTAGCATGGATTAGATTTATATAGATGAACTGTTTCCCTTATGCCTAACAAATGTCCAGTTAGCCATTTAACGCCTAAGCAAACAGTTCTACCTCATAATCTTGTAACAGAGAAGAGGGAGTGTAGCTCGCTGGATTACAGTCAACAGTGGCTTATTTGGGGAGGAGCACCCACAGCATATATAAGTGCTCTCTCCTTGGCATCAGAAGGAGGAAAGGATGAGTGCCAAAGATTTCAAAAAGGACTTTGAAAAGGCAAGATAGCAGATAAGTGCTGGGCTGAACTCATTTATGACAACTTAAATGGTGCAAATAAAGTGCATTCGTTGACTTGTGCCGGTGTCTCCGAGTTCTTTTTGGGTTTTCCAGTCAGTGTGTGACAGCCCCCTCTCAGGCCGGTGCCACAGTATACAATACTGCCTAAATAACATAAACTACATAATTTTTTTCAGTGCTGTTGTTGCATATCTTGCCATGTGTAATTTTTATTTAGCCCATGTCATGAACTATTTCTATAAGCAGCAAAACAAATGCATAGATATATAGGCTTTTTTATACTTCAGTTCCCTTTTATTATTATTTCTGATTCAACAAGTCAAAATGTCTTAGCAACTTAAATTTCATTCTGAATGTTATCATATATGCATTATAAGGAACTATTGCAATTCATTCAACAATAAGGCAGGACACAACTTTAATACAGTGATAGGAAACATTGTGGAACATACAAAGGTCCTATTCCATACAACCCATTGTGGACATGAATGCAGCCCAGCTACACTGCAGGGCAGATTTATGTAGTTACACTCATCGTCAAATAAATAGCTGCACAAATAATTGCACCAAGAAGGAATCAGCCAACAGGAATGATGGGTAGGTTTGACATTGTGAGACATGCCAATGATCCAAGTTTCATGCTTGGCTATGCATATGACGTAGGCAAGGATGGGCTTTATCGCTGTACCTGACCGACCCAAGAGCTATGTTTGCGAACATTCGGTAAACAGTGATGCCCTCGATAAGTCATCCTGTCATCAACTCCTCCTGCATGTTAGCAGTTTTTTTAATACTCTTGGTTTTGGAAGGGACATTGAGTGAGCAAGTGTCCACAAACTTTTGGCCATATCATTTATATGTTAATGTAATGTAATGGTGATATTGACATACTGCTGAGTCGCACTTTATCTGTCCTTATTTAAATGTTTGTGATAGTGAGAGGAGGAGATTAGTGTGCGTTACTGGATCAGGGCTAGTTCCTTTATTTGGACTACCATAGAATGTCTTTAAAAGGAAACCCCAGTGACTGTCCAGGATAGGACTGCAGTTTGGAATAGGGGAAAAACTATGTGAATCAGCAACAGCCCACTTCGTAATTAAGCGGTATGTACTAGTGGAGCAACTCACTGAGACAGAACATTACCCTGCATGAACATTCAATACACAGACCTCTATCAGTTAAAAGCAGGCACATTATTGGAGCCCTACTGCTTCTCAAAAGTTGATTAATGGAATTAATTAAGCGGACCTGAATGGATGCTAACTCATGTCCAAGCTAAATGCAGCACGCTGGAACTCAAATGTTCACAGGTAGGATGTGCCCTGTAGCATTCAATTCAAGGACAGGATATTGGCAGACATTAGAGTCATTTGTTCCTCACACATGTCTACACTCTCCAAACTTCAGGTTCCAAAAGAGCTCTCTGGAGCAATGCCACTGAAGAACGCTGTGGGGTTCTCTTTCAAAGCTGAAAGATCCTATATACCATTTCAGGAGTTCCTCTTGAATATTTACACTATGTGGTTTCTACCTGATTCTTGGATGTATGCTTGTAGGAAAACTATGTAACTGGGACAGAATCTTTACATCACAGCTTTCAACAGGTTCTTCACACACATTCCATTAACAAATAAAAGGTTCTTTAGGTTCTTCTGTGGCATGGTTTCAAAGGAACCCTTTCACTCTTAAAGAAGAAAGAAATCGAGAGCTTCTTTGTGTACTTCCATAAAAAGACACACTGCCTATAAAAACTTTAATAGACAGTTCTTTGGGGAGCCATTTTTGTAATGGTCTAGAACCTTACTTTCTAATTTGCTGTGTTGTACTGTCCTGCTTTAAGATCTCCACAACAATGAAAAGCAACGATCACAGGACTACAGACCCATCCCACTGTCTTCTGTAGTCATGTAATCCTTTAAGAGATTGGTTCTCACTTACTTAAAGGAAATCACTAGTCCCCTGCTAGGCCCTCTGAGGTTTGCTTACCAAGCCAATAGGTTGGTAAACGAAGCAGTGGGACCTCACCTTATCCTTCAACACCTCAGCCATCATGCAAGAATTAGACTTCAGCTTAGCCTTCAACACTGTCATTCCATGACAGCTACATAGCACAATGACACAAGCCAATGTGCCAGCCTCCACCGTCCAATGGATAAACCTTCTGCCTGGCAGAAAGCAGCAAGCGACACTGGGGATAATCTTAGGAACCAGGATTATCAGGACAGGAGCTCTATGGGGTTGTTTTCTCTTCTCACTGCTCCACCCATCTTATGCAAAAGACTGTCCCTCCATGGACCCCAAAGTCAAACCCTTAAAGTTTACCGACGATTTTACAGTCATATGTCTCATTTGGGATGATGATGAGTTGGCACACGACTGATGGTGGCTGACCAGGTGGTCCTCTGGAGCAACCACAACAACCTGGAGCTGAACACAGTTTAAAAAGCCCTTCCAGTGCTCACCATCCTATACGTTCCTGTGTACAACAACCATCAGGGACCTGAAATGTGACTGCTACATCAGCTCAATCATCAACAGAGCCCAACAAAGGATGTACTTCCTGCACCACCTGAGGAGGTTCAACCTGTCCCAGGAGCTGATGGTATAATCCTATTCTGCCGCCATTCAATCTGTTATCACCACATCCATCACAGTGTGGCGCAGCTCAGCGGATTATCGGACCACTGCTGAGAAGACCACTGGAGATAAACTACCTACACAGTCGGATCTGCACACTTCTAGAACCTGGAAGGGTTAGGGAAGATTCCTACTGATCCATCCCACCCTTGCCATCACCTGTTCCAGTGTGTTCCCTCAGGCCGGTGCTTTAGCCAATAAGGCAGGCAGGCAGGCAGGCAGGCTACAGAGAACCGTCACCATCATACACCATCACACTCATGAACAGCTGACTTAACAAATCCACAGTTTTACTGTTTATCTTGAATTGAATAAACACATGCAATCCATATCCAGGACACTTTTCTCATTTTGTTCTTCCTTCTGTGTTGCAGGTCTTATCTATCTTGGTAATACTATTTCACCACACTCCATCCTCTGTACTTAATGTCTCAGGCTGGTGCTTCTTCTTGTACTCCACTGTTATAAGCCTTAATGTAATTTCCCTCTACATCCTGACTGCTGCACTCAGCACTTTAATATACATATACACATATAACTCTGCACAATGCAAGGTTTACAGGTTTGTAAGGTATGGTAAATTCCTTGTATATGTGAACATGTTTGGCCAATAGTCTCATTCTGATCTTTTGAAGAACCATCCACTGAAAGGCTCACCAGGGAATTTAAAGAGGTCCTTCTGTGACATAGCTTTAAAAACATTTGGCACCTTTACTTTTAAAAGTGTTTCCTGAGGTAAGGGTTCTCATAGGAACCTTAAATTCGTATAGAATTTTCACAGAACACTTTACATTATAAGAAGGTTCTTTTCAGACCTTATTCAAAGATACTTATAAAGCATGGTTCTTTAGGGACCTAAAAGAGGTTCTATAGACACTTGGAAAAGATGGTCCCTCTAGGATTCTTTAGCAAAGAAAATGGTTCTAAATGAAACCCTCTCGAAGAACCCTTTGCACAATGATGGGTACTTCTATCATTACAAGCTGACGTCACAACAATGGCAAAAAAGAGTTATACTGTTTTTGGAATGGTTCTTCAAGAGTTAGATAGATAGATAGATAGATAGATAGATAGATAGATAGATAGATAGATACTTTATTGAACCCGAAGGAAATTTAGCAGGAGTTCTTTAGAGAACATGATTCTATATAGAACCATCAACTCTCAAAGAACACCTTTGTACGATTAAACGGTGCTGGGCACCATGAGAGGGTTCTTCAGATTAATAGAGGGTTCTATATGGAACCTTTTTGAAAAGGGTCCTATATACAGCAGCAAGAAGGGTTCGGCTATAGTTTTGATATCAGCTTGTAATAATAGAAGAACTCTTTAACTGTGCAGAGGGTTCCTTGAGTGTTCAAGGTTCCATACGTAACCATTTACATTAGTACAAAGCTCTTTTAAATCCTTTAAAAGGTCACACTCACAAATCTATTTTCCAATATGGTTTTATGTACTCTCAGAAAAGAGGATTCTTTAGGAAGGAAGATGGTTCTGTATAAAACAGAATAAGCTGACATCACAACAATAGCAGAACTCTTTTTGGTGCTATTTACACTCATTGTCAAAAAACTAGTTACTCAAATACCAGAAGGAATCCACCGACTGGAATGAAACTTGGTGGGTAGGTTTAACATTGAGACGTTTCATGCTCAGCCACACAAATGGCTGCACAATGCAGGACTACATGCACACACACCATTACAACGAATGACCTCAACACCATGTTACAGTCACCAAAGACTGCAGGCACCAGACTGTCATGGAGTGAATGAGAATGGCAGAGGATCATCTTCAGTGGTCACCGCCAAGATGAGTGGTTTGTTGTGTTACATGTCCAGAAAGCCTGGTGTCACTCCACATCCACCGCTACAACACAGTCCGCAGGAACTGTGTGAGAATATTCAAGCTGCATGGGAAGGATTATCACAGGACACCATTAGGAACCTCTACAATTCCATAGTGAGATGTCTGGTATGTTACGTTAGCAAAAATGGTGGCGCAACATGATACTGAGAGACATTACTTCTGTGTGTGTAGCTCAATAATTATTACACATATCAGTCTAAACTTATCATCATGTATTTCGACACTTCCTTCTGGGTGCAACGATGAGTGATGATGAGTGTAGAATTCTTTTCTAATAGGTTTCATTTAGAACTCCCTGCAGTGCATTGTACATCACCCATTGTACAAAGAACCATTTAATTGCACCAAGGGGATATTTGAGTGTCCATGGATTTACATAGAACCATTTCCTTCAAAGAGCTCCTGAAGAACCACTCTAGTATGACTCCAATAGCAGTTTGAATTCTAGTTTTTTGTTTTTTTTTGAGGAACTTTAGAAGTGAAGCTGCTAGTGAAATGCTATTTTTGACGTTTTATGCTGTCTGGGCAAAACTCAGCAGTCTTGTCCACACAGAGAACTCATGACCTTCAGGTCAACATAGCTAAAGATGGTCAGCAGCTCAGGGAAGAACCTGCTCTTATTTTACAGAAAGGTCTTGCAGACTGAGTCACTCCACAGACTGTAAAACGGTGGAAAACCTCACTGGTCCAGACCCATCCCTGAAAGTCAGCTGAAAACAAAGCTGCCCACAGGGAGCCATACCAGTGACCTCCAGCCACAAATCAACTAGGCTATTCTGGGCGAACTGTGCCTTGTGTTCCGGGTCAGAAGCAATCTTTAATTTTTCTTGGGCAGGTTGAGAATTTACTACTTATATTCCCAATGGATATGTTGGAACTTTCAAGCTAAGGTTTTCCCACACACATATAGGGTTTTATATGGAGGTAAAATTGATGCAGCCCTCAATTGCCTTCTGGACAGGCAACATTGGCTGTACAACTTCCGCAACAGACACTGTCTCTTGCTCGCTCACTCACTCACTCACTTACTCACTCACTCACCCTCTTCTTTGAAAGTGTGAAGCTGAGAACCTGTGTCCCTTTGGAAATGCATTTCCATGGTTACTGATGTAATCTTAAGTCGGCATGTACCGGGCAGGGAAGAGGCTTTTTGATGAATGACGAGGCCCAAACACTGACATGAAGTAGCAGCAGTTTATCACACACTCCGAGATTCAGTCTGCATCCTAGAGTAGACGCTGCAATAGGAAATGTACCACAGCAGCAAATTATAGCACCACTCCAGTTATAAAGGCGGCATAGCATTGTCCTGCGGCACTGTGCAGAGAGTCGAAGGCTAAGATGGGAAAGTAATATCCCAGAGAAGCATCACTATAGGAATGGCAATAAAGGATGAAAAGTGGCAGGTTTTTCATATTCACTCGTCTAAGGAACATAGCACAGTGAGCCATAACTCTCCAGCAAACACCATCAAAAATGCTGGGCTGGCGAGCCATATCTGGGGCTGTGTTCAACATTGCTCCCTATTACAGGAATAATGCACTATATGGAGCTGTGGAGTTGTTCTGATTCTCAACAGTAAATCTTGCGGCCATGTTGTCATTTATTCTCCAGTCAGTTCGCTATATAGCAAATGCTTCGTAGAGAATAGTGAATAACCTCTCTGAACACAGCGCATGTTTGATTGTGAGGAGACTGTAGAATGTTCTACAGTATTCACACAGCTCTAGAATATCCTCAGTGATTCACATTCTAAAACATGCACCCCTCTTTCACAGTTCCTTAATGCTCAGTGTGATTCACAGTTCTACGTTTTCCCCGTTCTCACTATTCTGCCTAATCATATGTTCTTCTAGAATGTCGTCCTCATTGTTCTAAAGTATTCATCCTCGTTCACATTATTCTAGACTGTTACTTTGGTTCACACCATCATAGAATGTTCTCTATTCAGACAATGCTGTTCTGTGCTCTCTCCCTTATTCATGTAATTCTAGAATGCTCTCATGCCTAATCATATTGTTCTACAATGCCAGGACATACCTTGTGTTCTGTTGTCAAACATTACCCCTTACTGTTCTAGAACGTTTCTTCCCTGTTCACACAGTTCTAGAACATTCTAGAGATTTCCTCACAAAGCCTTGCCCCTGCATCCTTGGTTGGCATGGAAAAGAAGCCGCATCTCGGCTGCATATGAAGGGGCCTTTAAAACATGATGCTGTAGAACAGGTTTATATATAACAACTGAGGCCTTCAAGTAGCATTGTGCCCTACCTTGCTACATATACCTATGAGGCATCCAGTCTTCTCTACTGTCCATGACTATGCTGTCCTCACGCCGCAAAACTTGAAAGGGAAGTGATGCAATAAGTCAAAGCATTCATGTTACAAAATGAACCAATAACACAATCCGTAGAGCTGGCAATGGATAGCGGATAGAGTCCACTGATTTCAGTAGAACCAAAGATCAGTTTTCTGTACTATATCCAGGCTTTCTTTCAGGATCAAACGCACCAAAACTGCAGAGTAAGTGGTTCTGGGTCTGAAAAAAAACCCATGGACTACTGACCAGCATCAATGTAACTCTTACCTCATTCACTGAAAACAAAGAATCAGCCCTTCTTTAGCACAAAACGGACACAGAGGTATTTTCACCTTTTCAACTGGAGAAAAGAAGTGGAGGTAAGGTATATACAGGGGTTGGACAATGAAACTGAAACACCTGTCTTTTTAGTGTGGGAGGTCTCACGGCTAAATTGGACCAGCCTGGTGGCCAATCTTCATTAATTGCACGCTGCACCAGTAAGAGCAGAGTGTGAAGGTTCAGTTAGCAGGTAAGAGCACAGTGCTGCTCAAAATACTGCAATGCCATACCATGGGTGTATGGGTGACATACCAGAGTTCAAAAGAGGACAGATTGTTGGTGCACGTCTTGCTGGCGCATCTGTGACCAAAACAGCAAGTCTTTGTGATGTATCAAGAGCCACGGTATCCAGGGTAATGTCAGCATACCACCAAGAAGGACAAACCTCCACCAGCATCACGTAGTGACCTGGCCACTATCCTGCAAGAAGAATGGCTTAAAATCCCTCTGACCACTGTGCAGGACGCAGTATATGTCATTCCCAAGACGGCTAACTGACGCTGTATTGGCCGCAAAGGGAGGCCCTACACCATACTAATAAATGATTGTGGTCTAAAACCAGGTGTTTCAATTTCATTTTCCAACCCCTGTATATGGCCAGCTACCCTGCTAAGTGTAGCTTTAAGCTTCAGCTTTAGTCTCCCCTGTCTAATCATTTCAGTAAACAGTTCATTCTTTCTATTGTAATGATAACCTGGAGCCACCTCCCATCTTTTTCACCTTTCTAGAATGTTATCCACTGATGGTTCTCCATATTGGCAGTGTTCCAGGATGAAATTTTGCTCATACTGTTCTCAGAACGTTCTCCCTATTCACAGACCTTTTATAGTAATGTTAGCTATCTGTCAGCAGTTGCCAGCTAAGGAAAAAAAAAAAGCTTGTCCCCCATTCATTTTCTCTCCAATGCAAATGAAAACTAAATATACCGTCTTAGTGTGATGTATCATAAAAATAAAACTAGCTTATCATCTTGCCAACTATTTAGTTATAACTGTATGTGTTGCCTGCAATATTAATTAGTTTTTAATGACTTGGTTTAATATTATTTTTGGCACTACCTGCCACTTTCTTGCTTGGGGTTTTTATGCACTACATCGCCCACCAGCCAGATGTCGGTTCATTCTCCGGCACTGAAAGCCTAAAGCCTCTTTTTCTGTGTCATGTCAGTGCCTACTGGGACACTTCACAGAGTTTCTCTGTCATTTGTCAAATTTGGAGCATTAGTCTTCATTCACAGCGAGAGCAGTGCCACAATCTAATTCCCTCTTAATGGCTAGCTGTGCTTTCACAACACTGTTCGGTGGGAGAGCACTGCGGTACAACACAATCAGCACGCTGATCCCTCTCATACTCTGGCTTTATTAGATTAAACTCAGCAAGGTTAATTCACCCATTCCTTGCAGATCCGGGAGCACTTTCCCCATGTATAGAACTGCTGGAACGAGGCTGGAGCTGCCATAAAAACTGCTCTCGGAGCGAAGCTGGGTGGACTACATTCCCCAACATTAGGTTAAGTGCTGCCCGTATTTGCTGTGGCAGCAGTGACCCAGTTGGCCTAGAGAAACGGTAATACGGCGTAAGCCCTTAGCAGCTGGTTAGGCAGCTGTGTCTCTCTCTAATGCGCTCGTTTCTCTAAGTGTTTTACTTTCCCCCTGCTATCCCATTACCAGCACATTTGACTAATGTCAGTCAATTACATGAACATGAGTAACCAACACCAGCCAAAAGATAAGAGGAACGGGAAACTTTTATCTTTTGCTTCATTCTTTGTCTGTCTTTCTCTCTCTCTCTCCTTTCCTCCCTCTCTCATGTTTGAACGGAGATGAGAGATAATTATATCACTTCAAGTCGCATGAAATCAGAACAGATGTAGCGCCGTCTTGCTTCTTTAAGCTGTGTTCATCACCAAGCGTGGCCATCTTTAGCTTCTAGATGAGGGCGGACATGTGTGCCGTGTTTAAACGTCATTAGACTGCTACTGCATGTTTAAACTGCCAATGAAGCAGCCAGTGCAATATAAACTAAGATTTTTATTTATCTATATTGCACCGTTCACATTCGGTTTATTCTCAAGGTACTCATGTGGACAGTATGTCTGTAAGACAAGGATGTTGTATTGAAGACACAGAACGTGGAATTTAAAACCTTTGGCCATTTGCGCTTGCACACAGAGGAATTTGTCTACTGTATTCAACCCATCCATGAAGTGAAACACTCACATTCACACACACACTAGGGGACAGTGAGTACACTTGCCTGGAGTGGTGGGCTGCCCAATCCACAGCACCCGGGGAGCAGTTTGGGTCAGGTACCTTCTTCAAGGGCTCTTCAGTTACGTCCTGTTGGTTCAGGAAATTGAACCAGCAACCCTCCCATCACAAGGCTGGTTCCCTCACCTCCAGCCCATGATTGCTCAAACAGAACACCAAAAGGACACCAAACAGGGTCATGTTGTTGTAAATCAGGGGTCTGCATGGGCCTGTACCTGTCTGATTTAACTGCTAATCACGTCCACAAAATCTAAAGTGATTCCTCCAAACTCCTATCTGAAAGACCTAGCTCTGTTTTTCATGCCCACCTGCTTTAACAATATGCCACAGCCACCATCCCCACCTACGCTTGTGGTCCTCATCAACTCTCACCAGTTTTTTCTGCAATCAGCTCTGTGTTAAACCCCGCTTCCTCTAGAGTCAAGGCACCTCCATGCACCCAAGTGGACAAATAAACATTTCAATATTGCAAAATAGCATATTTTTATTATATTTGCACATGGACCTGAACATGAGTGTTGCCTGACATGGCACTACTGTTAAGAGACAAGCAGGTAGCACCTGCTAAAAAAAAGTGTTGCAGCTTGGTGCTAACATTATCTGTGTCATTATTGGTGCAGCTCAACAGATAACACCACCTCCTGCCAGTGAACTACCACCCCATGTGCAAGACCAGGGTTTAATCCCTCGTCTGGATGACTATGCTGTGCTACACCAGTAAGGGTCCTTGGGCACGACACTACTACATGTAACATGATTAATCATGTATAGCTGATGAATAAGAGCATCAGCTAAATGCCATTGATGTAAATGTCAGCATTATACTATAGGGTAATTATTCAGACATGGGAAAAATAATTTTGTGCACAAATTATTTCCTGGGCATTATATAACTTCATATGTTTTGCTGCTTGTGATTACTAACACGCTTTGTCTTCTCTTCTTGTCTTCCTGTTCACTTCTACAAGCAGCCAGTAACTGTCCAAGCCCGGCCCACCCAGTCTGCCCTAATAAACGGCCATGCAAGCCTGCAACCTGTTAGCTGTTTACCTGTAATGACCACCATGCCTCAAAATGAGTCCCACCTGCAACTTATTTAGAAGATCCCATGGGTGAATCTTGAATAATGTAACAGCTGTGATGATCCAGAGTACTCACCTTTGTCTCAAGCCTGTGACAGAATCATTTTTATACAACTGTTCTACAAAATATAGAAAGATGTAAAGCACAGTAGCCTCAACCATGCTTTAATATTGCCAATGCCTTCTGCTATAACCGTGTCATAATATCATGTACTTCTTTTGTTATCATGTGGCATTATCTGTGGCCCTGACAACAACTTCAAAACATTCTCTGAAGCATGCATGTAAATTGCTATGTCTTAGTTAACATGTAACCTTATAGGAACATTATCTGAATCTTTAAATCATTGTTTGAACATTAGACTAAAGCATTTTCTTCAAAGCTTTATTAGAACTTGTAGGTCATGTTAAGTTCTGGGAATGTTCCCTGTACAAAAATGTAGGTCTTCCTGCAAAGTCCATTCACATTTTCTGACAGGGTGTGATGGTGTTAAGGTCTACTTTCTATAACTACTTGGGTGAGAAGTGTTCAACCTGTTACGTTTCCTTGTTATAATGTTTTTTGAACATTAGCTTTGTCATTATGCTGAGCATAAATGTACCCTCAAACTTAAAACTATAGTTTTAAAGTGAGCATCTTTCTGCATAGGAACATATTTTTTTTCAATAACCTAATGTTTCAAACCAGAAGGATGAAATACAAAGGCTGGGAAGTGACAAAGTATTTGAGGTCCAATACAAATATAATGCATTGCAATTAATTGTTTACGGTACTATCATGTTCCCTCACTGAAGGTACTGAGGATGTTACTATGAGACTACAAGCCCAGTGATAAGAGAGGTACCAGCAGGACCCGATTTATGTGACCATCATCCCCAGATCAACATTTTCCAATGTAATCCTTACGTTAACACTTCCCTTGTCCAGTCACAGAAAACAGAGTGTATAACATAATTGTGTGTGACTCCTGGATTTCACACAGTTTTTCTTATGCTCCGCTCCTGGATTGTGCTGGTCCTGAGTGTATATGTCTTGTTTATGAAATTAAACTATAAAGTGTGGCAGTAGGAACATTCATTTGCTTTAATTTTATTTATGCAATTCATTTTCTCCAGCATTTTACCACTTGGTGCATTTGTAACATGTTGTTATGGAAAATACAGGGGTTGGACAATGAAACTGAAACACCTGTCATTTTAGTGTGGGAGGTCTCATGGCTAAATTGGACCATTAATTGCACATTGCACCAGTAAGAGCAGAGTGTGAAGGTTCAGTTAGCAGGTAAGAGCACAGTTCTGCTCAAAATACTGCAATGCACACAACATTATGGGTGACATACCAGAGTTCAAAAGAGGACAGACTGTTGGTGCACGTCTTGCTGGTGCATCTGTGACCAAGACAGCAAGTCTTTGTGATGTATCAAGAGCCACAATATCCAGGGTTAGCATACCACCAAGAAGGACGAACCTCCACCAGCATCACGTAGTGACCTGGCCACTATCCTGCAAGAAGAATGGCTTAAAATCCCTCTGACCACTGTGCAGGACGCAGTATATGTCATTCCCAAGACGAACTGACGCTGTATTGGCCGCAAAAGGAGGCCCTACACCATACTAATAAATGATTGTGGTCAAAAACCAGGTGTTTCAGTTTCATTGTCCAACCCCTGTAGTATATAGTATATAAGGGAAATAGGTTTCACTGTACTGAAACAGGACTGGAAAATCGTTCGCTCCAAGCTGTTCAGCAACTGTTCAGCACATGCCCATTACAGGAGATCTCTGGGGACTTGATACCACCATGGTTGGTTCATTTTGCTTTTTGAAGATGCATGTGCTCAAACTGACAACATATTCAAGTTTGTCCAATAGGCCAGACGATGAAAATGTCCTTTCAGGTAAATGAGTCATCAGAGGCAAGTTTCTATATCTGTGTTTGGTAGTGCTGTGGTCAGTGACGCAGGCTGGTTTTCTCATTTGGATGTGAAGGTCAGCCGGCTCAGGTCCTACAATGCAAAACCCAGGAGGCAGCAGAGAAGCACTAGAATCTGTCTCTTCATGCTTCGTGCTCATGCCGAGCACTTCAGGAGCTTCACTGTTAATCAGCAAATGGTTCCTACACCGCAACAAGGACACACTCTCACTGATGTAAGCCACTGAGTTAGTGAGTGAGTGAGTGAATGAGTCAGTGAGTGAGAGAGAGATTTAGTGAGCTAATGAGTAAATTAATGAGTAAGCCAAATAGCAAGGTCAGTGGCTAGCATAAGTAAGTAAGTGAGTAAGTCAGTAAAAGAGTCAGTGAGTGAGTGAGTGAATCAGTGAGCTTGTGAGTGTGAGTGAGTGAGTGAGTGAATGAGTCAATGTGGGAGTAACTGGGTGGGTGAGTCAGTGAGGGAGTAAGTGTATGAGTCAGTGAGTGATGGAATCAGTGAGTGAGGGAGTGAATGAGTCAGTGAAGGAGTAAATGTGTGAGTCAGTGGGTGAGGGAATCGGTGAGGGATGAGTCAGTAAGGTAGTAAGTGTGTGAGTCAGTGAGTGAGGGAATTGGTGAGTGAATGAGTCAGTACAGGAGTAAGTGTGTGAGTCAGTGAGTGAAGGAATCCTTGAGTGAATGAATCAGTAAGGGAGTAAGTGTGTGAGTCAGTGTGTGAGTAAATCAGTGAGTGAATGAGTCAGTAATAGAGTAAGTGTGGGAGTCAGTGCGTGAGAAAATTAATGAGTCAGTGAGGAAGTAAGTGTGTGAAGGAATCAGTGCGTGAGAGAATTATTGATTGAATGAGTCAGTGAGGGAGTAAGCATGTGAAGGACTCAGTGCGTGAGAGAATCGGTGAGTGAATGAGTAAGTGAGGGAGTAAGTGTGTGAGTCAGTGAGTGAGAAAATCAGTGAGTGAATGAGTCAGTGAGGGAGTATGTGTGAGTCAGTGTGCAAGTAAATCAGTGAGTGAATGAGTCAGTACGGGAGTAAATGTGTGAGTCAGTGAGTGAAGGAATCCTTGAGTGAATGAACCAGTAAGGGAGTAAGTGTGTGAGTCAGTGCGTGAGAAAATCAGTGAGTGAATGAGGTAGTGAGGGAGTAAGTGTGTGAGTCAGTGCGTGAGAGAATCAGTGAGTGAATGAGTAAGTGAGGGAGTAAATGTGTGAGTCAGTGAGTGAAGGAATTGGTGAGTGAATGAGTCAGTACGGGAGTAATAATAGTGTGAGTCAGTGCGTGAGAAAATCAGTGAGTGAATGAGTCAGTGAGGGAGTAAATGTGTGAATCAGTGCGTGAGAGAATCGGTGAGTGAATGAGTCAGTGAGGGAGTAAATGTGTGAATCAGTGCGTGAGAGAATCGGTGAGTGAATGAGTCAGTGAGGGAGTAAATGTGTGAGTCAGTGCGTGAGAAAATCAGTGAGTGAATGAGGTAGTGAGGGAGTAAGTGTGTGAGTCAGTGCGTGAGAGAATCAGTGAGTGAATGAGTAAGTGAGGGAGTAAATGTGTGAGTCAGTGAGTGAAGGAACTGGTGAGTGAATGAGTCAGTACGGGAGTAATAATAGTGTGAGTCAGTGCGTGAGAAAATCAGTGAGTGAATGAGTAAGTGAGGGAGTAAATGTGTGAATCAGTGTGTGAGAGAATCGGTGAGTGAATGAGTCAGTGAGGGAGTAAATGTGTGAGTCAGTGCGTGAGAAAATCAGTGAGTGAATGAGGTAGTGAGGGAGTAAGTGTGTGAGTCAGTGCGTGAGAGAATCAGTGAGTGAATGAGTAAGTGAGGGAGTAAATGTGTGAGTCAGTGAGTGAAGGAATTGGTGAGTGAATGAGTCAGTACGGGAGTAATAATAGTGTGAGTCAGTGCGTGAGAAAATCAGTGAGTGAATGAGTCAGTGAGGAAGTAAGTGTGTGAGTCAGTGAGTGAGTGAACGAGTGAGTTACTGAGGTGTATGTAGAACTGGAACATGACAGTTGATTTGAAGTGTGTATTGAGAATATGTTCACTAACCAATTAAAGTATTTATTTATTTATTTATTTATTTATTTAATTATTTATTTATTTATTTACTCCTTCCATGGAGCAGGCTATACACTCATGCTAATATGCCGAATGTGTTTCCTGTGGCACTGCAGCTTTTGGGACAGGTGATTTGAGAAAGGTACCTGGTAAAAGACGCATGTTCTTACCAGCCTGTGTGTTGCTGTTGTGGTTCAAATGAAACACTGAGCTATTTACATTTAGCTGTTGGTTCAACATGTGACATCTCCACACCAGAGATGCTAATGTATTGCTAACATGCAGCTACAGGACATCAGCTGCTAGAATCCTGGCTGTTTATTTTAAATAAAGTTCTTGATTAAAGACAAGCAGATCTGGTGATATTAAAAGAGTCATTAGTGCGAGTCCCAAACAGATGATGTAAATGAACCGCAGGGCTCCTGACACTGCAATTATACGCTAATACACAGCTTGGAGGACACACCGCTGACAGGCCTGCTATGTAGGACAAAAGGGCGGATATTTTCGCCCTATCACTTTCCGCCATGGGGATGAAACGGCAGCAATGATTTATGGGGAATCTTGCGGATGACACGAGCCGAGCGAGGCAACTTTTTTCAGCGGCCCGGCAGATGTACTGAAATTGGGTTACTCACAAAATGCAAAGGGGTCTGTCTCAGGCTTACAAACTCAATCAGTCATCCGATCCCTGGAGGTCATTTTAATAACGCCGCATGACAGGGAACTCTTGCCAAACAAAATGCAATCTCTGAGCTCCTCTTTTGGAAAATAAAAAAAAAAATCGGTATTTTTTCTTCTCAGCTGCTTAGCAATCTGTAGGACGAGAAGGGAAAACGGAAAAAAAAGAGGGTTTATATGTATTTTGTATGAGATCAGTGCTCAAGCTAATATAATTATAATTCACCCAGCTATTATACAATAAATCCAGGCTGGGCTATAATGCCTAGCATTTACAGTTGATGAAACTGCGGGAAAAAGGACTGATTCCAGGGGAGGATAATTCAGCTCAACATATTCATTACAGACATTACCATATGTGGGCGAGGCCTTACATTGCATAGCAAAGCTCAACTTCATCATAGAGAAGCTTATTAAAAAAACACGGTATGAATTAAATGCACTAATCATAAAAAAAAAAATAGTTGCACCCAGAAGGAATCCCAGAGGAAGGAAACTTGGTGGGTAGGCTTGACATTGTATTGTGACGTAATCAAGAAGACGGCACTCATACTTGACCGTCCATGACTGCTGACCTTCAGGGAGCAGGGATGCCCTCCATGAGCCATCCTGTTAGTACCAGCACCATTGGCAGAGGCTGGACGGCGTAGAACTACATGTATGTCAATGTCAACATCACCAAATCCTGCAGTGTGTCATGCCAGACTGTCACGGAGTGACTCAGAATGGCAGCGGGTCATCTTCAGTGACGAGACCCGCTTTTGTCTTGGTGAAGACGACCAATGAATGTGTGTGGAGGCCCTGTGGTCAGCGCCAAGATGAATGGTGAGTCGTCACTGGTCACACTTCAGGAAGGCCTGGTGTCACTTCGCTTCCACCCCTACCGCAAAATCTGCTGGAACTGAGTGAGAACATTCAAGTTGCATGGAATGATTATCACAGGACACCATTAGGAACCTCTACAACTCCATGCCGAGACATCTGGAATGTTGCATCACCAAACATGGAGGCTTAACGCCATATTGAGAGACACCATTTGTGTGTATAGCTCAATAAATATTGCCCATATCAAATTTATCGGAATGTATTGTTCCTGGTAACCTTTATCTTCCTTCCCAATAGCATGGCAATCCCACACTTTCCTTTGGGTGCAGCTATTCTTCTTTTCATGGTCAAGTATAAACTCTACTGACCAACATCTTATTTACAGATCTGGTTCTTCTTCAGAGAGTCAAAGTGCGTTAGAGAAACATATGGACTATCTGAGGGCCCCTAAGGAAACCATAGACCCCCTGAGGAAACCATAGACCCAGTCACTAACATTTTCAAACGTCTACCAATGAGAACGGAGTGTCCATGAATAAATAAACTTTCCCAGAAACTGACACTGTAATTTCAAAACACTGGAACAAAAGCATGATTATCATTATCTTCTTAAATGCCGGGCTAGAGCTGGAGGATAGTAAATTACGCAATCAGCACTGTATCCGTCATGGCCGTTTATAAGCCCTCGAGTCTGAGGCACTCTACAGCCCTTGGATGAGGCTGTCTCCATTTCACAGTCTGTTACGCTGAAGTATACTTCTCCAACGTGGATGCGATAGGAGCCGCTCTCCGTCACCGGCTTCAATTTGCAGGATCAGAAATCAGCAATTACCAGCCAACCCTGCCTCGCGGGGACCTCACTGATTATCCCTGTGCCTGATCAGGGAAACGCCTGAGGCTGTGTAGGGAAACAGTTTGTCTCTGCTTACAGTAGAAGCCAGCGGTTCAATAGCTTAGTGCCATTTCCCGCCTATTACAAAGCAAGAGAAAGAAAAGATTTTTTTTATTGCTGGAAAATAGGCTTTAGGAAATAACAGTGATGGGACACTCTGTGTAAGCCATGCTGAAACCTCCATGCATGCTACAGTAATTCAGATTACTCTCGTTTTTTTCCCCACTTCCATTATTGGAGGGATTTTTTTATTAAAGCATTAGCGCTAAGACTAGCATCCGTGCCACTTAGCGAATGCTCATGCATGCACGGATCTGTAAACGTGGCAAGAGCTTCATTTCGCCAACATTATTTGCCTTCACGTGTTAGCAAATGTGGGTAGCAACAAGTTCCACAGTCGCATGTGTTTTCAAAGGCATCTCCAGCCTATTTGTGGCTATAGTAATCTACTTTATTCTCATTAACATTTTAGCCACTGCTACCAGGTTGAAGTACGGTTCTTATCATCACATGGTAGGTTCTTGAGGGACCAAAAGTATTTCTGGAGCAGTTAGGAAAGTCTGTTATTAGTAGAATGCTTTAATGTCCACTTAAGTCTTTATTTTATTGAGCTAGGGATACTTTTACTCAGTTGTTGGTTTAGGCTACTCTGCTCGCCTCCATATGCTAGGGAGGGCAGGTGATTGAACTAGGATGAATAGGCGTGGTTGGAACTGCTTTGTGGAAACCAACCAGACCATCAGCATGACAAGCCACACTGCACACAATGTGAAAATCGCCCTTGGGAAGAAAAGCCGTATTGGCAAGGGTGGGTGCTGAACAAGGTGATTTGCTTGAGGGGGCCAGCTAGCAAGCATCAAGTCCCATAAGGCACATTGCTATAGCGAGGATGCTTACCACCAACTAGACACCTTCTTCAGAGCCACATGACCCATTCCATACAATACGTTATAATTATTTGCTATTCATATTTGTAGATATTTTAACACCTTTGCTTACCTCACCTTTATGTTACCATGACAGCTGACAGCATACCACCACAGCTAATGGTCCTAGCTTAGTCTTAGAACAGTGTTTCTCAACCCTGGACCTGCAGACCCACTATTCTGCACATTTTCAGACCATTTCGGCTGAGTATGGACTTGTTAATTGGGAGGTCATTTGGATCGTGTGTTGGGAGAAGGGAAAAGTTCTACAATGTTCTGCAGTGGGCCTGCAGGACCAGGGTTGAGAAGCACTGCCCTAGAAGATGTTTAGAGGGAATGGTTGAAGATTGCAAATTCCTTTTTTTTTTCATATACAATGTGGAGGTTCAGTTTGTGTTTCAATCTATACTCCCACTGAGTCCCATTTATTTTCAGCCCCACCCAAACCCTGTTGTAAAGAAAGTGCTTTTTATCTGCCCACTTCTATGTCTGCTTTAGTATTTTTTTATTGAAGTGACAATACCTGTACTCAGTGTAGCTAACCCACTTTTATAGGCTATGTTTTAGGCTTCTCTACTTATCTCCGTATGCTAGCGTGGGAAGGTGAATGGACTACAATGTATAGCTATGTTTGGAAATGCTTTGGTAAAACCTGGTAGGTCGAGGGGTTTTTGTATGTTCCTCAGGTTAGCTGTAAAACTACTTATTCTATTAGCCCACTTTCATGTCTACCTCAGTCATTTTTTCACTGAAGTAGCAATACTTTTACTTGATCGTGGGTTTAAGCTATGTTTTGCGAAAACCCACAAGGCAATCACTGGGACAAGCCACATTGCACACAAGGCAAAAATTGCCCTTGGGAAGCAAACGCATATTGACAAGGGTGACAAGAGTGGGTGCTGAACAAGGTGAACTGCTTGCTGTCGATGTGTCCATGGAAATTGGTTGTGTAGAAGTCATCCGAGAAAGAAAGACAGAGTCACCATTTTAGTAAAGTAAACAGAAATACACACTGGAATTTCATGTCAGTGCACCAGAGGTGGGACTATAGTTTGTTAATACTGATACTTTCATTTAGTTAGGTATCAATAAGCCACTGAGTTTAAAAATCAAATTACACTGAGTTCCCTCCTTGTTATCCAGTAGTAAGGCACTTAACAATCTGCTAACAAACAAAATATCTGTGTGTCGCATTGCAGTGAAAATAATTAAATTAATAATTAATAATAATAGCTGGTCAAGCATTGCAGGATTTATGCCATGCATTACACAATTTGCAACTTAAAAAAATAAGGCTACATTTATAAAGAGTTTATAAATGGTTTAAAAAGTGTTTACTAATTGTTATTAATTAGGTCACTAATATCATAAAATTTATTAGTACGCAGTTACAACTCATAAATAAGACAAACATGTTACTCTAACAAGGAGCACACAAATATCTTTATATTTTTAAAACTCAGATTTTAGTGTTTGGTGATCTTTACATGTGTTCACATTCTACACCATTATATTTTATTTATCTATCCAGAGGTATTTAGTTTCATTGGCAACATTAGAGGAATATGAAGTAACATTTTATTTAAAAGGCAAACTAAAGTTGAAAAGCCCAAACATGTCCAGTGATAAGTCTCAGATAAGCAACACATGCCAGGAACCAGATAACAGAATACAACATGATGCTAATATCCTCCTCTGGGTAATGAAATGAGGAACAGAATTTACCAGCAATGGCTTATTATTGATTCTGATCCTTATCTTAAGCTAATTTTCTAATAAAACCTCACCAAACGATCTTCAGGAGACCGAACTAACTTGGCAAATGGTCTAAATAAGAACTACAAAGTTCTTTCTCAGAGAATTTTAAATGGTTACATGCATTTAGCATTAAAGTCATTGGGCCTCATTCATCAAAGTGTTCCTATTTTTTTTATTTGTTCTTCAAAAGATTCTAAAAAAAAGTCCACATCAGCCTCATGTTCTCAAACCCCCAAATTGTTCAAACCTTAGTGCCCGTGAGTGTGTATAGATTCTGTTCCTACATAAGCACAAATCCCAAATGAGATTAATTTATGCTCATCATCAAAGTAGTTGACCTAGCAGGAAGTGTTAGACAGCAGTGCTGTTGGGAAGGAAGATAAAGGTTACCAGGAACAATAAATGATGATAAATGGTCAATATTTATTGAGCTACACATACAGAATGTCTCTCAGTATGGTGTTGAGCTGTAATGCAACATGCCAGACATCTCAGCATGGAGCTTGAATATTCTCACACAGTTCCTGCCGATTGTGTGGTAGGGATGGAGTGACAGCAAACCATTCATCTCGGTGCTGACCAGGGTGCTTCCACACACAGATTCGGCAGCTGTCTCCACCAGGACAAAAACACTCATCACTGAAGATGACCCGCTGCCATCCTGAGTTACTCCATGACAGTCTGGCACGACACCATTGCAGTCTTTGGTGACATTGACGTGGTGTTAAGGGCAGTCGTTGTAACAGTCTATGTACATATAGTCCTGTGTTGTGTAGCCGTCTGCCAATGGTGCTGGCACATGATGGCTCATGAAACACTACTTGTTGAATTTCCACATTCGTGGCTGTTGGGTCAGTCAGGCATAGCAATAAGGCCCATCTTTGCTTATGTCACATGTGTGACCTAGCGTGAAACTTGACATCTCATGATATCAAACCTACCAACCCAGTTTCATTCCTGTCAGTTGATTCCTTCTGGGTGCAACTATTTGTGCAGCTATTTTTTGGTGTGTATGTGTTAGTGAATCACAGTATCAGTAAGGGTATCTGTGCCAGCTGAGTGCCTACTGGTGCACGGTGACAGAATTAGACCTTAGAAGACGGTTTAGACATGGACAGAAGGCACTACACTTTGCTCAAAGATTACAGGAATAATAACAATCTTGTCTTTTAAGTGGTTTTCAAACTGTGGGTCTCGACTCGCTGGTGAGTCACAGTGTAGGGACGATGGGTTGTAAGAAATCTGTATCGCTGGCTATATATAATTTTACGCAAAGGTTTGGGCACCCCTGATCAAATGACATGTTTTGTTGATGCATACACCTGTATTTACTTTCCATGACTGCAGAGCTAAATAAACCATGTTGTAGAGCAGAAGGTGGAACCAATCCGTTTCTGCACGGGTGATGCTCACAAAGCACTCATGCGTTATCACTGAAGACTCGAACAAGATTGTGTTACAGGACAAACACTATCTATATGGTGCTGTGAAGAAGTATTTGCCCAACGTCTACAGTTTCTTCTATTTGTTCCCTGGAATGTTTCATATAATCAACTACCAGCTATTTAAATATAAGACAAACAACCCTAGTGAACAGAACAGGCCATTTTTAAATGATGGTTTCATTTATTAAAGTAAAAATGCTGTTCAGCCTTACTTGCACTGTTTGAAAACGTTATTGCCCCTTTAGCTATTAATGTACCCAGTTCACCAAATTCAATGGACTGTTTGGTTCAGTTTCACCACCACACTTAGTACCCCACCCTTCCAGAGCTATTGAATTTAAACATCACCTGTCTGGCAATGTGAAACAGCTAGAAGGTTCCAAAAAGCAGCATATTCATTCATGAGCCACTAATCCTTCTGAGTGGCTGGGGCGGGGCTCGAGCCTATTCCAGTGCTCATAAGGAAACACCCTGGACAGGCCGCCAACCCAGGACAGACAGCACACCTAATGTCACCTAATAGAGATAGTCAAATGCAGAAGCCAAAGAAAGTCATTGAAATCTACCAATCAGGAAAGGGTTACAAAGTCATTGCTAAGGTTCTGAGACTCCAGCAACTACAACAAGAGATTCTGCAAAGAGTGAGGCAAAATTCCTCCATAGCGCAATTTGTTACAGATGTTTGATTGCAGTAGTTACAGCCACGGTTTGTACATGGCTTTTTCACATAGGGAGATAGGGGCCTTTCATAAATGTTTATCTTCAGCAAAACACTGATCACTTTTTTTATGACAGCTCATGTATGACATGGAATAGACGAATGTCATAGTGTTATACTAACATTCAGTATGTCTGCTTTATAACAAAGGCTTTACCAGGCAATGTGTTTTATACAGGTTAACTAAACTTACTGCTTATCTGCAACATCTCTTTTTGATTTCAGGATTTGAAGAATATGGCAGCATCAGCTAACTGGGAGAAAACCCACTTGTGTCAATAATTCTACTGTAATGCTACTGTGAGCATTTGTAGCAGTGTGCTGACACTGCCTCTTTAATTCCAGAATTCATCACAATCCAAAAACTACAAACAGATTGTGTTAGCTTTGGTAAAACAGACCCCAGAAGAAGGAACCGGTGAGCTAAAGTGTAATGGCATTATTCAGAGGTCTGTACGGTCTCTAATAGGAAGAGAACTGGCCCACTCAGGAAGATATCTAGACTCCTCAAACAAACAGAGACTATTGAATGATACATTGCTAATTTATAAATAAATACTCGTATCTAAATTCTGACCCAGCCATGTCTGCATCCAGTTCTTAATATAGTCTAATAAAAGCCTAATGAAAAAGTCTGCCAGCAATTTCACCTTGAACAGAGTTATGTCAGTGTAAGGGCCTTAATGAGTGCAATACTGAATCCCAGCAAGGACTTCTCCTCCTCCTGCGCCACCTCTCACTGGATTAGCCGACTCGATATTAACAAGGTCACACGTCGTTATCATGGCAGTGGCCATGCGTGCCGCTCCGTTTTTAATGATGCTGAGAGGGGAAAAGGGGCGGAAAGCCAGTCTTTTTTGTGCTAGTGAAACCTCACCTGACTTACGTGGCAAATGGACGGCATTAAGATTCTTGGGGCAGCTTGGGGGAGGCAATCAGGAACTTGGGGAAAAGCTTAAAGCAACAGTTCAGCCAAAAGTGGAGTATACACAGTTTCCTTACTTTTCACAAATTCAGGCAGTCAAACAATAAATGCACATTCGGTGTTTCACCCTGTGTGTTTGCCCTGGAGCTACAACAAGGAATGGGAGCGTATGCAGGTGCAATCAAAATTATTCAACACCAATTGCAAATTAGATTTATTAGCAAAACTTGCACTGAACCAATCATACAAGAAACCATTTAAATAACTCAACACAACTCTTATAACAAGCGGTTTCCCCAGATTCAGCAGAACATTCCTCCTTTAATGACCACTGCAGTCTCAGAATTATTCAACGCCTTCATGACAACCATCTTTAGTAGAGTGCCCTTTCCCCTGAATGACCTCCTGCAAACAGGGTGCATAGACAAGACTCCAGCTTCTTGCAGCATTCCTGAAGACTCTTAGACCATTCCTCAATAGCTTCCAGCTCACTAACGTTTTTTTCAAATTCCACTAAAGGTTTACTATGGGGTTCCATGTGACTGCGCCAGCCGTGCCAGAGCTTCCTTCTGAAACCAAGCCTTGGTGGACTTTGAGGTATGTTTGGGATCGTTGTCCTGTTAAAAGGTCCAATGGCACCCAAGCTTCAGCCTCCTGACAGAAGGCATGACATTTTCTCTCAGGATTTCCTGATACTTGAATGAATCCATGTTGCCCTCCACATGCTGCAGGTTTCCGGTCCCAGAGGAAGAAAATCAGCCCTGGAGCATCAACGAGCCATCGCCATGCTTCACTGAACACAGGGTGTTCTTGTCAGTGTACGCTTGATTCTTTTGCCTTCAGACATACTGCTGATCCATAGGTCTGAAAAGTTCCAGTTTTGGTTCATCGCTCCACAGAACAGAATCCCAAAACTTATGTGTTCTTAGTTACATGGTTTTGAGCATACTGGAGCTATTGGAGTCTTCTTGTGCACCTGGTGTCTGTCTTGGACTTCAGAAATCGAGAGCTTCAGCATTTAATAAATGCCTTACTGTGCAAACTGACATCACAATGCCTGCTAAATCAGCACATGTGTTTCAAACCATGCCAAGTCATTAAAGGGGACACATTAAGAAAGTGCCTACAAATTAACCCCATATGTGAAGTAGGACAACCCAGCCAGTTTCTTGTGGGTTACATGAGATGCAACAAGCCTTGTAGGAGCCACAATGCCTTCTTATAGCTTTAGACAGAGTTCGTTGCTTTAATTTATTTATATGCATTATTTTGGAATGGGTATTTTTTGGTATGTGAACATCATTAGATTTATTTGTAATGCCTGTGCCTGCGTAACTATGGAAATTCAGGTTATAGAATCCCCATATGTATAGATTTGCATATATTTGGGGAGTGGGCAGGGCTTACAGGACTAGTGAGCCGCACAGTTTTTCTGACCGTGGTCGTGGGGTGTTTTTGTGTTTTTATGAACCTGTTTAAGGTGGAATATGTTGTTCAGCGCCTGAAATACGGTAAACAAAGAGAAGATTTTCAATCAAAATGCATGTGGTTTGGTAGATAGGCTACCAGCATGGGACACACATCAGTCAAGCGTACTTTCAGTTGGGGAAAACCAGTTACAAGCCTATTAGATTTGATGCCCCTCCCTACTCCAAGGTTTTGTGAGATTATTACGGCCTCCATCTGCAAATCTCCATCTACAGCTTCAGCCTACCTGACCAGTATCTTGTTTGAATTTCCTTTTCCACCTTAAATGATCCAGCAGTTAAATTCTGCCAGCTCAGGTTACCCACACAACTGCTTGTTCAAATCTTCCTATTCCACCTTAAATGGTGCAGCAGTTAAATTCCGCCAGCTCAAGCTACCCACCCAACTGCTTGTTTAAATCTTCCTATTCCACCTTAAATGGTGCAGCAGTTAAATTCCGCCAGCTCAAGCTACCCACCCAACTGCTTGTTTAAATCTTCCTATTCCACCTTAAATGGTACAGCAGTTACATTCTGCCAGCTCAGGCTACCTGCCCAGCTGCTTGTTCGAATTTTCCAGTTCCACCTTAAACTGTACAGCAGTTGTGTTCTGGTGCCTCAAGATACCTGCCCAGCTTCTTGTTCGAATTTCCTATTCCACCTTAAATGGTGCAGCAGTCACATGCCGGCACCTCAGACAACTGCTGCGGCTGCTGCTAGCTATGGCTGAGGTGATTAAAGGAGATGTAATCTTCTAGAAAGTTATTGGAGTTACCCGCTGCAGGGTCTACACTAACGTTAACACTATTAGTTTATTAGTTGAATGTCCATCTTCATCTGATCCAAGGGTGTAGGAGTGAGTTTGACATTGTTGGGGGGCCCACCTTATCCCCTAAACCCACCCACTTCACCTGCTACTCCCTTCTTTGTACCAGTTTTCTAATAAAACTACATATGTAAATACAGAAATGCTAGGCTTGGTTAATGATCGATTATGATTGATGTGCTTGTGTCCTTATGTGTAAAATCTGTTGTATAGTTACCCTGTAACGCTGCGACCTGTGATGAATGGATTGACATATTTGGTGTGGTTATGCTGAAATGAAATGAGTTTGAAATGACAGAGACAAGACTAACATTAACTTTAGACAGTGAGGCTGCGTCCCACACAGCTCTGGAGCATCACATATTGCTCTACTGACAGCACTATTAATGGTGGTACACTGTTTTATACACACTTTGTGTAGTGCTGCAGTGTGCTGTTTGGGACATGGCCAGAGACTAATGTTAGTTAGATGTTTCAGAGCGCTTTCTGAACACGTGTTAACATTAGCATCCCAAACCCTCCTAGGATGCTACCATAACAAGACATTACACACAAGTCATTACCATGGCTGGAATTAGCCATCGTTGCTATACGTCATGCTGTTGTTAATGACCTCAAAGCCAGTGAAAACTAACTTCAAACCAGGCACTCCAATAAGTTGAATGCTGAGGCCAGTGAAGTCAGTGATTAACACAATCAACAAAGGCTAAACATAGACCCAACGCCACTTTCTGCCAAAACAGCTAAGCTCTTTCAAAATAGGAGTAACAGTTATTTCTCCTACCGCAGTTCACCAATGCAACTGTTTCCAGTACTGGGTGGAATTCGCCCCGACCATGCCTATGATCTGATCAGCAGGTGAATAACGTGAATGTAAACACTTTGAGTCCTGTAATTTTTCATTGTAATCCGCTTGAGAGACCTTTAGACTGAGGTGTGTATAAAGCAGGAGAGAGTGTAAGGTTGAGTAGTGAGAGTTTCAGTGATCAATTACCAGATTTTAAAAGGCACCAGCACTGCTTAGCCATCAATGCTTAGCCGTCCCTGCTCAGCCGTCATTATAAGCCATACTGTACTCACGGAAAATGTTCTGATACATCCTGAACCGCAGTTCTTCAACTGCATGATTAAAATTTACAATTCTTTGCAACTCAATAAGGAAGAATAAAAGCCAGAGTGAATTTTACAGAACATTGTGGAAAGCAGGATGTAAGCTTTAAGTGCTGTTTATCTCATGGTCACAGTTTTGGTGGTCTACTGGGTCTTGCACAGTTTGTCAGCGGCCCAATTTCTCAATACCTTGCAACGTTTTTTTTTGAGCCCCAGTTTTGGAAACTCTGTTTTATTCCACTAGTTTTCTTTTGGCTTTCCACTCTCCCGTGCAAGAGAATGATCTTCTCAAAATATCGAATCTCATCAAAAATACCCCCTGCATCAGCCATTTGACTGGAAATTAAATAAAGGGCAGGTTCTGACATATGCACAGTGCTGCACATGTAAGGGGAATGAATGAAGTGCCCTGTAGAAAGGGCTTTTCTGATGAATCATTTCCAGGTGATAATGGTAGTCTGCAGATGGAATAGGTCATATATATATATATATATATATATATATATATATATATATATATATATATATATATATATATATATATATACACACACATGTCTTTTAAGGGTTTTCATTGCAAGAAAAGGTTTCAGTGCAAAGAACTCTGCACTTATTTGTGTAAGTACATTGTCCTTGAACTTATGCTTCATGAATGAGTGCTCTTCCCTCTCACAGTTTCATTGTATGGGCCCCTGGAGGATCAGACACCCACCCCCTCCATGTCTTTGCCTGAGTTTGATCACAAAAAACTCATGTTAGTCAGCGATCAATTATAAATTGCACTGAGTCATCGTTAGCCCCATAAGCTTTATCACACTCTCCCTTTAAGATCTTTCCAAAGGCTCAGATCATTGATCACCTTAAACGTCCCAAACCTGACACTTCCTTAGGGCTTCCCATTACTCATCGATGAAGCTTTAAGTCGACCGCTGAAAGCCCAAGAGGCTATGAGAAGCTTTGGCTCTCGATGACACTTGCACAAGCAGTTGCACACAGAAGGAATTAGCCAACAGGAATGAAACTTGGTGGGTAGGTTTGACATTGTGAGACATGGGATTGATTCAAGTTTCACGGTTAGCCACACCTGTGATATTAGTTAGGATGGGCCTTATCAGTATCCACTGACTGACCCAACAGCCATGATTACAGACATTCAGTGAGTAGTAAAGCCATCCATGAGCCATCTTTGAGCCACCATTGGCAGATGGTTGCACACTGCAGGACTACATGCACGCGGGCGGTTATGCTGACTGCCCCTAACACCATATCAGCACACAGATGAATGATTGAGTCTTATGTCCAGAAGGCCTGGTGTCACTCCAGCTCCACCCTACTGCAAAATCTGAAGGAACTGTGTGAGAGTTTTCAAGCTGCATGGGATGGATTAACACAAGACACCATTAGGAATCTCTACAACTCCATACTGAGACATCTGGTGTAGTGTGTTAGTAAACATGGTGGCATGACACCATACTGATGGACACTACTTCTAAACCAATAAAGATACTGTGTATTAATTAAGCAGTACGAAACATATTACTGTGACTGACATCATGGCTGTGCTCATAGATCAACACAACCATTATTGAGTAGTAAAGCAAAAATGCTAAAGTAATTGGTACATGTGCTGCTGCCTCATAGTCATTTGAAAGTCAAAGGCAGAATTTATGGGAGGTTTTTGGACTATATAATACTTTCTTCTGAAAAACGTCACACCAGCACAGGCAATCATAAAATTTCAGCTCATTTACATCTCAAATGCATAATTAGAATTATACTAATGAAAATATGATACGTATAATATTAATTCACTGAAATCCTCAGACATATCATATATCCTACATTATAATCATATCCTATACATTAACAATGATAAAATTCATCTGCTTGGGGAAGGGGTCGAACATAACATTATCATAAAAATTCCCTTTCTGCATATATATATATATATATATATATATATATATATATATATATATATATATGAGACAGTGTATGGTAGGTTTGCTAGAGAGAATAATGTAGCTAACAAGTGAAGCTTATAGCTACTGCGGAAAATCATGCCTAATCAAGCAACTTGGCTTTGCTACGTGCATAACATAAATGATTTTCATTTTTTCAGTCTTCAAAACAGCTGTTTTTAGCCATGATACGTGCTTTGTTGCATAATAAGCAGATAATTGCAGAACAAATCAGATATTGTCAGTAATCCGTTAAAAGCATTTACATGAACTTGGGTAATCAGATAATTGAAAACTTTGCTTTGCAACCTGTCAAATCTCGCTTCCTCCACTGGCTTCCTGTAGCTGTCTGCATCAGATTTAAAACACTCATGCTTGCTTACAAGGCCCAGAATGCACCAGCACCTCCCTACCTTATGGGAATTGTAGATGTACGAAGAACAAGTAACAGGCGAGCTGTTTGAGGAAAACAATGCTACGTTACTTGCTTAGGCAGGGACCCCAAACCGACCGGTGTGTTCCCCAAAAACCCCTCCGACCTGCTACAAACTCTACTCAACCTACACAAAACCTAAGAATGCTATAATCACATTCTACAGGAATGGTTAAGAATCAACCAGTACCTTGAGTCCTTCAGGTTTCAAGTACAGCTCGGCTTGACTTGTCATTCCTCAAAAATGCATGGAAGACAAATGTTTGCCCTGGCACTGAGATGATGGAAAGAACTTCCACTGGCTGTCCAAACAGCAGGCTCTCTTGTGGTCTTCAAACGCAGACTAAACACCCATCTGTTTGTATAGCACTAATAGAGCAATATATGAAATGGTTTGTTTTGGCAATTATACTGAGCTTAACGTTTCCTCTCTGTAGGTATAAACTTTCACTTGTGATTGCTAGGTAGTGCTCTAATCCTGTCTTCTTCTTTATGTATTCTTCTTTCTAGGTATCAGCACTGGCCCTTGTTTTGCCAGGTGAGTTTTAGATTTTGGACTCTACTAGATAGGAAACACTCTCTGCCTGAACACTAAACACGGTTGTAAGTCACTCTGCATAAGCCTGTCTGCCAAATTCAATATGTAAAGTGAAATGTGGAGATGATATAAACATAATGTGACCTGAAATGTAATGCCATAGATGTGTTTTCACACATCCGCATACTGAGTGATGTGAAAGAAATCAGAGTAAGGACACATTTTCACAGATAAATCCAATTACTTAGGTGATTTTACCTTAGTAGCTCTCTTTATTGGGTTTCATAATCAGTCCGCTAGGCCTTAATCTGATCTGAACTGTCAAAAAAATTGGATAATGCTAATATAAAAGGTAGGTTGTTTATATGACCATTAGTCAATAGTTAATAATAAGGTAACTTCAGAATTATGATTGGATTATTAAGTGCATGTAAATGCAGTCACTGTCATAAACCACATAGGTAATTCTGAATACGACTATTTAGTAGCTACATGCAGATGAGTGCATGCAGTTAGCATGATGCTAAGTGTTAGCTATAAGCTTCCATTTCTTCTATATTTCAGCTAGTGACATTAGTCTTGTAGCTTCACTGCAAACCTAAAGAAGAACAAGAATTCTCACTCCAAGACCTGGTTGATTACTTTTAGGGAAAAGGGAAAACTGATGCCAGTTTTCAACATAGCATTAAACAGAACCTGACTGCTATTTCAGAGCACGCAAAATGATAAATACTTAGCCTTGTGAGGTATACATGGTTGCTTCATTCAGGTGTGTGAGGCAGAAATGTGAAGAAACTTCTGAAAGAACAAGAACTACGTGGTTTGCAGCTGCAAATAAACCACAGGGGAAGCAGTTTGCCGTCTAAAAGGACGCTTCAAGGTCAAAAAGCTAACACCTTTACCCACTTGTTGAATGCCTTTAGATGTCTGAACGAAAGCCGTCTCTGTAAGTTTATGAAAAAGTCTCAAATGACGAATGTTCAATTCCGCCGGCAGTCCTTTTTTGTCGAACATGGGAAGTCATTTTGCAGTTGATATACCACTTTGGGGAGGGAAAAAAAAAACTCATTTAGTCTACGCGCCGAACGGCAGATCTTATGCAACACCCTTGTGCCTGTGTGTGTGTCACCTTGGTGTGTGTGGGTGTGTGCCTGAGAAGGCCCATTTCATTCCGCTCGCTTCCTTTTGATACTGCGACGTGGAGGCAACACGGCAGAATAAACGCTGGAAAGCTGCGCCGCGTGCCCTTGAGCCTGAGTGAGTGAGTGAGTGATCGAGAGAGAGAGAAAGAGCAGGAGCAGACGAGGCTCCGTCGTGGTTCAAAAAGCGCAGAGTCACGGAACGGAACGAAACTGTCAAACAGAATCACCGGGCCGCTTCGTACGCAGGTTTCAGGAGGTTCACACTGCTGTGTGTGTCGCCTCAGACGCAGCAGCAGAGGACAGCTAATTGGAGAGCAGTGGGCCTGCGGGCTGTGTGTGTTGCGCCGCTGACTCAAGACCGGCCATGATCCCGTGCCGCGGCAAACACACAGCGCATGCATTTTTCATTTGAGTGAGGAATTATTCAAGAGTCATGACGGGCCTCATGCTCCATTGAAGTTAGTGCAGGAGTCACTTTAGTGCAAGTGAAGTGTTAGCGCAGTGCATGTGCTCTTTTACTGGTTATTTAGTTTTGTCTGTTGAAGGCAATGATCGCTTGAGGCGCCCCATTCACTGCATGCTACATGCACAATATGCTAATTTTACATTTCTAAACTCGAGCATGGCTGGGATGCCCTGAAGAGTACACTGAGCAAATCTCAACTTCAATCAGCCAAGACATGTCTGCTGCCTAAAATGTGCACTATGAGGCTAGCTACCAAGAAACAGAAGCTAATACCAGAACCTAGCGGTTAATAAATCTGCTTGAATATGCTTACATACTTAATGTGTAACTACATCCTTAACAAAAATAAATAACCGCAGAACAGGTTAATGAAAACACCGCATATAATTTCTGATAATCTATAAAATATAATATGTTATAAATGGTCTCTGTGCCTAAGAATCTACAATGTACATACAAAAATGTTTTCTCAAGAAAATGAAGACTTTCTTAATCCTTTAACGATCTGCTTATTTTTTCATAGAGTACATTTTAAATCACTACAGAAGAAGGTGTTGCACCCATCACCACCTTAACTGTGCCATCTCTACCAATTGGCAGAGGTACTTTAGGCTAAAAAACTCCACTATCGGTTCACTGAGACTTTCAATAGATACGCCTGTACTGATCTAATCCATGGACAAAGCAAACAACAAGTAAATCACTCCATACATGTGATAGTTTTTAGAATATTTTTTAAAGATGACCATATTTTCTCCAGCATAGTATAGTTTCAAAGGTTTAGATATAATTGTGTGACATTATACAACAAAAAAGGAGTCTAATATGGGTAAAATAGTTTTTGAAAAGCATGTGTTTCCTTTAAACATGTTTATACTAAGCTAATATAATTAAATCTGCCTACCTGCTTTGTTATTATTGCCCCAAACAAATTAAATGGCGAAAAAGAGAATTTTTGAGAACTTCTTAACTGCATTTATAAACATTACAGGTGTTTGTTTTATCCTTTATAATTGTTTTTTTGTTTCCCTAGGAAACATTTTATGAATCTAACCCTAGGTTAGCATTTTGTCAACTTTATGGCTACATCATGGCATATCAATGTTTTGCAGTCTTCCACAGACTGTGGTTTCTGTCACTGGATGGCAATTGGATAAACAAAAAATGTCATGGCAGATTTCCTATGCTGACATGACAGATTATGTTAATTCATAATACAGTGCCATGTTACCATCACCTGTAATTGTACAGGCGCCATAATGTCCAATCTTGAGAGAGCTTGTGTCACAAGCAATTTGACTTCTCTTCTTCAAACAAAAATACTGGTACCATAACACTGTTATACTACTAGATGTAATCTGTCATGAGAGCATATTGCAGCATTGTACCACTGACTGCCATGGACATTCATAGGAGGCGCACCACCCTTTGACGTATTGTTATTGCTTATGATATTGCCTCTAAAGTTAAAAGACGAGATTTATGTTATGGGTTGTATTTTGTGTCTGGGGTGTGCGTTGGTTTGTGTGTAAAGGGCAGTCACCATGATGAGGAAGCCTGTGGCTATTGCTAACCTCCCTCTAGTTTGACTGTTATTAGTGGCAAGTCTGCTTTGTTCCACCCTGATATGTCAACGGCACCAAAAACTGCTATGGTGTCGTGCAAGACTGCCATGGAGTGAATCAGAGTGGCAGCAATTCATCTTCTGACACCACACTGAGAGACACTACTTCTGTATGTGTAGCTCAATAAATATTACCCATATCAGTCTACATCTATCATCAGTTATTGTTCCTGGCAACCTTTATCTTCCTTCCCAATAGCACTGCAATCTCACACTTCCTTCTGGCTACAACATAGACAGGGTTCTTTTAATGATGAGTGTATTACAGATTAGGCATTATGCAAGTTTACTATATTAAGCCTGGTTTGAAAGTAGCACATAGAGCATCATAGTTTTTAAATACTGAGAAATGCATGGAATGTATATCAGATCATTAAGTCAACTTTTATTTCCAAGGGTTCGCAGGAATGGAATGCCACCTGGTATTCTCAGACGTACTGGAATTTAGGATATATGTTCTCCCAAAAGGTGTGATTACAGATTCTGTTGTTAGCACAAATGCTAACAAGGGCAGAAAACTTCCTGTTTGTTTCCAAAAATATGATATGATTTTATAAATACAGATAACAGAATGTCTAACAGAATCAGAAAACACCGAAACATGCTTCCATTAGCTACCTTAGTCTCATAGCTCAAGTCCAAAATGTGAAGAAGCAAATTCTATTTGTAATATAGAATATGGGTATATGTGATATAGAATATGTGGGAATGTGTAATATTGAAGATGGGTATCTGTAATATAGATAGATAGATAGATAGATAGATAGATAGATAGATAGATAGATAGATAGATAGATTCTGTAACAACAAGGGAGTTGTACAGATAGACACAGAGATACAATATAAAGTATGAAAGTATAAAAATAGAGTCCTTAGTGTCTGTGTATAAAGTATAAAGTATAAATGGAGGTAGTGGTACACCATTTGCTGAGCAAATTAAGAAGATGGTTGTTGTCAGCCATACAGACAGTGCAAGTACGCAGTAACATAAATAATTTATCAGTGCAAAATGTGTAAACAGTACAGAATGGAGTTGAATAATACAATATAAATAGAAATAGGGCATTTAGGAGGGAGTGTGTGCAGAGATGGGGGTGTGTCCATTGGAGGGACCGGAATGAAAGAGTGTCACAGAGTTTTCCATTTGCTGTACTGAGAGGAGCTGAACAATCTTATGGCCTGAGGGACAAAGGACAAAGGACCTGAGTCTGTCTGTAGAGCAGGACTGGGACAGCAGTCTGCCACTGAATGAGCTCCTCTGCCTGATGATCGTGCTGTGCAGAGGATGGTAAACATTGTCCATGATGTTCAGCAGCTTGCTGAGGGCTCTCCTCTCTGCCAGTGGTGTTATATGTGGGAATGTGTAATACAGAATATGGGTATCTGTAATATAGAATATGTGGGAATGTGTAATATAGAATATGGGCATATGTAATATAGAAAATGGGTATCTGTAATATAGAATATGTGGGAATGTGTAATATTGACTATGGGTATATGTGATATAGAATATGGGCATCTGTAATATAGAATATGTGGGAATGTGTAATATTGAATATGGGTATATGTGATATAGAATATGGGCATCTGTAATATAGAATATGTGGGAATGTGTAATATTGACTATGGGTATATGTGATATAGAATATGGGTATATGTGATATAGAATATGGGTATCTGTAATATAGAATATGTGGGAATGTGTAATATTGAATATGGGTATATGTGATAGAATATGGGTTCAGTGTAATATAGAATATGTGGGAATGTGTAATATTGACTATGGGTATATGTGATATAGAATATGAGTATCTGTAATACAGTATAGAATATGTGGGAATGTGTAATATTGACTATGGGTATATGTGATATAGAATATGAGTATCTGTAATATAGAATATGTGGGAATGTGTAATATTGACTATGGGTATATGTGATATAGAATATGAGTATCTGTAATACAGTATAGAATATGTGGGAATGTGTAATATTGACTATGGGTATATGTGATATAGAATATGGGTATCTGTAATATAGAATATGTGGGAATGTGTAATATGGAATATGGGTATCTGTAATATAGAATATGTGGGAATGTGTAATATTGAATATGGGTATATGTGATATAGAATATGAGTATCTGTAATACAGTATAGAATATATGGGAATGTGTAATATTGAATATGGGTATCTGTAATATAGAATATGTGGGAATGTGTAATATGGAATATGGGTATATGTAATATAGAACAAGTTATCAGAACATTAGAGCTCTTAAACAGGTTGAAACTTATAGGTACAAAACAAGACTTTGCCTGCATCCAGGATGTTTGGTATAGGTCACTCAGGGACGCTATGAAGGATAAAGCTGTATAAAGAACTTTACATTCTTTAGTGCTTCTGACACATACGTCACTGTGGGCTCTTATGGGTTAAGGGGGATAATCATGTACTGCAATTCTTCTGCTAGCGTTTTGCTGTGTTGTGTTTACATACTACCTTTGCCATATACTTGTATACACAGCACCAGGCAGGCCAAGCTCTGGTGTGTCGTTATAAGTATTCCCCCGATCTGTTCTGTGACCTTTTCTCCATCCATATCTCAGCAATACAGGTCTTCCATCACGACAGGGTGATGATGAGGCCAAATCAAAATGATGCTCTGCGAATGAGGGAAAGGAGTGGGGCCTCACTTCGTGCAAGGCCTTGAGAGCGCTCTGTCTTTTTTAGGTGAGTAAATGGGGAGAGTTAGTGTAATCGCTCATAAAGCTGAGGAATGTGTCAGTAACGGATAAGGTTGACCGCCACCTCATTAGCAGAAGGTTCATTCATCATGGGGCCTCATTCGCAGTAACAGTAACCATACTCAGCTTGACATATGCTTTCTTGGTGGGAGAGCGCTGATCTAAGATCAGTCTTCTTGACTCTCATATGCTAATAAATGCTATTATCTGCAGATTGAGTGGAGCCTATTCCGGATCAGCACTCTTTAATTAGAGACAGTTTACACACATAAACTTTCACAGTGGTCTGCAAGTACATGCTGAGAGGCATTTTAGTGCCTACCACTTGCTTGTCAAGCCTGTTTAATCTAGATAGATATTTTTACCCCCTGATGGAACAAAACCTTGCATCCCCAAAAGAGTAATCAATGTAAACTGTGGGCTAACCAACCTAAAAATGACCCACCTGTGACTAAAGCTTACAATCTTAAATACCTCCATAAGCACGAATGCCAGATGTGATTCGATTTGGCATGCACTGGACAAGTTTCTGGATGTTAGCCCACATCAACGTTCAGACACTTTTGCATTAAAGAATTGTGCAGTTGGGCCAGATTTAGTGGCACAATTCTGAGGAGAGTTTCCTGTAGACTGGGATTTTAGCCACTGCTGGTAGACCCGTATGCTTCCATACACCTGCAAACTCAGCTACTTACTTCACATTATGGTCTTTGGCATGCCAAAAAAATAATCACTCCTTTTAACCAATTAGCAACATCTGCTTTGGACCCATTTTCCACACACTGAACAAGACATTCACCCGCATAATAATGAGCAATAATAGAGAACTTGAAGCTTTGATTCAATAATGCTACATCACTACATCAGAGTCATCATCATTAATTACTACTGAGCAGTTCCTGGCCACCACCTGTCATAAAAATGACTAAATTGATATGCCTGGTCTATGGTCCCGATATTTCAATGTTCTCCTAGTCCTGCTCACCACCAACGGTTTGGTCCTCACCCACACTTTCCATTCCTACCTGGTAGGATTTGTCCAGGTGGACGAGGCCTAGGCCAAATACATTTTAATTCTCAAGAATCTTTTTCCTTTTCATTGTAAAATCTTAGTGAAGGTTAAGATATTGTGTTCCATCACTAGAGTCTTTCTGGGATGCTGTAGAAGAGAAGAGTGTGAGAAGAAGAGGAGACATGTAATCCCAATAAACTTAAAGTCTAAAGTGCTTTTCCGAAAAACTTCATCAGTTTAAATGCTGGACATTCTAACATTTGCAGCCAGCAGTGGAAAGTTGAGTAGTTGAAACAACAGCTCTAGGATCATGGGGTGTAAATAGGCTGTAATTCAATATGTGGCTGACTCTAAAGTCATGTTCGTTACACATTTGCATAGTAACTTCAGGGATTCATAAATTGAGAAGAGTGGCCACAGTCCAATCTCATTTGATTGTGGAAAATGGGTCTCAAAGCAGATGTTAAAGACTGGCAAACAGGAGTGATTACATTTGGGCATGCCAAAGACCATAGTGTGAAGGAAGTAGCTGAATTTGCAGGTGGTATCGAACCATACGGTCATACAGGTCTGCCAGCAGTGGCTAAAATCCCAGTCTACAGTAAAATTCTCCTTTGGATTATGCCAGGGAAGGCATCCGCCAAATCTGGCCCAACTCCACAGGTTACTGATGCAAGAATGTCTGAACACTGATGTTGCCTACATCCAGAAATGTGTCCAGTCCATACCAAACCAACCCAGTTGTGGCCAATTTTGTGGGTTTAATGCTTTGTATGTCTTTCTGCTGTGGTGTCCTCCAAACAGATGCTTGGACAGCATGGACAGCAGACGACTCACTGATCTCTCCACTGTACAAGGTGTGCTTGGACACCAAGAGGGTCCATCAAATAGCTGGAAGGAGGCAATCACAGGTCGGTTATCACTGGTTGAGGTGTAGCCCTAGCGTTCAAGCCAACATTGATGGTGGGATGGGCAATGAGAAAGCCGACGGTGGCCAGGGAGAGTGCTATTTTTAGTGCCATCAACCTCAGCTATTTAGGATTTGATACGGCATGCTGTGGGAAGTTTCCATGCATGAAGGAGTAGTCACGGTGGTTGCCCTGCGGTGTTTGTGCTTACCGGAACTGTGTATACTCTCAATGACCTGGCTGAAATGAGCAGATCACCAAGATGGTTGATCTTTAAACGGTGGCATATGTAGCTACCCATTACTGGTTGCAATGCAGATTTAACGTAATGACATTCAAAATCAGATTTTCGCATTTAAATTTAGATTTCTAGTGACACAACTCTAACTCGTGCTACTGGAACACAATGGACAGCACGGGGAAAAATATTTAACTAGGGAATGTAGGATATGGGCTCTTCTTCAGCTAATGATCCTGCTCTTTGCTGGACAAGTAGTGCGTTGATGGTGTGTATCCAAATCCTATAGCGTTAAACGTGTTGGAATTGGCAGCTGGCCAATGAGAGCACTTAACATGGGGGAAGTCCAGGCGAAGGATCTCATAACACCAATTCTCTCAACCATGATCTTTTCTTTTTCTTTGAATGGGTAAAAATATTAAACTAGGGAATGTATGATATGGGCTCTTCTTCAGCTAATGGTAGTGCTCTTTGGTGGACAAGTAATGCGATGAGGGTGTGTACTGTGTACAGAAAAGCTCTATTGATGTATTATTTTCAGGAACCAAATGGCCAAACTCTAAAATGCCGTACTTGCTCAAAGGCTGTTGAGCTGCGGCTATGCTGTGTTTTTCTGTAGTACTTGATAACATGATTAAACGCTCTTCGTTTGGCGAGACAGAGATATATGGGTCCTCTCGTGTTAATTGCCTGCACTGGGTCAGTCACCGAGGCTTTAGCCGAGAGGGCAGTGGTCACTGGTGTCCCTATAGAGCCATAATTCTCAGAGAGAGATGAGAAAGGAAACACAGAGTGGAAAGGAGGCTATTCAAACACACTAATTATCACATCTCGTTAAGTGTTAATTGCCACAGTGAGGGGGCTGCTTGTCTACACCACTGCATTGCTTACTGAGACACACGCAGAATCCTTCCCACTCTTACACACACATACATACATCCACATGTGGAATGCTCTTGCACCCTATGCCACTTTATTGGGCTATTAATATCTACTGTTTAAACGATTCCCTTTGTTGCAAATCCTTTTTAGTTCATTAACGCTAGAGTGAAGAAACTGATGCAGTAATCTGTCTTGGCTTGTGAGAGGCCTCCAGTGTTGCCAGCAGTTAGCAAATGAGTAGCTTCACAGAGACAGCTGTTTTACAACCACAGCAGAAAGCCTAAGGTCATATTAGCTTTGAACTATATCCACATGCAACAAAGGAAGGGGCTTGATGAGTGCCACTGGCAGCTGGTTTTGATGGAGGGTGGTTTAAAGGGACCATGTCCTATTTTTGCCTTGCTTTTCTTCTGCCTTAATGGTCACATAGGTCAGAGTGCATATTACCTAATATCATTTTTAGCCTTCTTGTGTCCCTTAAAGTTATGCAGGTTATTTATGTGCTGTCACATTTAAAACTTTTACAAAACTGTTTTTATTGGCTGTCCTGTATTGTGCCTCACTAAAAACAGCTCAGGATGAAAGTGTCACACCACCCTCTGCTCCAGTAGGCTGCAACTATGCAATCGCAAGCCAGACTCCAATGCCCAGAACCCATCTGGGATCTCATGACTCTGACTTTATCGCCAGCAACCAATCTCAAACCACCTCTCCATTCAGGTGCACTTGATTACTAATTCCCATCACCTGTTCATTCCCCTATATAAGCTATTTGTTTTTCTACAGATCTACTGTTGAAAGCTGTTTAGTGAGCGGTTTGACACATGCTGCCTTTCTTGTGTTTGACCAATGTCTGTTCTTCTCTAAGATTTCTAGATATACCCCTCACCCCATTTTGTCATGACTGTTATTTCATTTGTTTGTCCACTTTCCTGTTTTAAACTACTCTTTTTAATGCCTTCTTTAATGCTCTCCTGTGAGAGAGGAGAACTTGAAATATCAGCACCTGAAAGCGGCGTTAAAGATTTCATTTCTGTATAAATTTGATCTAAAATAAGATTCACATTTAGGTCATAAACCAGATCTAAAGATCCCAATAAAACAAAAGTAATATGAACAATTATCTGTCCTTCATTTAATACAGTGATCCAGGGCTACATGACTGGCAAAAGCATGTCATCCTCTAGAGTGATGATTCGGGTCAGGAGTTTCAGTCAGTTTGTATCATTGTCAATCAGAGTGTGGTGCTGCCCCCATCTAAATAACTTCAACTTCAATTGAGTCTCCATCAGCAATGTCTGGTCTTTACCACACTTTTGCTAGTGTGTGCCATTACTCACTAGGCTAAATGAGGTTACAATAAATAAATAAATAAATAAATAAACATTTTCTGAAAAGTTTAGATTTCACTGATCCACTCTCAGGCAGGACAAATTCAACACCATTGTTACCCTAACAACTATCTACCATAAGGTGTAGAATCTTCTGAAAGGCCCCTTTTTACCGGCTGATGACAATGTTCATGAGTCCACCATTAACAAAACATTGAACAGGAAGAGTACATATAGAATGATGGCAGCACACATAGCAGTACATATGGAATGACTTCAAATCACCTCTTAATGTGAATTGTTCAAAGATGTCCTTAGAGAGACTTGCCACCTTGCAGATGCTTGACAGATACAAAGCAGGCTAAATATCTGGATCTGTCTGTTCCAAATCCTGTAGCGTTAGGGTTGGAATTGGCAGTGGGCCAATAAGAGTACTTAACATGGGGTGAGGGGAAAGCCTGGGGAAGGATCTTATAATACCAACCATTCTCTCAACCATGATCTTTTCTTTTTCCTTGAACAAGACAGCTTGTTCTGTAGTGTGAACTTCACAATGATCTGACTCCTTTTAAAGTCATGTAGTGTGTCCTTATGTAAGGTTCAAGTTAGAGTTGGATCTGTACATGTAAGGCTTAATGGTTTTATTAAAGATGGGTCATTCAAAACCGAGGTAAATAAACACACACAAGTTCAGAACCAGGTAAATATCACAATCCAAGGATGTAGTCAAAATCACAGTCGGATGCCAAAGACCAGAACCGACATTCAATGGAGGAAAAACAAAGCAAAAGGTCAAAACTGGAAAGATGCTTAACTTCTGGAAAAGGCTTGGTACACACAAAGAACTGAGACAACACTTCACACGGGGACAAACAAACCAAACAGTTTATACAGGCCATACAACAGGTGTACTCTGCATGCTGATAATCAGGTGAGGCAAATCTGGGGATGGGCTGCTGGCTGAGAATGGGAAGTCACACGATTGCCCAAGGCATTCTGGGAAATAGAGTTCTCAGAAGTAAGAATCTGTGCAGAGCTGGAGGAAGTGTGACACCTTAGTGTAAGGTCCAGAAGTTAAATTTAACCAGTGTTGTTGTGGGGGAATAAATGAATATGGCCATATGGGTAGACTGAGGAGTCAGTGTTTGGTAATCACTAGACATGAATGTGACAAATGCTGTAATTACCAACAACCTACGGCCAACCTGAGTAACAAAAGGTAACAGAAGGTGAATTCACTCAGTGATAACAGTGACTGTACAGTTTCTCTATTGAACTGTACTTCTGGAATCTTATTTTGTATGATTATTTGTGTAATCAAAGTGAGAAAACTCACAGGAAATGTGTGACTATGAAGGAGCACAACGCTGGAAATCCTATTTTTTAGTGTATTATGTGGTACAATGAAACTGTTCACACCAAGAGGAGAGTGTAAGGACACATGGAACTATATTGGCGAACGGTACAGAAACATTTTTAGGAGATATTTCTGAGTTTATTAGATACAAGTAGACCAAGAAAACTGGCAGACCATGCACATCTTCAATCAGTGCCTAAAGCCCTTTCAGAAAGAGGAGAATATCATGCTCCACTCTGGCTGCAGCTCTGAAACCATCAACAGGTGTTTCCGTCTTGAATAGTGCTTGCTGACTTTTGCACAGTGTTGTGCATACATAGACAATCTTGTAGGTAGGCGATCACCAGAATTACACGCCTACACTAGCAAAAAAAAAGATAATAATGATAATTCAGTGCTTCAGATGGTCAGTGGGCTGAAGATGAGACATTACTGATGACACACTTGTGGTGTCTAATATACACATATTTGAACTGTGGTCTTCTGCTGATAATATCAGTATGTTGAAAGGATTTGTGCCGATCCGTATGTCGGAAGGAGAACGATGAACTGGCTTTTTATACTACTCTTCAATTTGGTCTCCCTTGTGAAGTTCATTTACCACAAGCCTGCCTTTCCTATATTTCTTCCTGTTTGTATATTGTTTAAATGGCCACTGCGATACATAAAATATTCAGCATAGTGTCATTGTCCAATGAAAAACATGTATCTTCATTTTTGTCAATTTTTACTTTTATGCCTCATTTGAACACAGCAGCTGCCGTTTACACTGTGTAAAAATATTATGATGAATCGACCTACAGAAATATCTCTGTATGGAAAAAAGTCTGGTTCCATTGACTTATATTAAAATAAAAAGTTTTCGTTTTGGACATACTTCTTCGGACAGCAGCGTTTTGTACGTTTATCCCTGTAAATTTCTAAATATTTGGGAAGAATAAGTCAAAAGTTGGGGCATACCTACCCACTAGAAGTCTACCGGGTATACCTACCTGTGTCACACCCTGCCATGTCCTGTCATGTCCATGTGCTTCTGTTTATTTGGGTCCTGTGCTCCTCCTGTCTCCGCCCTCTAGTTTGGTCTCTGTTCTAGCTCCGCCCCTTCCCAGGTGTCTCTCGTCAGCCCTAGTCGTTATATACCCGGTGTCTGCCCTTTGTTCTTGTTGGGTGTTTTGTCTCCCTACCGGTCCCTTGCCTCGTTGTGGTTCAGTGTATTTCTCAGTAAGTTTCTTTATGTCTGTTATTGTCTAGCCCTGTCCCCTAGTGTAGTCTCTGTGGTTTTTTGTTTTATTTTTGCTTCATTAAATGGCTTGCAGTTGCAACCTGTCCCCCTCGTCCTGCGTAACAACCTGCTAGAAGTCTATTCCTTAGTGTTACTATGTAAAACGCTTTAAGGTAAAAACAGCTAAAGTAATAAGTATTGTTAAATATATTTAATTTTGCATTCTTCTTTAACAAAATGCTGAAGCAAATTATTTTAAATTGTAGTTAGTACTGACATGTTTGCATTGTGCAGTTCCTGCAGATTTTTCAGGTACACTTTCATCCTGTAAATGTCTGACTCTCTAGGATTCCAAGTTGTATTGGATTATGCCTATAATGCATATTTAAAAAGATGCCCTAGCATTTGATCAGTAATATACAGTATGTTCATGTAGTGTACAGTACAGTTCTGAATGTCAAAATTGAGTATACTTAAAAAAAACACATGGCGTACTTAGAACCAGTTGATTTTTGAGTATGGTAATGATAGACACTATTGTCCCACAGTGCAACCGGAAACGAAAACGGAGGCGTTTCTCAAGTATAGAAAAATTCTAAAAAAATGTCGGATGGCGGTGTGATGACAGCGGCTGCAGTGGTAACGAGACCAGCCAGAAATGGTGTATAAATGTGAGTTCAACCCAAATCTGTCAAAAACACCATATAAACATAAATGTATTCTAAGTTATGTGTTATTGTTTGCGTTTTCTAAAAAAAAAAAAAAAAAAAAAAAAGGGCCAAAGCAGCCTACAGAATCCAGCTTGGTATGACATAAGCTTCATCACTTTCTGGTAATAGGAAAAATGTAGTATGTTCATATTGTGTGTACTAGCTTGCCAAACTCATACTATTAAGATTAGCACGTCATTGACTGTGTAGTACTGGTGTGTAGTACACAACTGAGATGCAGCCCTTGATCTCTACAACTATACTGAAGACGTAGAAGACACTTCTTTGGCCTCTTAGTAGGATCTTCTTTTCAGTGGTTATCATGATTCAGATCCAAGTGTTGTTTGTGAAGTGTGCCAAAGACGAGATTCATAGATTATATTGTGGGTGTTCTTGAATGCGACTGCCGAGTACTTGAAATGATGGGGTTCTGAATGGCTGAGGTCCTGAAATGAGCAGGCGTAGTACTTAATGATGCTCTCTGATGTGCTAAGTCGGTTAATGAGGTTACGCATTGGTATTCATTATGAGGCTCAGTGATACATTGGTGTATTTTTAGTCTCCAATTTACCACTGAATCCTGGATATTATAAAAGAATTATTACATTTATTGTAGGCTAATTGTAATTGGGCTTGTCACTCATTACTTACATGGAAAAACATAGCAACGTTGTTGAGTTATTCCTCGAGTTATAAAAGTGAGTGATGACTCCTTGCCAGGGGTACGTAGTAAGTAACAGTAACAATAACTGACAATAACAGTAACCGAAAGTTACTACCTGTTAGTTGCATAAGAGCTACTTAATCATTTATATAACTTATTCATTCATTATTAAAAATAAGAGTCGAAAACAACCATTGTTATAAAACTTAACGCATACTCAATAAAGAAATAAATACTAAATATTGGATCATTTTTCAGGACCCTTATGTCATAATTAATAGAGATAAATTGTATAAATGTGATTTAATAGTTTTGAAAGTGTAATGAATGTAATGATATAATTACCAATAAATAAGACAAAAACTGAAACTGTAACTGAAACTTACCTAATAGTGTGTCATACCTCCATGGACATAAATAAGAGTTCTGATTTAATTTGGCAGGTACTGATTCTGGATGCAGGCCACATCAATGTTTAGTCACTCTTCTCAAAGAACTGGGATTTGGTGGATGCCTTTCCTGGCACAATTCTGAGGAGGGTTTGCTATAGACTGGGATTTTTGCCACTGCTGGTAGACCCATTTGACCATATGCTTCAAAGCCAAATTCAGCTACTTCCTCAACACTATGGCCTTTGACACGCCCAAATGCAATCTCTTCTTTTAGCCAATCATTAATCATTCTGCTTTGGGGCCATTTGCCACAAGCAATTACCGCACAGTAGTTATGGCCCCATAATGCTTGCGCAATGCCATATGCAGGAGCCTGAAGTTACTATCATTTTAAACCCCAAGATAACTCATTTTGTTCAGGGAACTCATGTCACCCTGTTGTGAGAGGGTACCTGAAGGTAAACTTAAGGTTATTAGTGGCAGTGTTACGAGTGTTTTGTATTGTACTGTATTTATGATTATTCGAGTGAGAAAAAAGTCCAGTCTAGCATAAAGCAGACTATTGATTAATGTATCTGTATGATGCAAAACAACTGTTCACACTAAGAAGTGGGTGTAAACACACAAACTATACAGGAGGAAGTTACAGAAGCTAATTCACACTTTGCATTGAAAAAAAAAACAGATTTTAATAAAATGTCCCTGTAAAAAACCCATTGTTCAAAAGCTGGCAGTCCCACGAGGATGAATCAGTTGTGCAAAGAAGACCTGGCACAGGTGTGTTTCTGTGAAAGTAAGCCTTAAGAGCTGAGCACAGAAACTGTTGTAGGGTAAATTGGGGTCATATTGAAGGTCATGTGGAGCTTGGCAGTAGGGGTGTCAGATGGGTGATGTAGATTTGAGCCACTGGGGATTACTAAAGTACAGGCCAAACAAATGCTCTCCAAAGCACAGTCCTCAATGCTGTAAAAGAATATTCCAGCATTTTTAACCTAATCTCCACTGCATCTGTGAAGCACCATGGCCAACGGTTTCAACGTCTTTCTCTACAATTAGCAATGAGCAAAAAACATGATATTATTACAAGTGCATGTAAGTAAAAGAAAAGTCCCATCTTCTCAAGCTATTCTCATCAAGTTTCATAGAACTTTTGTAGTCAGCACTATAAAAAAAGTTAGTTCTGGTAACTTTTGTTTTCCTTCGTGCAGTATGCATGTGCCATTGGATAATTGCAGTCACTAAACTCTTAAATCAAACTGTTATACAAAATGTAATATTTGTTCAAAGACGTAATTTAGATATACAGGCTATATCTGTATACAGATTCATTAATTCAGCTATAGACGTGCAAAGGCCTGAAAATGCTGATACTGCTATTATACATATTTCACAGTCTAGCAGACAAGCTTCCGAGATAATGTCCTCATCCGTATCACACCAAATTGAGCAATAAGTGTGCCAATGTTCCCACCTGATGACCTAGCCAGTGTCCAAATTTGCATTTACTGGGTACAGTGGTGCTTCAAAATTTTTAAACCCCTTTTGACCTAAAACCTCATCAGATTTCAGTCTCAAATGAAACACTCGAGACAACAATATAAGACTTGGTCACTTATTTATTGGGGAAACTCTGATGGAGTTTTAGATCAAACATCTACAGAGATATAAACATTTCTAAAGGGTTTACAAACTTTCAATCACCACTGAATGTGCTATGTAGGAGCCCTGTTTTCTTGTTAAGTTTTTCCTGATCTCTGATTATGAGTTTACCTAATTCATGTACCTGCTTGCTTGTTTTTGACACCTGCTTGCCTCTTGGACTGTTGAAAAGACCCTAATAAAGTTACAGCACACATGCAGCATGCCTAGAAGCCCCTCACATTACATTTACACTTTTTTTCTTGGGTTCCTAGTAAGAGGGCCAAGGCCTGCTGTACTTAAGCCACTGTTATAAGCTATGGAACGTTGGTTAATCAGGGGCAAGTTTCAGAAATACTCTTCATTTTTCCCAAAATTCAGGTCGGACCCAGGACTTGCTTTTATGCTAATAGCAAACTGCACAATGATGATACGTCCACAAAGGTCTATTGCAGGCACTACATTCACAGTAACAGCTAAATGTCTCTGTAGACACATATTGCCTTTAAAGCACTGGGCTATTTGCAACAATGGCTGGTTCCTAGATATTTGTACCTACCATTAAAGCACTACAGCTGTGATGGTTGTTGTAATGTGGTTTTACACCATTATTCCATCATGTGTACCACAGCTACATCCTTCCAGCTACACCATCTAGAGCACTCCTGACCTACGGTTAATGAATATGTGTTGATTATCCCTTATGTCATAATTAATAGAGATAAATTGTATAAATGTGATTAATAGTTTTGAAAGTGTAATGAATGTAATGCTATAATTACCAATAAATCAGACAAAAAAGAGCCCCCTGTAACTGAAACTTACCTAATAGTGTGTCATACCTCCATGGACATAAAAAAGAGTTAATACGGTTAATGAATATGTGTTGATTGTTGCAGGGTACAGCAGACTGAAGCGTTGGTCAAAAAGAAGCTCTTTTGAGAAGCTAATATTCATGTACGGCAGGGAGGAGAAGTACTTGAATCGTCTCCGACAAACCGGGGGAAAAACAAGTTAAGGCCATTTTTTAAAAGTCTGGTCAGAAAGAAGATAATAGGTCATTTAGTCCTATGTGAAAATGGTTTCTCCGTGTTGATGAATGTGAGATTAAATACATTACAAGAGGTTTTTTTTCTCCCCTTGAAAGAAGTGGGAGACATAGAAGGACCTGTGAATAATGATGCCATGGAAGTGATTTAACCATACAACATGCTAGCGGTGCACGAAGAGAAGAAAGGTCAGCCTCTTGCAGCCATGCCTGAATGGTAATGAGGCCCTCGTCTTTTACTTCTTCTTTCTTGCTTTTCTTCTTCTTCTTTTGTGTCCCCTCTGTCCTTGTGTCTCATTAAACCATGCTTACAGCTCGGCAGGCTAGACCTGAGCCCCGTTCCTGTAGTCAGGGAATGGTATCGCTAATTGATTCATAGGATTTCAAGTATGTCTGTCTGGCAACTTTTTTTATTTTTATTATTTCATGAGGATGAGGTCAGGGATTAATGTCAGGCCAACATTTTTCAGGAAAGCAGCAAGACAATCGTTACTTTCAATATATCATCTGTGAAGTTTGGACGAAAAAGGGGATCGTTTTAAACAACGAGGCTCTTGAAGGCATTCTTGAAGATTCTTAAAAGAAGCAGCTGAAAGTAGGCACACAATATTATACAACTGCTCTTACTAGTTGTGTGAAAACAGAAGTGTGAAGAAAGAATGTTCATTAGGAATTGGGATCCATTTCTTCAAACAAAAAATTGGTATTTTCCCAAGCATCGGTTTCTAGGACCAACATCGGTACCTGCAATTACTGGGATTGCTGCAAAGTCCAACACGTCAACCTGCTGTAGCTGGATAATGGACTTCTACTCCATACTAATTATGACTGAGGTATCGCTCATAAATGGCTTTTTGGCACTGCGGCGAAAAGCCAATTTACTCTGGCAAAGAGGAATGACTTCGCTCCTGACGTAGCCAATCATCCCTGAAACACAGATTGACGAGCAGGACAGCAAAAGGAACTCGGGCTCTTTTATCTAAAGACCTCATTATACCCTTTGGTATGCAAATGCAAAAATAGGACATAATGCAGGTAGAGACGTGGGGAATAAACTTCACCGGGATGTAGCTGGTTAGTATTTCCAGCCAGTGAGTCAGTAATTATAGATGAACTATGGAGAGAAAGTAGCGTTTCTAGTGGGGCATGATGATTAGGTGGTGAATCATCACCCCACTACCTGACCGCCTGACACCAGGTGCAGATCGAAGAGACACCATCACTGCACATTTAAAGTGACAGTTAAATAAAATATTACCTTCAGCTTGAGGATGCTTAAAGGATGTATGAATTACAGGGCCTGAAATGGAAGGCTGTATAAGGAGAGTTCAGTACATCTTCAAACACTGTTCGCTGTCCTTCAAAGACAAATCCCGCATTTACAAAGGAAGGCGGCAAACCGAGCCACTTCAAGAATCCTGGACTCTTACATAACATTCCTGACTCCACCCAAAATGAAACCCCTACAATTGCAAAATTGCAGCCCAGCAGATGTAAGAACAATGAAGTATGGTGGACTGTACGTCCAGATATCTACCTTGCCAGGCTGTGAAGAGGATATCAACACTCTTTATACTCTTTCTCAGCAACTAACAGCTGGCATCAGCTAAAAAGCTAATCAGCTAACTGGCTTCATCCTGTAGAAGAAGACATTCCACCTAACAATAGTGCTGTTTGGCTTTATAGTGGTTTGTAAGAAGCTAATCAGCTAATGCTACATGAAGCTTGAACGCCTTCACAGTGGAAAAGACAACATTAGTTGTCCAAAGGCATCATGTGGCTGGTAGGTTTTAGAACGATCTGGTAGAAGCTGCCAAGCAAACTTATTATTTACCGTGCATTTGTTGCCCACCCTAGAACTGCGTGGTTTTATAGTAGTTTTGAAGAAGCTAAACAGCTAAAGCTACATGAAGCTTGACTAAAACTTGCACAACCAAACTATACAGCTGCATAATGCATTTGGTAAGTTGTATATTGACATGGCAGAAACTAGTGAGCAAACTCTCCACTGTTTGGTAGAATAAGTGATATAGAAGATCCTAGCCAGTAAACTCAGATTCTCAAAACTGTAGAAGCTGACATTTGTTGGCCACCATGGGGCTGTTTGGTTATATGGTGATATAGCAGACTCTCCATGCTGTAGAGCAGTGGTCACCAACCCTGTTCCTGGAGATCTACTGTACCTTACTGTCTAGTTCCAACCACAATCTTCCACACCTGCTCTAGCTTGTTAGAAGTTTTTGAACAGCTGGCTCAGATGCATTGGTGTGAAGAAGGAAGTAGGCAGCATTTTAGAAGTTGAGTTGGTCAGTGTTGAGAGTTGGTGGCTGTGGAAGATGACATGTTTTGCCCACGATGGGACTGCTTGGTTGGACAGTGAAATGGAAAAAGCTCGCCTACTAGGACATCCAAGGCTTCACACAGGCTTGTATTCTTTACCTAGTTGACAATAGTCTTCCAAATAAACTCCTGCTTAACTGTGTGGTGGTTCGAAGCAAGCCAGCTGCATGTTTGATTATTTGCATTCAGGCAAGAACTCTACTAGCACTTTACAGCAGATGACATCCACTCTCCAAGTCCCCATCATGAGGCTGCTTGGCTCTGATGAGGCATAGAAGCTAGCTTCATTTGAGTCTTCAGGCAGCCTTGGATCCTTCATGTTGTAGAAAATGACATTTGTCACCCACCATGGTGCTTGTTGGTTGTACGGTGGTATGGAAGAAACTAGCCAGCTACATGTCTGAGGCATCAAGCAGGCTGAGGTTCCTCGTGTTGTAGAAGATGACATTCATGCTCTTAAGAGGTTCTCCTGCCTGAAAATGAGCAGTCAGCAACTCCTGGGAAATTCAAATTGGTCTCACACTGTCCACACCATGTGGCAAACAAGTCCATTTCAGCGCAAGAAACCTGCCTCCTGTCTTGGCAAGCTCAGTCCACAGCACTGAATGGGGTTACAGTGGGAGGTAATGACTAGTAGGAGGCAGAGAATGAGGTCTGTGGGGAAATGTACATGCGGGATTGGTGTAATCGGTGAAAGAGCATGACTTGACAGACATGGTAATTACACATGAAGTGTACAGTCTCTGTGCATGGTCCTGCTTTGTTCTTTGTGCATGAGCAATGGAACCGCACTTTAGATCTGCTGTCGTCATGTGCTAATGTCAAAATGTGCTTATTGTAATGTACGGTAACATATATTATGTAGTTTTAGAGCTACTAATGTACCAGTGTAGTCATGTGTCTATTAATGTACAATGGAAAGTTATTGTCAAGCGAATACCATTTGATATGAAAGTTAAGCCTTAGGACAGAACATTTAAATTGCACTTAGAAACATTCTTCTGCTACTGTCACAGTATGTTAATTCTGTGTCTAATAATGTACGATGATATATAGACCAGCTAATGCACCTGTGAAGTGAACACTACAGATGTGCAAGACTTTCTAGTACTATGGCAATGGCATATGATGCAGGACTGTGCAAAAGTCAGAGACCACCATTTACTTATTAATTTCCAGTAAAATGACGACATTTTCAGCATCAAGATAAAAAGAGAAAACATATTTAACATATTTTACAGAAATTACAGTACCCGTCAAGAGTTTAGACAAACCCAACTTAATAGGATATTTGATACGATGTCTAAAATATGCCACATATACTCTTGATCTATCACATTATTGATCATTGTTATATCACCACCTCCAATATATATACTGATGTTCAGAAATGTGTGTGTGTATGTTTGTATGTTTGCACAATATAAAAATATGCATTATATTGTATTTGTGTATGTTATATTGTATATTACAGTACATTATATTTTTGCACAGTTTTAAAGCTCTAATTACCTTTTAAATTTTTTTAAATATTATATATGTTGGACAGACCAAAATAATTCATCCAAAATGGCTTAGAAAAAAATCTTGTTATATCACCCCTCATTATCCTCATGTAAATTTACATTTTGGAGGTTCTTAAGGTGGCTATCATTTGCCTTACAGCATTATAGCATTATCAGTTTTCCAGTGAAATCTGCAGCAATCATTTTTTCATACCTCTGAAGTTCAGCCTTAGAGCTTGAGTGCATGTTTGTTTCCTACATTGATAACAATACCAAACATTTTACAGTGTTGTTTATCTGATGGTGTCATCTTTGTCAAAGTTCCATAATTAGTTTCCATTTATTTTAATGATTTATTAACTTCAGTTTATTTACTTATTTACCTTTTGTTTTCCTCTTGCTTATGCAGTCTTACACCTGTTATCCTTACAATATCTCCCACAAAATGTATTTATCCCGCCTCAAACTAGGTATTGCTTAGGTGGGGGTTCATTCTTAGCACTGCAGTGACCCTGATGTGGTGGTGGTGGCTTCTTGAGGTGGTGTGAGTGGATCAGAAATAGCAGTGCAGCTGGAGTGTTTAAACACCTCAGTGTCACTGCTGGACTGCGAATCATCCACCAACCAAAACTATCCAGCCCACAGCGCCCTGTGGGCAACATCCTATGGCCACTGATGAAGGACTAGAGCTTGACCACAAACCGTGTAGCAGCAAATAAGCTATCACCTACAAGCTGGACCAGCAACATAGTCTCTGAGTCACTGAGTGGGCATAGCACTTACAAACATCAGCAGCACTGCTGTGTCTGATCTACTCACACCAGCACAACAGACACTAACACACCACCACCATGTCATGTCATTGCAGTGCTGGGAATGACCCACCACACTAATAATACCTACTTTCTAGTGGTCCTGTTCTTTGAAGACCAGTTTGAAAGGGGGCCAACCAAGAGATGCAGAGAAAGACATGGACTATAGTCTGTTACTGTGGAACCATGAAATGCGCCTGTATGCTAAATAGACATATTGCATTTGTGCTTGTATCAAAACCATGAGAAACGGAGCCAAAACAATCTCAAAGCTAATACGTCTGAATATGAGTGGTAGATCTGTGGCTGAATACCTCTTTCAGTATCCAGACAAGTAATCTGATGTTCGTCAGCCTCTACGCTCCTGTTGATGGTTGCAGCCCTACAAACAGTTGGTGCCTTTTCAGCGAGACTTCATGCTTGGTTAGGGTATGTGTGTTTTTCCTTCCATGCCCCAGCTTTGACCTTGATGCTCCACTTACTGTATGACATGCTCCGTGCATACATAATGTTCATGATACTCTGGCCGGGGCTGGGTAGCATGAGCAGAGGCCCACGAGGGAACCAGAGACGCTCCCAGACGAGATGATGAAACGAATGGGCCGGAATCAATCAAAATTATGCCTGGCGCTCGGCATTAACTAAACAAACGTCTGGTGGGTTTGCACAGGCTCTGCGGGGAAGCACTAAGCCAAACAAAATGGATTTTCAACCCACGACATCCGGCCTCCGTTTCACTTTGGAGTACTCGAAGGGCAGAGGGGCGAGAGAATGGTGTATGTGTGTGTGACTGAGAGTCATCGGACCGCAAAGCATTAACTCTGAGGCTTTTGTTCTCGCCGTATGCGCGGTTCGGTACAAGAGGAATAATGGAGCTTTGCTTGAGGCACCACACTTGTATTTAAAAGTGAAACGACTTCAGGTTTTAACTCGAAAGGTTGTTCTTTGTGAGTGTATCGAAGTGATTCCATATTATATACTCAATAATTACGGTTCAGACAAAAATAACAAATACACATGCTAATCGGCCAATCACTAAATGCTTAGCATGTCAATTGATCTTAGATTAGGTGGAGTACCAGACAGAGTGCTCAGCAAACAGTATTTTCTTGTGTTGTGTTGCTCTGAGAGGCCTACATATAGAGATGCATCTACAGGGGTTGGACAATGAAACTGAAACACCTGGTTTTAGACCACAATCATTTATTAGTATGGTGTAGGGCCTCCTTTTGCGGCCAATACAGCGTCAGTTCGTCTTGGGAATGACATATACAAGTCCTGCACAGTGGTCAGAGGGATTTTAAGGCCATTCTTCTTGCAGGATAGTGACCAGGTCACTACGTGATGCTGGTGGAGGTTCGTCCTTCTTGGTGGTATGCTGACATTACCCTGGATACCGTGGCTCTTGATGCATCACACAGACTTGCTGTCTTGGTCACAGATGCGCCAGCAAGACGTGCATCAACAATTTGTCCTCTTTTGAACTCTGGTATGTCACCCATAATATTGTGTGCATTGCAGTATTTTGAGCAGAACTGTGCTCTTACCTGCTAACTGAACCTTCACACTCTGCTCTTACTGGTGCAATGTGCAATTAATGAAGACTGGCCACCAGGCTGGTCCAATTTAGCCATGAGACCTTTAGCCACACTAAAATGACAGGTGTTTCAGTTTCATTGTCCAACCCCTGTATATGCTACTAGCATTTAGCTTGATATGCAATTATGATAGCCAGTTCCTGGAAGCATGGCTGGCCAAAGCCAATTGAAATCTGTGCTTGAACAAAAGACTCTTCTGCAGTCCATTCTCAAACCTCAACATCTCTCACTAGAACCACCCCCTGTTGAAGTACCATTATGCAAAAATTGGTATCTCTTAATAGTAGGGTTCCTCTACAGTTGAGTCTAATTCACTTTTACACTATTGCCATGAATATAAATTGTGCTTTGACCCCCAATGACAGCAGTACACATGCATTTGTTGACCAGCTGTGGGGATACAGAATCTGATTTCCCTTCACAAATGCATGCCTCGTGCAGCCATGTGGACGCTACAGATTTTACAGGTCTTTCTATGTGTAAACAATTGAAATTGTGAGTGTAAGCTGTAGCATGCTAAAGGATTTCAGGATCTGCAAAGGAGATGGAATTTGGCACAACACTGGCAAAGACAACATCAGAAGATAAAGAAACATGACAACTTACAAGAGGTTGCAAACTTTATAAAAGGCTGATTTGGTATGTAATTGACAAAGACTGACCAACTTTTTGGCTTTTTGTTCCAAGTCCTCCAAAGCTACATAACGCTATAGGTCAGGAGGGCCAATGACAGAAGAGACATTCTCCCTATTATAAGTCAGGATAATGTCGAAATAATTCTGTAGCTGTTATATTAAGGTACAGTCATTAATAAGCCTTAGCAAGCCACTAGCAAAAATTTGTGTGGAACCTCAAATACACTTGTTGTTGGCAAGAACTTTGTTGATGTAGTAGCTTATTGGTGAGCACATGATTGATTTGACTCAAGTGAAGTGAATGATTCAGTGCAGTGCTTTTTTAGTATGCGTGCATGTACAGGGTGCATCAGTGTACATAGTAGAACATAGCTTTACTTTCTCCTTTTTAAATCAACTGTTACTCACCAACATTGCCAAATCCACAGAGAAGTTGGACCACTGTGAAAAGCCTTCCTCTTTGTCTCACTATGTTTGGCAGATCTGCTCTATTCGCCTCCAGCTTGCTCTGAAAAATCTTGCATGGATTGTAGATCTTGGACGCTCTTCTGATTCGCAGAAGCCAAAGAAATGGATTTTTGTCCGAGGACCAGCCAGTGCGCATGCACTGCACAGCAGCAAAATGCAAGAATCATTAGGGTTTATAGACGAAAAACCTCAGCCTTATAGAAACCTGCGAAAAGAAGGAATGCAGCACCATCTCGGGCACCAAGATGGCAGACTGGAGTGCCAAAAAACATTTCAAACGTTGGTGCAGTACATTCTGGGGTTGGGATTAAACCCTGGCTGTGCTGTCTCTGACTTCTTTATGATGTGACATGCTGAATGAGTCATAGTTGTGTCCTAAAGGTACATGATTAGCATTCTCCTCTAAGGTTCTTATCACCCTTGATTGGATGGTAGGGCTTCCCAATCAATCAAAAATGTCTTTACAGCCTTCATCCTGCTAGGCTGCTTGGCTGATGGTGTAATCATAGATGGAGCATAAAGGGAGAGACATTGTGACATCTTCAAGTAAGAAATGGTTAAATTAAAGGGGTGTGATGGTCTTGAATTGTAACCAGAATCGCCCCTATATATATATATATATATATATATATATATATATATATATATATATATATATATATATATATATACAGTGTGCCCAGTTATTAACATTGTTGTTAGTGCTAAAAGCTAGACTGCACTGCAGCACTATTAATGCAGACCAGTTGATCTATAGCCAACATTAATAGCGCTGTAGTGGAGTCTAGCTTCTAGCACTAAGAATACTGTTAATTATTATGCCCTTTCTAAGCGTTACAGGAATTAAAATCAGCTACCGCGTGCTCACATGCTCATTGTACTGTACTATACATGCAGATGCACCTAAGGCACAAACCTGTATACTTTCCATTCAATTAATATTCGTTTAAAATGAAAAACTTAATAATTAAAAGACTGAAATAATGAATTTTAATTTTGTGAAATTTGCATTTTTAAAAAAAATGAAGATATAAGGAGAACCGATACATAAGAAGGTAGAAGCTGGAGGACATTCAAGGATTTCAACAGGGAAAGACACAGGACAACTAACTTCAACTAACTTTACTACAGTAAAATACGGACGTAAAATGGTAACATCGAGGACATCCATGGAGGTGATCATTATAATGTTTAACTATGGAAATTGTGAATTCAGACAATGCTTTCGCCATTTGCTGTTAGTTTGAGGGAAGGGCTGGAGGGGGACTGGATGGTAGTGTGGAATGTAAAAACTTAATGGGAACTGTCATGGGTAGGGAAGGTGTGGATGTGAATTTACAGGTTGATACACTGAAAGAGGTACGGGTTTCAGGCATGGAACTCCCCTAAACTTCAGTTAGAAGTCTATTTTCTGTCAGTCATCTCAAATCTTCTCAGATCATATTACTTTCAACTACGTGTTTGCACCAGTAAGGCTTCTAGTAATACTCAGCGTTGCTTTAAGAAGGACAGAGCAAGTAGAAGATAAGACGCTTGAAACAGCAGTCTCCAGATTAATGAGATTAATCTTAATAATATATAATATAATATATAATATAATACAGATCAATGTTGTGAATGCACATCTCACGGGGTTAACACGGCATACCCCAGGCCAGGTTAGACTAGGCTATGACAACAACTTACAAACAATGACTTATGGACCACTACAAATATTCCACTATACATTGGCCAAAACCGTTAGCATGCTAGCCATTATGATTGTTGTTGTTATTGTTGTTGTTGTTGTTGTTGTTGTTGTTACACAAGTCATTGACAAGACCTAAAATTATATAGTCACAGTGGTCAAACATATCTCCATTTTCATCCATTGTGAGATATTGGACTAATGTTGTTATTTGAAGTGCTATTGATACCTTTTTTTAAAAAGTCATATTATAGCTTGTAAGTGTGACTGACAGAAGATATTCATAAGTAAAACACAGTTAAAGTGTGGAGCTTTTCTAATGAAAACACAAAATAATCAGTATTTAGTTTTATACTCTATGCAGTCTATGCAGAAAAATACAGTGCCTAACTGCTAAAACAAAAAAACTTAAATTCTTAATTTTCAACATTCATGCCAGTTGGATGGTATTACAGTCACAGAGTGAACCACTGAGTGAAGGTTTAAACACTGTTAATGTTTTACCAGTATTTACCAGTATAAATGTTTGTATGTATGAAACGGTGAGATATCAAAGATAAGATAATCCTTTATTGATCCCACAGTGGGGAAATTAACAATGCCACAGCAGCACAGAGGAAAGAACAGAAGTGTCAGGAAACATACAAATAATAACATCTATATATACAAAAAAATTACAGAAAATATAAATAGTAGAAATAGAAATAGATTCCTGAGTTTTATTGTACATAGTAGAAATAGACTACTGAGTTTTTATTGCGCATAGTCGAAATCGACTATTGTAGAAATAGACTACGGAGGACAGCGAATGTTATACAGTCTGACGGCCGGAAGGAAGGATCTGCGGTATATCTCCATCACACACCGCAGGTGCAGCAGCTGTGCAATGAAGGAGCTGCCCAATGCTTTCACAGAGTGGTACATGGGGTGGGACAGGTTCTTCAACATGTGTTTGAACTTAGTCCTCATTCTCCTGTCCCCCACCACCTCCACTGGGTCAAGATGACACCCCAGGACAGAGCTGGACTTCTTGATGACTCTGTTCAGTCTCTTCCTGTTCAGTGCAGTGAGAGATGCTGCTGCTCCCCCCCCCCCACCCCAGCAGACCACTCCATAAAAGATGGCTGATGCCACCACAGCATCGTAGAAGGTCCTCAGGAGTTCCCCTCCACTCCAAAGGACCTGAGTCTCCTCAGGAGATGTAGTCTGCTCTGGCCTTTCCTGTAGAGTGCAGCAGTGTTGTCAGTCCAAAGGGTGAGATCGCTCAGTAAAGCTGGTTAACTCAAGCCCAAAGAAACGACTGTCTCTTACTGCTTCTTTTATTGGACAGCCTGAAGTTGCAGGATAACTGAGAAAACATGCTTTGTGAAATAGTGCCAAGATCATTAGTTAATCTGTAACTGTGTCCTTAAGAACTGACGGTGCACTACCAAGGTTTGTAACTCTCTCTGGACAGTTGTCTCCCATTCATTTCAATAGCTGGGGTTCTCCTGCCAGTGGTCTATACAGCTGTTGCATGCAACCCAACCTTGGCAGCAGGCTCATGCATTGGACCCTCATATATTTTTATTTTTAACAATAATTAATCAAAACAAAAGATCTCACATTTTGAGTCATCATTCTACATCATTTTAATTACTTTGCATAATTTCACTTTGTTATGAAACCTGTTCATAAAGGCACAGCATAAGAGGTATACACAAATCCTGCCAATCATAACCATTCCTTAAAATAAGGTGTATTTTCGGTTTTAGTTTTTTGTACCCCTGTCAAAGATTTACAGACAAGGTCATCCTTTTGTCTGCTGAGCAGTATTTGGCATTTCCTAGGTTCCCAAAGCCACCTTTTCAGCTCTGTCCAGAACGTAGCTGGGTCTTTGATTTATTAGAATAAACACATACTGTGTTTTTTTTTTGTTTTTTTTTTACTTGTAGTGCCCATCCACAAAATTAAAACTAAGCTTCAAATTTGCTCTGCATACAAAATGAATATCAAGTAAACATTAACTATTTACTCTGCAGAATTGCTTATTTCTTAAAGGCCATATTGGCATTGACTGACAACATCACATCCAAAAGATGACACAGGAAGTTCTGCAATCTCTACTAAAAGATGGCACCAGGGAATAGAAGGGCAGAGAGAAGGGCACTGCAGTGGCCTCACTTACAGGAAGGGTCTCCTAGAAATGATTACTTTTTACAGATATTAGCCATTTCAGAGAGTCGGCTAGCCCAGGTAATTAAATTACATCTAATAATCTAATATGTTGATGCTAGCTTCTGGTGCTTTCATCCTGAATATACTTTATAATGAATAAGACATTTTCAACTGAGGTCTTATGTCCATAAAGTGGGGTGTTGGACATGAGGAAATGCTAATCAATGCGAATAGACAACATGATGGCATATGTACCTGATTAGTATATGTGGGGGTATACACACATGTCGTACATTATGCCCCTATAACTTCATGTGTATAAGGAAAGAAACTGCAGGTATTTTTAAATACATGCTGAAAGAAAATAGCCTCAACATACGTTATTTTCTTTTCTAATGTAATCCCCTGAATTCTGCTATTCTCATATGGTCTCAGCTAAGCTCTAGCAAATGGCCTGTTGTTGTGGGGAACATGCAATGGTTTCTTTTGTTACAGAAAATGTAAATTGTCTCCCCAGCTATTGAGTGGCTATGCAGTTTATATGGAAATGACCCACTGCCACCCACCTTAGGGTGATACAATCACCCCAACAACCACCTTGATCTTCCTTATCTTCGTTACCCCTCCGTTTTTTCCCCCCCGAACCTCACCTCTTAAAAACCATGTGAGACTAGTCAGACTAAGTCAGACTGGACAAGACTGGACAGGACTGACAACCTAAGCCTGGTGCCCGTGCATGATTCTTCATAAGACTAGACTGGTTGTGATTGACCGAGTTGTACCCATGCATCTCTGTATGGGTGAATAAACTCAACACAATGCTGAACCTCATCTCCAGTCTCCTGACTCCTGATTCTTCTCAAAGACCCGAATTTCTAACAATTTGGGGCCGTGACCCGGATGGCATGCTGAAACCTACTTGTCTCCTGACTCCTAACTCTTCTCGAAGACCCGAATTTCTAACAATGCGGAAACTATTGTTATGAATTATTACAACAGATTTATTTATCGTTGTTGTCTCATGAAAGACACAATGAGATACAATGTATCTCCATTTACATTGTTAATTTTATCTTTTATGCTGTTGTTGTTTACGCTGTGTGAAAATTACACGATGAAGTGAGTTGGAGGAAAAAGTCTGGTTCCATTAACTTACATTAAAGTTAAATTAGGTTTTTGCCTTCTCCTGTGAAGGTACCATTTTGGAGGTGCTTATTTCTTTTTGGACAGCAATGATATACTCTATAAATCATACTGTGCATGTTGATCTTTTCTCTTTTTGACAGCCTCATTTACACCTCACTTTTAGGCCTGTTTCACCCTGACTCATAAGCCTTATTACTGTATATAACTTTATATGCAGCCTTAGAAAACAGATGGAGCAGCATAATGCAGCTAGACTAAATGACAACTTCATGTGTCAAAAATAAGTTATATATAGATATGCATATGCATGACTTTCTCATCCTTGAAGCTGTTCTCCTATACCAGCTTGATGGACAATCACAGCTCCCTGCGAGGCAGAACGAGTAGCAGTAAGTTCTGACAGGGAACCATGAGCACTCGAGCTGTGTATATCCTGGTTTAAACTGGCTTCTTCTGTGCTGGTGGAGGAGAGGGTTACTGCTGAAACTCTGATAATATGAACAAAGAGACTGTGTGAGTTTTTGATCAAGTGTTAGCAGTGAGCGAGCCAGTTTGGGCACCACGCATCTACAGTTGTATGCCAAAGTCTGAACACTCCTGGCAAGATCACATGCTTGTTGGTAGACAAGAGAAAATGAAAAAATCACATCTTCTGTGGAGAACTCTATTAAATACAGGATTTCAGTGGACAGTTTCCACCTATTGAATAAAACATGAAAGCTGAAATGAGCCATATGTTGCACATTTTATGTTTCTTTTTTTTAATATGTTAAAATCAGCAAACAAACAGTAAAATGTGCAGATGTATGGGGTTTGTAGTGGATAGGTTAACTCATTTTCTCTATAAAGAATAAACAAAACTTTTTTACCAGGTCAGTCACACAGGTTTTCACATAAGTGTATATATTGATGATAATGAGCTGTGGTCCATATTTTAAGCATATAGCAATGAATATGTTACTCCAGTCGCTACAACACAGTTGGCCAACGTTTGTGTATAGGTCTGTTACGTTTTGAGACAATTCTATATATTGTTTGGTGGCTTTTGCCATTTGTTACCCTCTGAGAAGAGCTGCACTCCTGGAACAGAACTCGCATTTTACGCATTTACAACCTGATCTGAGTCCTGGGAAAGCGTTATCATCAGGGGTATATAACCGTAGGTTGAAGGTTATTGGTTATGAGAGTTGAACGTTTGGTGAAACAGTACAGTCCACCCCTCGGGTATGATCTTTGTAACTTAAGGAGGTGAAGCGGCTTATAAAAACTGTGTGCAGTCTTCTGATTTCTACCATTCGGTGCAAGAAACAAGAATCAACTTCACATTCCTAAAAAAGGAAATCTCAGATTTTTACATTTCAGGCATTTAGCTGACACCCTTATCCAGAGCGACTTACAAGGTCATTTGTTTTACAGGTGGGCCAGTGCAGTGTTAGGAATCTTGCCCAAGGACTTTATTGGTGTAGCTCAGAACTCGCTACCTAGACCGGGACTCGAACACTCATCTCTCACGTGGGATGGTAGCTCTCGGACCGGTAGTGGTGTTAACCGCTGAGCACACCAACCACATAGCCACACACCAACCACATAGCCAAATCAGAGAATTGGCTTAATCTGGCCCTTTTAATGTCATTGGAGATGCACTTTTATACTCTGAAAAGACACTTGGGGCCTTGCCTTAGTGATTTTAGGAATGACACACTATTAAAGCCATTGCATAGCATAACCATGTGTAGTTTATTGCTTTTATAATTGGTCAGAATACAATATGGAAATATAAGCGATAGCGTTAATTAACTGTAGCCTGTGGTTGCCAGACATCATAATAGGCAAAGATTATTATTTTTTAAAAAAGCAATTATTTTTAATAACTTGGCGCATACAGAATTCAGCTGATGTGTGCCAGCCATATGCATGTACAGTACATCAAATAATATACAATGACTTTAAATGCAGAGCAGTCAATCAGATTCAGAAACAAAACTTTCAGTTCTCTAAGCAGACAACAGTTGTAGATGTGGGACAGGGGCTGGATGTTAGAGAAACTGACTGAAAGGTTCGGTATTCAATCCCCTGAGCCGACAGGACATGACTGAAGTGCCCTCGAGCGAGGCACCTGAATCCTAACTATTACCCGAGTGCTATGGATATGGCTGCCTACCATTCTGACAAGTGTGCCCCCTATTGTGTGTGTGTGTTCACAAGAATAGGTGGGTGCTGTACTCCATGGGTGAGTTAATTGCAGAGGTCATCTGGTGAATATGATGTGTAGTAGGTCTAAAAAAATGAAGGTACATTAAAGAAAAGAATAGCGTATATGGAGAGATAGATAGATGCGAGTTCATGTAGGATGAGGTAGTTTTCAATACAGAGCAGCAGTCATTACACATTTTAATGCATAATAACAGAAATCCATAGCAGCAGTCCTTTGCATTAATCAAGTGGGTAGCTCCCTACATTTACAGGGAAACTGTAATATTGTAAAACTATAGCGCAAATGAACCATGACTAGTGTTATTAACCTTATTACTTATCAGCCCACCAGCAGGCGATCTGTATAGCCCCTGCTGAGTCTGATCGCAGTGGGGAAGAATGACCTTACATGCTCCTTGGCACAGCACATGTGTTTCACTCTGTTACTGAATAAGCTTCTTTGCTTCACCACAGTAACATAGAAGGGGTGTGTGAACTGTTGTCCATGATGGCTAACTCCGGTCTCCTTTGATTCGCCCCAACCTCCAGGCGATCCAGTTTTTTGGAGCACTTGTTGTAAAGTCTTTACCCAGCACACAACAGCATAGAACAGACTACTGGCAACAACAGAATATCAGAAAGACCAAACCAGGAGCATGGTTTGTAACGGAAGCTGTTGAGAGATGTTAGACTGGGCAGTATAGAGGGTGAATGGGCAAGAGGGGGGTCGATGTCAACTGACCCTGGCTCTTCATATGCATAGCATAAATATCAAGAGTCTGTTACCAATTTGTCATCCTGTCCTACACCCAGATATTCATGATCTCAATATCAACACTGGATCCTTATCAAGTCCACCACCATCTTCTTTGGCTTATTGATGTTGAGCTACTAGGGTTCCTCCTACACCACTAAACAAAGTTCTTGACCAGAGTTCTGCATTTACCCTCCTTTCCATCTCAAATAGAGTCCATAATGACTGTGCCAACTCAGGACGTCTGCAGATGACACAAGCCAGAGTTGTGTGCAGTGTCTGAGGTATACAGACTGAACAGAAGGGACTAAGAATGGTGTTCCTGCTGCATATCACCATGTCTGGCTTTAAACTGCACTAACTGTGGTCTGTCAGTCAGGCAGTCCATACTTCATGAAATGATGGGTTCATCCACTTACATTACCCAAAGCTTCTATGGTGTTGAATGCATTGGAGATGTCAAATGACACAATCCTCACAATGCTGTCAACAGGAAGCTGTTGAGTAGATGACTGCATCTTTCACTGGAATGCCATTCTGATGGGAAACCTGAAAAAGTGGCTCTATGAATGTTCTGACCAGTGGTTGAAGGAGAACTAGTACCAGCCTCTCAATCTCAGGGCCACTGGTTGAAAATCATTTCTAGCTTTAGCTCACGAATTCTTGTGGATAAGAACCACATAAGATGTCTTCCCCCAAACTGGGGCCTTTTCCAGGCCACAGCTCAGCTGGAGGATTTTGCCCAGCACACAGCTTCAGAACTCTGGGCTTGATGCCATCCGGTCCTGCAGTCGTATTGTGAATGAATGTTCGCAGTTCCTTCTTCACCTGCTCAGCTGTCCATGTTGGTCTGGTGGTGTGACAGGAGGTACATGGTTGAAAGGAATGTTAGGTCAGTGGTCTTTGTGAGTCAGTGTAATGGAGGAGGGTGACACTGAGGTTTGTGATGGCTGCTGTTGAGAGATGTTAGACTGGGTAGTATAGAGGGTGAATGGGCAAGAGGGGGGTCGATGTCAATTTGGAATACATTCAGCTTATTCATACTGTCCCAGCAACCCTCTGCTGAATTGGACCAGCAATCTGAGCTGCAATAAAGCCAGCAGTTTATTTTTATCTTTCTTTATTCTTTCTTTTTTTGTGTTTTCCACTTCTTTTTCTTAACTCTTCAGTTCTGAGTTAGTTCTGTTGTGGGAACTGTGGCATAAAAGCAGACCTAAGCAAAACCTCACCGAAGTGAAAGGGAAATTACATACCTTTATATACTGTAAAAAGAAAAACAATATGGATATTGAATATAGATATGCGAAAGGATCTCTGACTTTAATCAGCAATCATACAAAAGGTTACAATCTAAACCCCTCAATTAGAACAACATCTCCAAAGAGCGATTTCTGACAGAACAAGACATTACAGTCCTGACACATCGCTGGAGATTTGCCATGGAATAAAGTACAATGAAACTGCAAATCAACGTGAATATCAGCAAGAAAAAAGGAAAGACAGGCAAAAAGTACCCAAAGGGTAAAATAATGAATCTACAAGCGATAAAGTTCAGACCGGCAATTAAAGGCACAGTGACGCAGATTACCGGAAAGGTCATATATCAGGACTTTACAGCTGTCAGCGAGAGCACTTCAAATTAACATTAAGAGAGCAGATATCGAGTTTGCGAATATGCCTGACATTATTAGCCCTCATTCCATTACCGTTCTCAGAAGAAAAAGAGTGATGTGTTCAGACAAACAGTTGCTTGGTTTTAAACTCATCTGTTACAACTTGTTCCTGCCTTCAGCTTTGGCAGTAATTGATGTGTATGAGATGTACCACAGGGCGCCCTTTAACTGAAATACAACCTTTACATCATTTTCAGATTAAAATAAATTAAATGGCTTCACTTATTCATAGACATCCAAAAAACATCAGCCGAAAGGTGCGTTCAAGAACCAAATGTGGTTCTTCTATGGCATTGCTGTTGCTTGGGAGTGGTATAAAAAGCAGTGGGGTCCAAAAGTCTGAGATCACATTGAAGATCTGGAGGGTTTCCCATTTAAAACTGGTAATGAACACCATAAAGGTTTTGATCTTTTAGGAAAAGTTTGAACAAAGAATAAATATTCAAGGTTCTGCACCTTTTCTGGATCACTAATCCAACTGAAGCAAAACGAGCCGATTGCTGTTGTTACATCACTTAACAAAAACTCAAAATCACTGTCCTTATCTTTTACAGGAAACACTGAGGGCCTACTATGCTTCATCTTTGGCACGAGGCCAAATTCTCAAATGGCATAATACTGCACACTACATACAACAGTAACATATACTGCCAACTGCCCTCTGTGTGTAGCATACAGTACAGCAACAAGTTTTACAGTGTAGCATACAAATACAGTCACATGACCAGTCACATGACCTCATATTTACCTCACAGCTGTTATTACTGTATGCACTGTTTAAAGCTAGCTGCTGCTAAGTTCATCTGAAACAGATCACTACACCCAAATTTACACCCAGAGTTGGGTTTGTTTTGCTCCCCAGTGTTACCTGCCGCCATTTTCTCTGGCTGAAGCAGGCTGAGAGCTGGTGAGGTCGCAGTGCATGATGGGACGCAGGACACCATGAATATAGCTCCCCCTGTATACTGGAAACTCTGACTGGAGTAGTACACCATACTGGTATCTTCCGTGCACTACAGTATTTAAATTTGGTCACATACTGCACACTACATACTACTTTTAATCAGATTTAGTACATGAGTAGTATGTAGTATGCCAAAATGAATCTGCTCGACGCCTCAGTCTCTCATACTGATAATCCTCTGTGTTAGGAATTATCTTATATTTACCTGACACTCTTATCCAGAGCGACTTACAAGGTTAATCATATTACAGGTGGGCCAATGTAGTGTTAGGAGTCTTGCCCAAGGACTCTTATTGGTGTAGCACAGCCACTCAGCCCGGGATTCGAACCCCAGTCTCCCACGTGTGGTGGTGGCTACTTGGCAGGTAGTGGTGTTATCTGCTGAGCTACACCAACCACATCTTCAGCTCATGAAGTCCTTATCAATAGGAAAGCTCACTTGGCGATATTCACCTAGATCCCACAATAACAGAACAATTTCTGATTGGTCAATTTGAGTTGGGCATTTTAAGAAATCACTCCTGTTGTTTCCATCCTAAACCTGACAATAAAACAAGAGTAGTACTGAAATACTCGCAGAGTTTAAATACAAGCATTTAATTCTATTAAATGAAAGATTTGCAGCCATTTTTGGTGCTTAGAAATGATTAAGCCTTCTCTGAAGCCCCGAGGCTTCTGCTCTGCTGACCGCAGATGCTGGACAGCTTAGGCTGAAAAACGCTGCACATCGCTTTAATTCACTGAATTACAGAACAGAATACAGTGCTTGGCACCTAGGGATATTCTGATACTGTATTTTCCAGCTTCTCCCGCTAATATAAACAGATGAGCTGCCAGACCTCCGGGGGAGCACTGCACATGAACGTTGCAGGCAGATGAATAAATCATAATCAATCAATCTGCCAATCAATCAGGAGCGCCCATACGTGCCTCTCCGCTCGGTGGAGCACAGATGCGGCGGCGTTTAGGTGCAGGGCTGCGTGTAATGTGTGTGTGCGCGTGCGGGGGTGTCACGTCTGTAAACGCTGCAGTGGCAAATTAGTCCCTATGGGAAGCCATCAGAAGACGCTTTTTACCCAGCAGGCATAACAATCCTCAAGTCAGCCGGAAGGTTGAACTGTCCCTCGGCAAGCAGGACAGGAAGTAGGGTAACTGCGTGTGTGGCTAGCTGTTATCACACTGGTATTATTTACAGACTTTTCTGAGGGTCATGATCCATCATCTGTCTCATTAAGACTGTTCTGTATCAGCGTTGGGATCACGTTTAAATGGCCCTTAGCTTAAGAAACTTCATGGATTTGATAAAGCATGTGGAAGCAATCTCGACATCAAAAGAATAGTGGCACAGTTAGCTGCACCCAGAAGGACTCGTGGACATCATGAAACATGTGGACGATTCAAGTTCCACGCCAACAGCCACGATATACAGCAAGCAGTGAGGCCCTCCGTGAGCCATCATGCTAATGCCAGCACCATTGGCAGGAAGCTGCAAGGCACAGGACTACTGTACATGCATCCAGATCATTATGACCACAGCCCTTAACACCATGTCAACACTGCCAAAGGAGTGACAGAATGGCAGTAGGTCATCTTCAGTGATGAGTCCCACTTTTGTCTTGGTGGAGATGACCAAAGAATCCATGTGTGGAGACACCATGGTCAGCATCAAGATGAACAGTGTGCTGTCACAAAGGCCTTGTGTCACTTCACCTCCACCACTATGGCATATCTGCCGGAACTATGTGAGAATATTCAAGAGCCACCACAACTCAGTGCAGAGATGTCTAGCTTGTTGCATTAGCAGTAAGAGACACTACTTCTGTATGTGTAGCTCAATAAGTATTGCCCATATCAGTCTAATGTTTTGAATGTATAGTTTCATAAATGTATTTGTTTTGGTTAAAAACTTAGAGTCCAGTGGACACTTGGTCAATCAGGGGTTGTTTTGCTTCTTTGGGTCTAGGTAGCTAAACAAACTGATGGTTTAGGAGCTACAGAGTCCTACCATGTTAGCTTGGTGTAATTATGCTGCCGGAAGTGACAGAATATTGCTAAAAATCATCTTTTTGGAGGACAAATTTCATAAAAATACTCTAGTTTTACGGTCTTCTGGAAGTCCAACATCGTCTAACCAACTGGGTAATACTGGTTATTGGCCATTGTTCAGCTACTTCACCCACAATCTGCAAACCGCTGTCTCTGAACTTCTTAACTAAATAGAACTGCCTCTGGATGGTGCTGTAGCAAACTGGTTCACCCAGTTGGTCCTTCATAGTTTAACTGTAACTCTGCCTTACATCTCGGCACGAACTTGCAGGAGGATTGCAGAAACTGGAATCCACTTTAGGAAAAAAACTAGATTCATTATTGAACTTGATTAAAGATTAATTGCTGGGTCACTGGAGTTGTGTGAGTACTGGAATGTGGTAGAACTGCTGAGAAGTCATGTCAAACAATTTCAAGCATTCAATAAAATGCATACATTCAAAAGATGATGAACAGTACATGTCATATACAGTATAAATATGTTAATATATGAAATTTGACCCAAGCTGACATATTTGCTGTAGTTTACTGTAAAGCTTTCTTAGTACATGTACACTCCTCTACTCAGTGCAAATGTGCAGCGTGTGAAGATTTATTTATTTATTTATTTATTATTATTATTATTATTATTATTTTATATTTATTTTAAATATAAACAGTGTAACAACTTACCAAGGTGACAAGACACTCCTTTAAATTAGACCTGCTTAGTTATATATATATATTTAATTGGTCTAGTTTTTGATATTGTCACTCCCAGTTCTATTCTCGGTTGGTTTTAGGGTCTTATACCTCTATTTGTAATAACTTCTAATATTGTTGGATTGCTGTTAGCATCCTAATTTCCCACCAATGACCACCAGAACCTTACGTCTCTTCTTATTTACATGTTTTTGTCTACAGCACCTGCCTATTCAGGTTATAAGGAACGTTTCTGTTTTTTCTGTTTCAAGTCAGAACAGAATTTCATCCATCTTCTCCCAATAGGGAAAGACCAGGCAGCCCTGTCCCACACAACTTCCTTCCAGGCAGACCAAGCTAGACAGTCCCACGCAACTTCCTTCAGTTAATTCTGTGTGGTCCCGAGTTGATCCCAGGCCAGCCTGGAGATATAATCCCCCAATGGCTCCTGGAATTACCTTGAGGTCTGGTCTGTAAACCTCCAACAGGAGGCTGTCAGGTGGCATTCAAATCAGATGACCTTTCCATGTAAAGGTATAGCATGTCCACAAGAGTGAAAGTGAAAAACTTGTCCATTGTTCCACAGCTGGGACGGACTTTCCATCGCTTCTCTTCCAAAGGTCAACTATTGGTCCATATCTCCTGTCCAGCACCTTGGCAGCCCAAATTTACTAAACCAAGCAAATTGCTGCCTATTGGCCTTATAAGCTATGCAGAGCTATAGCTGTGATGGTGTTACCCAGGATCTGCAGACAGATCATGAAAAAGACACTGAAACCTTGTCCTGCCGGTCGATTTGGACCAACCCAATCATTCCATTCCAATTATAGATTGCTTTCTTTCCAGATATCCTATCATCAATGAAGTCATGAGGGAAATTCAGATTACATGTCAGTCACGATTTAAAACTAATGAGTTCACGCTAGAAGATTGTGCCGACTCTTGGGGGGCTATAATAGTCTGTCAAAAATGACCAGTAGTGGATGAAAGACTGTATTAACCATAATCAGAAGTATATTTTCAGATTGTCGCTGTTATAAGAAAACTTCATATCTCTGAAATGGTGACTGTATAGGAGAAAGAAAAACATTTTTAACTTTGACCTTTCTGTCAGTCCGTTCATCATGAACTGGTCATGTGATCTAAATGAGAACTGGCGTTTATTAATGATGTAAAAATTATAATCACAGTGATTTGAGTGGACAGTTGAAGGAAGTATGGTGTATGATCAAATATACATTGGTCGGCTTCCTAACTCCTGAACTAGTCTTCAATATAATGTACAGCAAATATAAAGTCACAAATTCTACACAAACTGCTACTGAACCCCCTGAAAAAACATGTTTGCAGGTCTGCTCATATTATATATCATTTAAATGCTCATAAATCATGTTCACTTTCTGCAGAATATGCATATGAACAAGTCTTTGTGGCTTCAGTCCTGAGCAGAAGTTAGAGGCTGTTCTTAATTCATTTATCAGTCTATACAGTCGTTTAGTTATCCGTTTTTCAGGAGGTGCTTAAGAGAAAGTCACATATGAGATAATGCACTTGTATAAGGAAGGAACATCAAAGGAAACGTATTGCACAAACAGGGGTTTCTAAAACTGTTAAAAAGGAAAAAATGTAGTTGAAAACGAAGCTGAGAAAAGTATAGACCACTAAACCAATCCTAAGACTAAGCTAGTCTCCTAAAAAGACGGAAGCTTTAAGGTAATGGTAAGATTGTATAAACCAAATTTATATATTAAATAAATAAAAATAGACAGTAAGACTTTACATGAAGCATTGACTAACTAACATGAAGTATTACATTAGCTAACATGAAGTACAGGGGTTGGACAACGAAACTGAAACACCTGTCATTTTAGTGTGGGAGCTCTCATGGATAAATTGGACCAGCCTGGTGGCCAATCTTCATTAGTTGCACATTGCACCAGTAAGAGCAGAGTGTGAAGGTTCAGTTAGCAGGTAAGAGCACAGTTCTGCTCAAAATATTGCAATGCACACAGCATTATGGGTGACATACCAGAGTTCAAAAGAGGACAAACTGTTGGTGCACGTCTTGCTGGCGCATCTGTGACCAAGACAGCAAGTCTGTGTGATGTATCAAGAGCCACGGTATCCAGGGTAGTGTCAGCATACCACCAAGAAGGACGAACCTCCACCAGCATAACGTAGTGACCTGGCCACTATCCTGCAAGAAGAATGGCTTAAAATCCCTCTGACCACTGTGCAGGACGCAGTATATGTCATTCCCAAGACCAAATGACGCTGTATTGGCCGCAAAAGGAAGCCCTACACCATACTAATAAATGATTGTGGTCTAAAACCAGGTGTTTCAGTTTCATTGTCCAACCCCTGTAATACATCAACAATGTAGTAACAACTAGATGTTAACCAGTTAAGTGAACATGTACCAGTTACTTAACACATAAACACGTAGTTGTTACATGTTTACTTAACGTTAGTTAAGCACTGCAACCATTGCAACCATCATCCAATCATGTGGCAGACCTGGGTCAGCAGCTTCAAGTCATGTTCACATCAACCATCAGAATGAGATCTCAGTGATTTGGACTCTGATTCTTTCATGAATAGGAATCTCTAGATTTCACTCAGAATGATGCAATCGAGAAAACCCATATGGTCAGTGGCCGGCCCGGGGACGTAATCACCTTGACGATAAGAGAGGTCAAAGGAAACATCTCAGATGACCACTCTGTACAATCTGTTCTAATGGCTACAGTAATGTCAAAAAGCAAACGCTGTCTCCAGCTGGTTCCATAAAGATGACATTGAGCTCATTGTTTATCAGTGGCCTTCCCAGTCACTGGATCTGAATCCAATAGAGCACATTTAAGATTTGGTAAAACGGAGCTAAAAGGAATTTTGAGGAATCCATCTTGTTGAATCCATGCCATGAATAACTGAGGGTGGTTTGAGAACAAAGGGAGTCATTACACACAGTATTAGTCTAGGGTTCCTAATACAGTGCTCAGTGTATAAAACATAAATAATCATAATCAAATTTTGTAATTAAGTAATGATCAGTCAAATATGACATGACAGCTAATAGATATGTTATAAAGTGTTTACTGAACCTTCTGGGTGGGCCCCTTACCTTGCTTCTATAACCCCAGTGCATTACAGTACACTGGAAAAATGTATTTAGAGCATTAATAAGCATGTGGCTAAGAGTCCATGATGATTATTTAACCTTGTAGCTACAACAGCATGCTAACAAAACCTTGCACCATCATATCCGTAGTGCTGTAGTTTGCATTGGATAACCGCAGACCCAACGATTAAGCTTTTTGCCTCATTTTAATGCACTATTCCCAACATGCCAAAAAGTCGCCACTGCTGGCACTGCACCGTTTGTGTAATTACGGCGTGTCTTCACCTTTACGCCGCCTGCGCCTTGGCAACATAAATCACGGTGACGTTAAAAAGGTTTGCAACCAAAACAGTAGCAGATTGCACATTTAATCTCTTAAAATAATCTTCTTGTTTCCCATTTTTCAACCTGTGCCAGACTACGGCGACTGACATGTGTACCTGACTGGGGTTCTCTCTTTCTCTCTCTCGCTCTCTCTCTCTTTTTTCACTCTACGTGAAGAAGCAATTTCACTGTCAGGCTGTTGTCAAAATGCCAGACACCAACAGGTGGCTAATATAATCTGCTCATGCGCACGCAATTTGAGGGGGAGTAGTTGTTTTTTCTCCCTCTCCTTCTTCTTCTTCTTTTTTTTCCCATGACTAGAGCAAAATTAATATTTACTCGTTCGTTTCTCATCTTTTCCCGAGATTGATGCTGTTATGAGATTCCGAGGCAGATCTCATACAAGTTTTGAAAGCTACCACGGTAAAACTGATGCTAAAACACAGCACAATGCTAACGTTAAACGTACGTAAATATTATTCAAGAGCACAGAGGAAAGTGAACAAGATGAGTAGGCCTTGTTGGAGCACTCTGTTTTTTTGAGGAACGAGTGAGATTTTCATCTTGTTTGTTGGATAGTGGGAAGTTCTTGTTTTCCGAATCCGGTGATTTAAGCAGGGGTTTGGAACACAAAGCCGGCTGTTATGTAAACCACAGGACAGGGGACTTTGCAGCGGCTTCTCCAAATGATTTACCGGGCAATTCGTTGCCTGCACCAGTGTCGGAATCAGACAGGCTGGCTTAGGATGGAATTAGATCTCAGGTTTGGGGAGGGACAGCCCATCGCCTTTCACTGAGGAATGCTGATGCCGCTGGTGTTCGGGGTAACTGTGAGGATCAGCTCTGAGTGTGAACACATATTTATGTGTCGGTTCAAGGACGGCACTGAACTCTTCCCACCGCCACTGCTGGGAGCTGAAGACTGCAGGGAGTTGAGCGATTGCAGTGTCTGATGTTTAGCTCCACATTGGCCTTCACCTGAAAAGACCCAAAACTGACGTATAATCACATTTCCCAAAATAAAGTCTTTCAATAAATAGCACGGACACCAAGCTGCTGCAGACAGTGTCCATTTCTAGAAAATGAGACTGACTGATAGCTAGCTATGCTGTCACTGCTCAAAGTCACTGACTCAGAGTCACATTCTCCATCAAACTCATGTCAGTTCTGAGACTTTAGGTCTTCAGTTCAGCTCCTGAAGGCCTAACCAATGTAAGAACTTGCTTGGCTTTGTATTGAATATCTACAGCCCATAGACAGAGAAAAATATCGGATTAAATATTTTTCTATTTGACTTTTCATGATTTAAACTATTGTGTTCCAGCCAGATACCAATTAAATACTATCACTACACCAATACAATACAATACTGTTTCTAATAAATAGGTCAAATCAAATGAACTAACAAAAAAGAAGCCATTGAAGGCCCCAAAAATGATCGGTGATAAGGTGCCATATAACTTGTGCTATCCTAGCTCTTCTTTTATCAGTCTCAAGTATCTGATAACAGAACCACTAATGGCTGGATAACAAGCAGACACTGATGTGAACCCAACCAACACTATAACTCCCTTTGGGAACATTTGTGGGCAGAAGGTTAGCAAACCTGTGACTGTGAACTTGTGACTGGAAGGTCACTGGTTCAGTTCCCTGAACTGACAGGTCATGACTGACTGAAGTCCCCTTGATCAAGGTACCTACCTTTTTTTGTGTTTGTTGCTATCCATGGTAGAGCTGAAGCAGATGGGTTCCCCCTTTGAGTCCTGGTTCCTCTTAAGGTTTCTTTCTCCACCTTGAGGGATTTTGTCCCTGCCGTTGTCACCTTTGGCTTGCTAATGGGGGGGCTCGGAGCGGGATTCTCTGTAAAGCTGCTTTGTGACAACATGTGTTATAAAAAGCCCTATATAAATAAATTTGACTTGACCTGACTAACCTGCTGTGCTGTGGATAGGGCTCCCGCTGCTCCTGAGTGTGCGAGAGTGTGTGTATGTAGGTGTTTCACTGGTCAGCGTAGTTCCATGGTGTAATTGTTAGCACTCTGAATTCAGCGGTCTGAGTTTAAATCACTGTGGGGCACTCTAATGTTTCGGGGTGGTGGGGCAGTTGTAGGCTGGAGAGTAGGGAACCAGCTTTGTGACAGGAAGGTTGCTGGTTCACTCCCCTGAACCAACAAGACATGACTTAAGCACCCGTGTGCAAGGCATCTAATCCCCAGATCCGGTGGATAGGGCTGCACACAAACGTGAGTGTGTGTGTGTGTGTGTATTCACTAGACCATGTGTATATGTGAGTGTTTTACTGGTCAACATAGATCCATGGTTTAATGCTTAGCACCCCGGACTGGGAGGTTGCTGATTTAATCCGCTGAGTCGACAGGGCATGAATGAAGTGCCCTTGAACAATTTACCTAACCCCCAACTGCTCCCTGGGTACCATGGATAGGGCTGCCCACTGTTAAGGGCAAGAGTGCTCTCTGTTCCCCTGTGTAGTTCTGTGTGTGTATTTGGGTGTTTCACTGCATGAAGGGGTTAAATGCAGAGGTTACAAGCACGAATGGTCAATGAGTGTTTCTTAACAGCACCATAACCACACAAAGTACTAGGACAGCACTGCTGTGTTGAGAAGTGTCCAACCACCCAAATAACATATGGTCACCACTGATGCTGTGGCCTGAAAAATGAGCAGCGGTAAATTGCACGTTATAACTAGAAAAGTGCATTTCCTGAAGGAAACGCGGGATGGTTGCACAGCTTGCTCATTTTGAGCAAACGAAGTAATTAGGGGTGAAAAGGAGTAAACGAGTGCGCGTGGCTCAGTATGACTGTGGATTAGCGTCTGGGGGCCCTGCCCTTAGCGAGTTTTGGCTACTCTGTGACACAGCCGGGTTTGGTTTTTGAAAATGACGTTGACTCTCGAAGAAGCAAACGATAGAAGCATTACTTGCTTGGTTTGGAAGGGCCTCTCGAACAAAATAACTTGAGAGGGTTCTCTAAGGGAGGAACAGGATGAATAAAACGGCAGATGACAGCGTGTGGGTCAAACGCAATTGGGGACTCCCTTAGATGAACGACACAGACAACTCTATGGGTAACGAGGGCTGAATCAGATAGATGAGTGCAGGTCGGTTGTGGGGCTTGGGGCCTGCCCTTAGTGTGTATGTGGGTTTGGTTTGGGTTGAAAATGACTGGGAGGAACGAGGAATGAATAAATGGCAGATAGACAAGTGTGGGTCAGTATGACTGTGGATTAGCGTCTGGGGACCTGCCCTTAGTGTGTATGTGAAGTTTCGTGCCTCTCGGGTGAACGACACAGCCGGGTTTAGTTTGGGTTGAAAATGACTGGGACTCTATGGGGAAACGAGGGATGAATAAACGACAGATAGAGGAGTGCGGGTCAGTATGGCTGTGGGTTAGTGCTTGGGGACCTGCCCTTAGTGTGTATGTGAAGTTTCGCGCCTCTAGGCCGAAAGAGAGGGGGTCCAAAAATGACTGGGACTCTATGGGAGGAACGAGGGATGCGATAAAAGGAGAAACGAACAAGTGCAGGGCAATCAAACACTGAATACCTGCTTGGGGCTACGCCCGGAGCCAGTGTATCCGGTTTGGTGTCTCTAGGTCGAGCAGAAGTGGATTAGATAGGCACGTGTTTTTCGACCCATTCATTCTCTATGGGAGGAGAAAGGAAAAAGTGCGGGTCAATCCAACACTGTATTCCTGGCTTCACCCTGAGCCAGTGTCCCCGACTTTGCAATGCGCAACCATAATAAGCGGGCCGCAATCAGAAGCAGTACGTCTGTTTAGCAGATATGGACCTGCTTCCTATAAAGTGGCAGGCAAGTGCATCAACATATAAGACAGCTGTTTCTGATGAAGTGGCTGATGAGCATGTATCAACAACAGATCTTGGGTTTTCCCGCTGCCTTTACCCGCTCACATGTCAACTAATGAGCCCAGAGTCAAGTCATTCGTTCATGCAAGTGTGTGGGTTTATTTATTTATTTGTTCGTTTTTAATGAATCCTGAATTAGCTGAGCGCAGAGGGACTGACCTTGAAACAATGAGCTAAAGTGAATACATTTACCTCCGAAAGTAAATTGAACAGTAATGGCCAGCGGCCCAAATAAACATTGATAAATCGGAGGTGGCTCATGGAAATATTGGCATTAGGTTTAATCTGTTGTAATTACGCATTTGTCTTAATGGCCCTGTGGTGACAGGACTCTGTGCATTAGATGTATCTTTCTGTCAGAGGCCCACTCGTTCTACCAGCGGAGCAAAAAAAAAGAGAGAGAAATGGAAAAAAAAGCAAAAATCAAATCCCCGTTGCCTTGACAACGGGTGATGAGTATCAGGGCCCCGATGCTCGGAAGCATAAATTTAGATGTGACATTATCTCGTTATTTAGAGGTGCTTACTCATAGCATGCGTTTGCCGGCTTTCAGGGCGGGGGGCTGCGGTGCTTTATCCCGCCATGATGAGAATACAGATGCAGCAAATCAGCAAATCCTGTTTTGCCTATGCGTTCAGCATGTATGAGATTTTTTGGTGTATATGGATGTTGCGTACGACTGTGTGCGTATATGTGGCAGCACTAAGATTGTGGTATTATAACGCAGTCTGTATTAAGGTACTGGATCAGGCTATTGATTTTTATTCTATACCAACAATCATTTTTGCAGTTGCGTTCTGTGGGCTTTACGTGGGCTGGTTTTACATTCCCGTATTCGTAATCCAAGGTTTTTTTTTTATTGATGACATCACATCTTGTTTCTTGGATAGCTTTGATCTACTAGCTTCGCCTAGACAAACACACAAACAATATATATATATATATATATACAAATATACAATTCAAGCAATAAGCTCCTACACATAGGCCTTACCTTTATAGTTATGGTGCATTTGACGCTGCAGTGTTAGGACGATATCATATTGTGGCATTACAACAGAGGTGGAGGTGGATGCAGTCAAGCAGAGTGGTGAGCGTGAATCACCTCGGCAGCATCAAGATACTCATCATCAAAAGAATAGTTGCACCCAGAAGGAAGTGTGGCTAAAGGCGAACATTACCAGGAACAATAAATGATGATAGATTTAGATTGATATGGGCAATATTTTATTGATGCCCTGTTATAATCCATTCCATGCAGCTTAAATATTCTCATATATGCCCTCTGGGTGCAACTATTTCCCTGATGATGAATGCATATGTGTTTAAGGGATTATTATATAAGGGTCATTTGGGGGCAGCTGATGAGCACAGCGACTATGGTTTGTCATCGGAGTCCGGCTGGAATATGATCCTTGTGACTGGGAGACGAGACCAGTGTCAGTGTTCCAACACTTCTGATGACCTGATGATGGAAGGAGTGGTGACATGTGTGGACAGTGAACACTCTGTAACCCCTATTAGAAAGTAACTGCAAGGGGGTAGCAGCATGCTCCCTTGACCCCAGGGACTCTGCTCAGATTTTGCATGGACCTTTGAAAGCAGGAAGCAATGTGGCATTCCAATTCTGTCTTGTTTGACTGTGCATGTGCAGAGGGAGCACCACCGGTAGCGTCTTGGCAGCGGTATAAGAGACTTAAAACATGTAAGTAGTTGGGACTGTTAGTTTAAAGACGTGTTAAGTGGGCTATTCCATACTGACCTGTAAGACTGTTTAGTGGGGTAGTGGTGCAGTGATAATGCCTGCCATCAGGGAGATTTGTATGGCTGTTGAAATGACCTGCCAGCTGTTCCGGCTGTTCAGCGGTGCTGGTCGCTGGGCTCCACAGCTGCCGTGCTCGATTCCCTCTAAAGCACTAGCCACAATATTCCCTAATGCACTTATTTGTTTCTTCTGTTGTTCTTTCTTCTTTATCATCATTATTTTACTGTACATCATCGTTATTTTTCTTAGTTGGCCTATTATTATTCATGTCATGTATAATCTCCATAGTGGAGAACCTGTTGTGTATATAATCATTGACAGAACCTTTTAAATTGGTTCTGTAAAGCACCATAAAAGGTTTTGTTACAAGCCATAGAACTATTTTCATTTTCAATTGACCTTCACTTGCCTATTTGAGTTCAGCATTTTTTCTTGAATTCTTTGAAGTAGTGCACATACGCTGGGCTAATCGCACAGGAGGTCCTTCTAACCCCTCGGGCTTTATCATTATGTCTTTTTTGAGCTGATGGACACTTTGTTCTGTTGGGCCCCCGTCAGCACCTCTCCTAATTGGCTCCTGATGTCTGAGTCAAAGGCGAAGCCTTACTTGGTACTCCTCACCGCAGCACCATTCTTATACAGCCTTGATATGGGACAAGCCCGTTTTCCCCATCCAATTTCCCCCTGTCAAAGTCACTGTCTATCAGGCTGAGGGGATGAGTGACTTACCTGCTTATTATTTAAAACAAGCCAGCTGCATGCTAATGTCATCCTTCCTTCCTAACAATCTACAGCCTTGATAAGCACTGGGATCACCCAGCGTGATAGCTTTAAATGAACGCTAGCTATATCCTGAGCTACGTTTCTTGGTAGCATAGACTGCTATGCTTTGTTGTGCATAGACGCGGTATATGAGTCAGGTTGGTGTTCACTTGGTGTCTAGGCATTACCGTCTATTAAAAATAGCTATGTCTACACTCACTGGACATTTTATCTATAACGTCTACCATATAAGTGCACTCTGTAGGTTTACAGTTTCTGACTGTAGCCCATCAGCAATCTTGACTAGTTCGGTCAATGGAAAAAAAACATACCCAAGAATCAACACTGAATCTACTGGTCAATAGTCTATAGGAGCTTTTCAGTGTGTGAAGCGTCCTGGCTCTCAAAATAAGAAAACAGCACTACAGAAACATTTTTAATTAGACACATTTCCTAAGTTCTGTTCTGACTTTAGGACCCTGGTTTCTATTGTTTAATGCAGTGTTGAGCAGTGTCACTATATCTATAACTAGTGAAAAGATAATACATTCATATTTGCTGCAAAATGCTGCTTTTCATTGGAGGTGTTTTAAAAATCTCAGACACTCCAGGCATGATCATCACCATACCCTCAGTTTGAACAAGTGACTGTTTATTAGAAGTAATAATGTTAGCACGGCTGGATAAAGCATTTAGAAATAGAAACTGAGGAGCAGCATGTTGCTCCTCATGCTCTGTTAAACAGCTGAGGGTGCTCACATATCATAAGTTCCAGTTTAACACACACAAGTTTATTTGTTTTGACCTTTTATATCTGCTTGGCTACCTGTCTGTCAGTCCACCCATATCTGACCTGTTTGGCTAACTAACGTAATGTTTAACAATATTTCTTCTTCTTTGTTAGGGTACTTTAACATTTCCTAACCTGAGCTAAGATCCTGTAAGACAAGATATAACTTATCTTATAAGCTATTATTAACATGGCCTACTCTAAATCTTATCTTGACCTGCCAGAACTTAGTATAAGAAGATATCAACTTGCTGCTGTTCAAAGAAAAACATATACCATATATCCATTTTTGTTGATATTTTTATATATATGTGGAACATCAGAACACTGCAATTTTATGATATATAGACCAACAGAAACTGCACAACACTGCTTAGAAAAAACTCTCTCCATTGACTTACATTAAAATTAAATTGGGTTGTTGCCCTCTTCTGTAAAGCTGCCATTTTGGAGATACTTGTTAATTTATTTATTTAATAGATTTTATTTTATTTATTTATTTATTTATTTTTTGAACAGCGATGATATATTGCTTCATCAGCAAATTTGTATATTGAAAAGTGCTTTAAATATCAATAAAAAATATCAGTGCCTAACAATAACTTTTTTTCAGTGCTGAATAATATATCCCCATAACCAATATTGGTTATACAGATTTTTAAACAAAGCGTTTCAGTATATTTCAACACTGAATCAATAACAATGTGCTGTCTGGAAACCTAGACAGCTATCTTTAAATGAAACAAGCGTTTTACAAGGTCAAATCAACACTGTAGGGGTCTGATGTTGAGGTCTTGCTCATTGCATTGGCCATTGATTCTGCATTGGAAAATCAAACAAGTTGAACATGAATCCAGCACTGACTCAACAGCACTCACTGGCGGTTGATTAGCAGTTGATTTAGTGTTAGGGCTGATATTGATTTAATGCTAAAGCAATGTTTACTATATGTTTATTCAAAACAGAAACTATCATTATATCTGAATCTCTTTTCCTGATTGTCTAGTCTGTATACCCTTCAGGCAAATAGACAGGAAATTCTGTGGAAGACTGATCATATGTTTGCCATATTTTCCATCTGAGAAATCTTTTTTAAAGTCGTGCAGCAAAACCAGCATTTGGAGGCTTACACACCCCCAAAGGATGGGGACCCAAACCTCTGCTATTTTCTAAGGAGAGCAATTGCATTACCCACTACACCATCTTATGTACGTTTCTACAACTGTAGGTCTTACAACCTCATGTAGGTGTGAAGGATTGCACAGTGGGAAATCCAACGCCCTTTCACACAAAAGATTAGAGGTTTGAATTCCCCCCTCCTGGCAGCACTGCCATGTAGTAATAAAAGTCAATCTCTATAAATCTCCAAATGCTCTATTTGCCTACCCCTGTTATTGCTCTGGATTACTGGTGTGCCGAAAATGTAAGTTTTATTAAAGGCTCACCAGACAAAGAAGTAGCCACCTGTGATGGAAACGTACCTAATAGCAGGTAATACCTCCATAAGCACAAATCAAAGCTGTGGTTTAATTTGGCATATATTGGACAAGTTTCTGGATGTAGGTCACATCAGTGTTCAGCCACTCTTCCATCAAAGAATTGTGCAGTTGGTGCTAGATTTGGTGGATCCCTTCCCATCATAGTAGAAGTTTAACTTTGTCTAAGAAATGTGTTATAAAACTATGGCTTGTTGGACTGAATTACAGTAATGGCATGGGCAAGTATTCATGATAACATGATGGTGAGCATATAGACTTGTGGTTTATGAAATTCCCCAAGGCCTACACATTTCTAGGTTTGATTTAATTTTCTATCTGGGAATCATGCAGTCAGTCCTGTGGTGAGAATAGACCATCATCCAAATGGTATCTGGTCACCGGTGATTCTATAGTGGTCCCTTGCGTTGATAAATAGGATAGATGGGGGCTTATAGGTTTATTGCATAGCAACAGATGGGATGGTAATTGGACACTTAGCCCCAGGTGTTTCTAAAATAGCCAGTTAGTGTAAGTACAGCATTTACATTTACATTCAAGGCATTTAGCAGATGCTCTTATCCAGAGCGACTTACAACCGTGCTTAGTGTTCCACTGGATAATATTCCAGCTAGTACAGGAAGGTTAGAGCCTAAACTTGCCATGAGCTCAGACACTGCCCGAACAGGGGCCAGTGCTGTTATCTAGAGAGATCAATACACAGACACATGTAACTTACACATCTACTAGTGGTCACTCACTTAAGACAAGGTGTTGGGTGTACCTAATAAACTGGGACCCATATGACAGGCAATGTTGTTCATGTTGTGTTCATCTGTTGTTAAAGCTGGGCTACAGTTGGCTCTACTTTCTCAGAGCAGCTGCTAATCGTGTCACTATTAGCATGGCGACCTCGTCCCATCTTGAGGAAACGACTCATCTCTGAACATTGACTTCAGATCTCGTTAGGCTTTCGCTGCGTCTTTCTCGTCCCAGGCGAAGTGACAAGCATTAATGACATTGTTCTCATTTCCTCTCAAATTGCTATGCAGGAGAGCCAATAGCCCTCTCATTCTCTCTTACCCTCTCTCTCTCTTTCTCTCTCTCTCTCTCCCTCTTTCTTTGCAAGGGTGCCATTTCAGCCCACAAATACATGGCAGGAGTGGCTCTTCAGCTCCCGCCAAACGGATGGCACGTCTTGCAAAGTGATGCGCCCTCTCTCTCTCTCTCTCTCTCTCTCTCTCTCTCTCTCTCTCTCTCTCTCTCTCTCTCTCTCTCTCTCTCTCTCTCTCTCTCTCTCACCCTCTCTTCCTCTCTCATGCTCTCTCTCCTTTCCTCTTTCCACACAGCTCATTTCAGGGAAATTATTCATGGCCGAGCCCGCTTGCTGTAATCACTCCTCCAGTCCCGCGAAATCTCCATTTGTTCAAAGTGGCCGTAAATGAATTTTCAGATGGGCGCTATGAAGTGGTAATATTTGTATGGGAAAATTCGTATGCAAAACAGAATGATCTCTGTTGCTTGAGCACACTCGGAGTCGAAGAAGGCTCGATGTACTCTTACATGTCGGATCTAACAAGAAGATTGGGAGCAGAGGAGGGCAGCGATAGTGGGGAATATTTCCCCGTCTTGCTCTACACATACTGGCGAGCCTTTTTTATTTTTAGACATTTTATGAATATATACATCGTTATTACTGATTATAAATGCAGTACCAGTCCAAAGTTTGGACACACTTACAAGAGGGTTAGCACATATAGTACTATACAGCAAACAACACATTCTTTAAGGTAAACCCTGTCTGCTTATACACTCATCAGAAGGATAGTTGCACCCAAAAGTAATCAACCGATAGGACTGAAACTTGGTGGGTAGGTTTGACATTGTGAGACATGCCAACGATTCAAGTTTCGTGCTCAGTCGTGCATGTGATGTAAGCAAGGACGGGCCTTTAACTGACTGACCCGACAATGACATTTAGCAAGCAGTGACGCCGTCCATTAGTCATCCTGTTGGTACCAGCAACGTTGGCAGACGGCTACACAATGCAGAACTCCATACACACATACCATTATGACGCCACGGCAATGACACCTAAGACTCTAGTGATATCATGCCAGACTGTAATGACTCTTAGTGACTCTTCAGTGATGAGTCCGGCTTTTGTCTTGGTGTGTGAAAGCACCAAGGTCAGCGAAAATATCAGTCTGTTGTCAAACCTCACATGTCCAGAGGACCTGGTGTCACTTCACTTCCACCCCTACCTCAAAATCTGCAGGAACTGTGTGAGAATATTCAATCTGCATGGGATGAATAATCACAGGACACCATTAGGAACCTGTACAACTCCATGCTGCCATATCTGGCATGTTGCATTAACAAACATGGTGGGCCGATGTCATACCGAGAGACAACACTTCTGTATTCATCTGTATTATTGTTCCTGGTGACCTTTATCTTCCTTCCCAATAGCACTGCAATCCCATACTTCCTTCTGGGTGCAACTAAGGTGAGTGCATGTGTGCAATTCCTTTCCACCAGAGAGGTCTCCAAATCCCCAAAACTTTAAGATTATGAAAAGCATACATTGGTTGTGGTGTTCAAACATTTGACTGACACGTTATACCATTGACACAGATTAGTTTGTCTGTATTCTCATTAGAAAATGGACACTTGACAAAGCTGAGAAGTTCTGTATTCAAGCAGTTAGACAGACCCATTGTTTGCTTCTTATGTAACTGTCTGACTAGTACAACAATGGAGCGCTGGAAACATGTTTTCTGCAGTAATGAATCAAGCTTTAAACAGTCTGATGGGCAGATCTAGCTGAACGCTACATATAGGAACCCATAATGCTAACAATAATCTTTGGTGGAGGAGGGATTATGATTAAGGGGTGTTTTTCGGGATGTCAGCCTCTTATGAATAAGAGTGAAGGCTAATGCTAATGCTACAGCATACGAAGCAGTGTTAGACAAGTATAAACATCTAACTTTGGGCAACAGTTTGCTGAAGGCCCTTTCGTGTTCCAGTAAATAAGCTCCATAAAGACATAGTTTAATGGTTTCCCTGAAGAGGAACTCCAGTGGCCTACCTGGAGCCTATAACCCAGAACACGTAACCCAGGCTTCAACCATATTCACTGCTTTTGGGATAGATTGGAGCATCAATTGTGAGTCAGGGCTTCTCAGTTCTTGACCTTACAAATGCATGTTTCCCAAAAGAGTTGAGGCTTCGCAATTCCATTAATGTCCAATTCTTTGGAAAGGGTTGTTAAATAATCTCTTCTAAGTGTGATGGTCAGGTGTCCACATACTTATGGTACTATATAGTGTATAAAGTCTGTTATTTGTGCATGCTGTCTGACATAGCAACAGCAGATAATGGAGGAGGGGCTTGTCAGAATGTTTGTTTGCAAATGGCAGCTCATCTCGTGCCTCACCTTGGAACTACAGTCACTAGTTTTCCATAGTTCCATAGTTTTAAGCTAGACCCATGCCCAATCAATGTTTTTAACATGCTGGTAATCTACATTTCTCTATATAATTACAACAAACCACCACAATGCACATAAAGTTTTTTTTTAATATGGCTTTTTAAGTCATATCATCTCATTACCACTAGAGTACGAGCACATAAATGGTTATTATACTGGCATGAAAACATAAGTGTTTGTGAGTTTGAAATTGCATGCAGCAATTTTAAAGTGCTGAGAGCTGTAACCTGCCTGTGTAAGAGCTCGCATTGATTTCTCCCCATAAATTCACAGACTGCTTCAGCGCACAATGGAATTGTCATTAATCATTTATTACACATTACTGGAGAAACCTGCATGCAGAGACTAATGAGCTGCGATGAAGATGTGCAAAAATAGAAGCAGGGTGGAAAAATCAGAAGGGAGTGAAGGCAGGAACAAAAAAAAAGAGTGAGACCAAGATTGGTTAAAGGTTAAAGGGGCTGCCAACTTATTTCCTTAATCTGCTCATTCCTTTTTAGCTACAGGGCCTTGGAGTTAATATAACCGTAATATGAAGAACAATGCTGGTCTTTTTGACTGAGAGATCTCTGCCCTTTTGGGTCTCCTCAGTTGGATTTGGGTTGGACGGGACTATATTGGAGGAAAAATGACGTCTCCTCACCGATCAGAATGGAGGGTGCTTTTTTTTTACACCTATGGCCCAGCAAGGCAAAGTCTTATAGGCTGTGCCTGACTGACTAGCATTGAGCGGGCTTGCGTTTTCAGTGCTGTGCCTAATCCACCCTGTGGTAAAATCACAGGAAGTGACAGGCTTAATAATGAAACCCATCTCTGAACTGCCTCCTTTAGGAAGGAGTAGCTCCACAATTTCAGACAAGCGAACCTGGACTTTGGAAAGCTTGCTGACAGAGCTGTTCCAGAGCATTCTCCCTTAACTGTTAATAGTTGCCTGAGCTGCTGTGCAGAGCGGGCCAGAAAATAAAAATACATAGTTCTGTATAATATGTTGGCTAACCCACAAATACTAACACTGCTGGAATGATTTGTTGCCTATCATGAAGGCTTAGCCACAGTAGGATACTTTAAGACAAGGGTTCTAAACTTTTTCTGCCCAGCAGCCCACCTGATTTTAACTGCAAGCCATGGTGGCCCAAAGTATAACTAAAACCAACCTTTTAAAATACTTTAGTGCTTCCAAATTCCTACTTATGTTAGCTTTTAACCTACGCTGTGGTTACCAGACTCACTCCAAGCTACACATTGACCACTGTAGCTCATATAAGGCAACACTGTGGCAGAGTGAGTAGCACTGTGTCCTCACAGTCAGATGGGACGTCCAGGGAGCTTTCTGTTGGTTTTCCTCCCAAGACATGGAGTCAGGTGAATTGGAGATGCTAAATTTCCCTCCAGGTGTGAGTGTGTAAGTGAATGGGTATGTCTGTCTCTCCGCCCTTTGATAGATTGGTGACCTGTCCAGAGTGTTACGTGCCTTCTCCAACTGAACGCTGGAATATGATATGATATATATGAATAACAATCCACAAAAATACATAAGTACATCTTTTTCTTTGGACAGTGAAGAAATGCCCAAATATCCCAAGTTCGACTTCTCCCAGAAAACATTACACTTTCGGTGTCAACAAGCTTTGATATTGCTTCCAATCAAGTCACCTTTAAGATGGAATCAATTTTAGACAAGAGAACCTGGACTTTGGAAAGCTTGCTGACAGAGATCTTCCTTCTAGCTTCCTCTCTGGACTGTTGCTAGTTGTCTAAACTGCTGTGCAGAGCATGCAAGGAAGTTCACCATGAATGACGAGGGCAGCTGTCAAGTTCAAATGTTGCATGGAAATGGAAATGAACCAAAATACATAAACACATGTTTTTCATTGGACAGTAATGATATATTCCAAGTTTCTTTTCTGCCAGAAAACATCTAATTACATCTTTACTATCAACAAGCTTTTATATCGCTTACAGTCGAGTTGACGGACCCTTTAAGATACTGGAAATTGAATCCCCATCAAAACTGACAGTGGGCAGCCCATTGTCTGTTTCACAGGTAAACGTTGACAACTTGCATATAAGCATTCTGAACTGGCTTCTGCAAACCCAGGCGAGCTGAGCTTATTGACATTTGTTTACTTTCATTAAAACCTTAAGTCCTTGGCCCCCATGTGTTGCCAGAAAAATCAGCCATTGGAAATAGGTCACATCGCTGCTTAATTGAATTTTCCCCTCGCGCTCGGTGCTTTGACTATGCCAAACTGATCAGCCAGACAGCTCCTGAGCCTTGAGCTACGTCTTGTGACTCATTCCGTCACCCACCAAGGAGCTTAAAGGTGTTACAGCTGGCTTGCATCTCGCTAGCTCCTTAGCACAAAAAAAAAGCCGCCTATAACCCTGATTCATAACCCAGAACTGATTAATTATGTCGCTCAGCAGTACATCAATCAGAGCAGTTGACTGGAAGATGAATGAAATATGTTTAGACACATATGGCACTTTTCCTTTCGGGTGGGATAGTTTGCCCTCTTGGATATGAAGCAGTGTGATTGAATGTTGATATGAAGTTTGGTGGATATTACAGGCGATTCTCTGCTGAATTCAGCTACATTAGCATTCCAGATATGAAGTAGCATATCATTATTCGGGGAATGTAGTAATTAGGGGTGTAAAAATCCACTTGGGTACATCATTAGGGCAGCAATTCGACTGCGCTGGTTTTAGTTCGGATCAAATATAATCATTTATAATAATGTTCAATAAAATATGAGCTCATTTCTCCAGCAAATCCAAATTCTTGAGTTCTTTTCAAACATTAAAAACCAGGATATATTGTCCATATTTATATAGACCAACCCATAAATCCATTCCTTCTATAATTTGGACAAGCTTTACAGAACACTGGTGGTGTTCATCCAATGTAACCATATAGGAAACTGTAGTGACATGAAAAGTTGATTTTTTTTTTATATTATTATATATTATTACATACTGTTGTGACAGAATGAGTGAAGCTTATGGCTTGTTTTGCTGCAAGAGTGCTGTTGCTGACAACAGTAACTTTTGCTGAGCTGCGGTGGTGTAAACTATGACATTAGCTCGCTAGCCGTGTCAAAATGGCTAATAGTACATCAATGGACTTAAGGCATGCCTTTGTTAAGTGACAAACTATTTTCACTTGATCCACATTTCAACAATTTTTTCACATTTCAACAATAAATATTATTTTACATATTATATGACATCATCAGCAACAACGATGAGACAAACGACAGGAACGAGGTGAGCCGCCTGGCCTCATGGTGCAAACACAACAATCACTCTCTGAACGCAGAGAAGGCGAAGGAGACTGTTGTGGATTTCAGGAGAGCCCACACCCAGCACACTCCTCTGTCCATCAATGGTGCTGCTGTGGAGAGGGTGAGCAGCATCAAACTCCTGGGTGTCTCCTGGACGATAACACATCACTGGCCAGGAAGCCCCATCAGCAGCTCTACTTTTAAAAAGAGCTACAGCCCCACCCACATCATGTGCACCTACTACAAAGGGGCCATAGAGAGCATCCTGACCAGCTGTATCACTGTGTGGTACGTGACCTGTACAGCAGGACCCTCCAGTGCACCGTGAGAGCAGTTGAGAAGATCGTCTGCACCTCTCTACCCTCCCTTCAGGACTTATACAGGATCCGCCTCATGTGTAAAGCCCTCTGCTTAGCAGGAGATCCTACCAAACCACTACACAGCTTTTTCAGTCTGCTGCTATAAGGGAGTAGAATGCAGAGTCTCGGGGCTAGGACCAGCAAACTGAGGGACAGCTCCATCTACCAGGCTGTCAGGATGCTTAAATCTCTCCCTGCTCCACCGTGCCCCACCTTCTCCTTCTGTCACTAATTTAATTCATATAACTTATCAACTTTTCAAGATATGAATATGTAATGGCTATATTTTAAATTTAATTTCTTACAGGTACCTGTAATATGACGAGCGTTTTAATAATAAACAGAGCTGTAGGTGACTTTGTGTTAATTGGGAAATCTGTACAGATTTGATAATGAACTGACATCCAACATTCCCGATGTCTTATACTAACAACAGTAAATTAAATCTCGCTAATTAAACTGCTGTTCGCTAATTAAACAGCTATTCATAATACATTTGTGATAAAGTCCTATAAAGAGAAAAATCTAGCTTATTAATTAATAACACTTCCGTATTTCACTTCCGTATTTCCGTACTTCCGTACTCTTGTTTGCTACTCTGGTTTTGACGTTATTCTGATTCTCTGGTTTACTCTGGTTTGCCCTTTTGGTTCTTCTGCTGGTCTGACTGTTTTGCCTGGTTTTCCATGATCACTTGTTTCTTTACTCTGACCCTGCCTTGCCCTTCTGTTATGTCCGCCTTCTCTTGTTGCTGCTGTGGCTAATTACAAACCTGTTAAATAAACTCAATGCCCTTCACAATCTGTTTGTCCACCAACACAACTACTACAGTTTACTTTCACTTCTCTATCTTTCACTGTTTTTCCATCATAGTTATAACTCTAATTCTGTCCCTGAAACTCAGCAGGTTTATTGAGAATCCCATGTGTCTCCCCTTCTAATCATTTTCATGCAATCATGTTTATCATTTTTAATTATTCATTTAATTAATTTATTGGTAATCATTTTCATTCTTTGGATTACACTGGGGAAAATTAATCTAGCTAAGTGAATCATGATAGCATCAGGCTAAAGAAGGATAAATGCTGCACAAGCACCTGTTTAAACAGCTGTTAGCATTATCTGGCTAGCTAATGCAGCTACAGAAATGTCAGCTTTCAGAGCTTTTGTTGTCATGGCTCAGGAAACTGACAGCATAAAAAATAGCCAAGCCTGGGGGTGGGCTCTTCATTCAACCTTCCAATACTGCACCTTTGGCTTAATCTTCTTGCCCACTGATATGGTGAAATCAATCAGTCATTTGACATGGTCACATGATGCATTATCGGCATTCTGATTTGGAAACATATGGGATGGGTTTCAAGCTATGCTTGACATTATGCAGTTTAGTGCCATCTAGGTCGCAAACAACTGAGATTGCAAGAAGGAGTCCCCATGTAAAGGATGAATTTTGGGAGGGGGTGCAAAAACAAACTGAACCTGAAATTTCAAAACCTATCCAACACATTCTGGAAGATCAGGGAGCTCAAAGCAGGGCATGAGGAAGTATTATCTGACAAACAAGACTGTAGATGGCTTATGATAGACTTATTTTTTGGTATGTGAACAAGAACATTAGGTCGAATGGGGGTTTTTGCCTGCATCCTGTAGAGCTTGGAAAACATAGATCAGTGGACAGTGTCAATATCCACCATTTTTAATCGATTGTGGTGGATGCCCATTTAAGATGCCCTGAACTGATAGCTAAAGAATCATATCTGAATCAAATCATTTTGAGGTTAGGAGATTTAGCCTGAAAAGTAATTACATAGGGATGTTTTGGAAATGAAAACATGAAGTCAAGCATTGCTGCATGACTTTGCATTCAATTCCACTGAGTTCTCATTGTGTCTCTATGCCACGAGGACATGGTGGGCAGTTCACGTCTTTGAAAAGCTCTCTATAGCCCTGCCAATGTATTTATTTGAAATTCCAACATTTTCTCATCGCTTGTTTGTACTGCTGGGAGCGCCTGAATAACATTATTGCCACGGTTAAAGGATAAGTGGTGTCTGGATACCGATGCTCATGGGTGCAGTCACAGAAATACATCGTCTAGCGTGCTGTCAATACAATGATGTCGTAAACAAAAGAACTATCAATGGACATAAATTCAGCCTTAATATGAAATAAACCCAGCCAGCCAGCGTATTTTACACAGCCTGAAAAGAAACAGTTGACTTAAGGGTCCGGATGCACTCAGGAGATGCAGTGAGCCGGTCTGCTGTTGCGAGTTTAAGGACAGTATGTTAGAAAGGGTATAAAAGACGGGGGCAATTCAATGCATTCTCCACTGGGATGTCAAAATGACAGCAATTTATGTCATTCTGAGACCCCACGATTTTGCCTCCCACCACAACAAAGTCCGGAAATGTTGATTTTCTTTCTTTTTATGTGTCTTGTTATTTATTTAGGTACGAGCCAGCTTTCAAGTATTTCCCCAATGAAAGGCTTTAGGCTTAATAGACCATAGCATGCTGCCATTCATTAAGGCCTACAAAGACCAAGACAAAATAGAAGCAACATCCCAGAATTACAAAATCTTATCTTATCTTTGTACTGTATTTCAGGTCATTTGTCTAAATGATATAAAACAATTAGGAGTAATTACTTGCATAGTTACATAGTTACGTGTAAATGATGCTCTTCTTAGGGTTGTCTAAATGGAGTTTAAATGCTTTAGGTGTACTGAAACTTGAGAAGTTATTCTAATTCTTTCAGCTGCCAGTGTAGTCTATTTAAGGACTTGATAACTTATTGTATATGGGTCAGTTTGGAGAAGAATTTTGATATTCTTAGGTCAATTTCCGAGTCAGAACATGTTGTGCTGGGTATATATAGGTTGGGTATGGGTGGGGTTTAAGACAGTCGGGTTTGGGTTGGGGTAAGGTTTGGGCCAGGCTAAGGGAGAATTTTGTTACCTATGGTTGTGGTTCAGGTCAGGTTCTGAGAGAATTTTGTTACCTATGGGTGGGGCTCGGGTCAGGTTCAGGGAGAATTGTGTTACCTATGGGTGGGGTTCAGGTCAGGTTTAGATTTGTTACCTATGGGTGGGGTTCAGGGAGTATTTGTTGCCTATGGGTGGGGCTCGGGTCAGGTTCAGGGAGAATTGTGTTACCTATGGGTGGGGTTCAGGTCAGGTTCAGATTTGTTACCTATGGGTGGGGTTCAGGTCAGGTTCAGGGAGAATTTTGTTACCTACGGGTGAGGTTCAGGTCAGGTTCAGATTTGTTACCTATGAGTGGGATTCAGGTCAGGTTCAGATTTGTTACCTATGGGTGGGGTTCAGGGAGAATTTGTTGCCTATGGGTGGGGTTTGGGTCAGGTTCAGGGAGAATTGTGTTACCTATGGGTGGGGTTCAGGTCAGGTTCAGATTTGTTACCTATGGGTGGGGTTCAGGTCAGGTTCAGATTTGTTACCTATGGGTGGGGTTCAGGTCAGGTTCAGATTTGTTACCTATGGGTGGGGTTCAGGTCAGGTTCAGATTTGTTACCTATGGGTGGGGTTCAGGTCAGGTTCAGATTTGTTACCTATGGGTGGGGTTCAGGTCAGGTTCAGATTTATTACCTATAGGTGGGGTTCAGCTCAGGTTCGGAAAGAATCTGATGCAGTAGGTGTAAGAATGTGAAGAGCATGCAGCACATGGAAGCCTGAGGTTATTATTGTTGGCTTGCATTGCTGTTTGAGTTCCACATACCTTTACATTTAATTACATACAATGTTACAAAGTTATGCAACCAATTACATTTGCATAAAATTTACATTATGTATTGACCGATTTAGGATCTGTCAGATTGTTTATACATTTCTTTACCTTCATATTTGTTTCCATTCTTGGCAGCATGGCACTTACATCTACTGTTTTGACAAACACAGTGACAGACGCAGAGTAAGAACGACACAAACACATAGAAAAAAGAACAAACAAGACAGTGACAGTCTGTCACGTGGAATCCGTCCCATCCCCCAACCCAGCCTCTTTTATCAGTCCAGATAAGAGCGAGGCCATTGAAGTGTTGTTTATGCTCATATTTATTCTTCATGACAGGGAGCAGGGGCATGTGCTTTATTGTGCAATGAACTTCTATCCCAGCACAAAGCCTCAGCTTCAGCCATCAATGCTGGTGCAGAGCGACTGAGCCGTCATTACAGCCTGAATAGCTTGGACAGCTTCATAATAGATAACGTGCAGAGATCAACCTTGCTTGCTGTGAATGCTGTCATAAGCTCCACATGAAGTAGGCTAGATAACACGCTGATCAAGCTCATCTCGTAGAGTGCTTGTAGAGGGATTCATGGTGGATTTTCAGCCCATACGGTCACAAAAGAAGCGAGGACCACTAGCACCCCTCCTAATTTCTTAGCGATGAATGTTCCTAAACGGTTCTTGATTGGTAAAGTTTAATATGATGTGGAGGTTCTCTAAACTTTACCAAGGGTCCTTACACATACAGGGGTTGTATGAAAATGAAACACCTGGTTTTAGACCACAATCATTTATTAGTATGGTGTAGGGCATCCTTTTGCGGCCAATACAGCATCAGTTGGTCTTGGGAATGACATATACTGCGTCCTGCACAGTGGTCAGAGGGATTTTAAGCCATTCTTCTTGCAGGATAGTGGCCAGGTCACTACGTGATGCTGGTGGAGGTTCGTCCTTCTTGGTGGTATGCTGACATTACCCTGAATACCGTGGCTCTTGATACATCACAAAGACTTGCTGTCTTGGTCACAGATGCACCAGCAAGACGTGCACCAACAATGTGTCCTCTTTTGAACTCTGGTATGTCACCCATAATGTTGTGTGCATTGCAGTATTTTGAGCAGAACTGTGCTCTTACCTGCTAACTGAACCTTCACACTCTGCTCTTACTGGTGCAATGTGCAGTTAATGAAGATTGGCCACCAGGCTGGTCCGATTTAGCCATGAGACCTCCCACACTAAAATGACAGGTGTTTCAGTTTCATTGTCCAACCCCTGTACATATCTCATTTTGAAGTGAATCTCAATAGAACCAGAAGTGGTTCTCCTTTGGCACGCAAGAGCTAACTGTTTAGCACTCCTGCAAACTGGAGTCATCATTACTCTTTTTATTGCATCAGCTGGAAAGCAAAGCATTATATGTGTATGTATTTGTCTTAGTAAAAACAAGACCACATCCATCAATAACTTCATCAAATTTAAAACATAATAAGGTAAGGTAATAAAGAATCTTCTATTCAACCTATAAATATATGACACTGATGGAGAATGGATAGAGTACTTAGAGCACTCTCAACAGAACAACTGTCATATATCTTTTTACACTGTAACACTGACACACTTGGAAAAATAAGGAGACCCAAAAGGCTCATTTGTAGCGAGTCCTTTGAAGAACCATTTTGATTCCCATTGAAAACCTTTCAGTGCATGCTTTATTAAAGAACCATGTTCATGAAGGAAATTTGTGGGTGTGCGGAATATCATCCTACGGAAGATCATCTGAGTGCATCTATGTAACTCCTTTCGTTTGATTCCACAAGTTTGTATTAAAGAGGTTGGCATCTAAAGTGGACTGTTTATTGCATAATTCTTAGAGCTCTAGCTATGCAGTTCACTCAAAGCTGAAATGTTTCTTAATCGCATATACAACTGTGAAGTGTAATTAGGAAAAATGATAATTGTCTGTAGGTGACTGTAGTTTAATAGTTACCATGTTGTATCTCAGATATAGCTACACTATGTAAGCGATGGGGAATTAGAGACCTCTATGGTGAAAATGTACAATTGCAACCACCTGTGGAGGAATAATCTATAACGTTGGTGGTACTTTAGCCCCTTCCTGACTGGATGAATGTGATGAGTGCGAAAGTGTTGAAAGAACTTTCAGCGAGAACTACAAATTTATAACAACCTTTAACAAATAATGTTAACATAAATTAAATGAATAATTCATTTTTTACATGTCATTTTGTAGAGTTTAATAAAATTAGTGTGTTTGTTACATGATTTTTTTAAATGTTAAACCAACATAACACTTTTTTTACTTTGTGGTGAAGACTGTGTCTTCAGTAGATGAGAGTGAGATTAAGCAAGACTATCTTTTTCAGCCTGTAGGTAAGTAAATACGTATAATGTGCTCCAAAAAACTTAAGAAGACATAGAAGTTTCCACACCAGACCACTGGGTGTCGCTATTGTTGCCTTCACTGTCTTTAACAATAGACACGCCCATACACCCATGTCATCATTGTTCATGCTGATGAACCAACTATTCTGTAAATATTGTGGGCCAAAAGGTGCAAATGGTTTGCTCAGCTTCCAATGGGAGTTGAAGGAAAAGTCACCTTGCCAGGACTCAAAGCTGAGGGGCAGTGTATTCCATCTGAATGGGCAGTGCCCTCGTTATGCCTACCCCACCGCCCTGCAATCTTGGGCTCTGCAGTTCCAACTTCTTTTATGCTGCTTTCTTGCTTCTGCTGTCACGGACAACCATTTAAACCTCTAAAGAATAAAGATTTAAATGATGGTCGTATATGAAAATGAAAGAAACACACTGAGAAAAAGAAGATGATGCAAATGCATTGATGTTCATTATATAGGCACCATCAGGACATACTGAGAAGGACTCAAGGGCAGCAGCGGTGGACCTTTAAAGAACCTGATGAACACAGATACAATGGAGACCCATATATGGTCACGGTCTAGACACATTATCTTCTGCAAGCACGTGCATATACAGCAGCAGCACTGATATAATTCATAGGTTTCTGTCAATAGGGAAGCGTCCTGTTTGTGAAAGCGCCTCTCAACGTGAATAGCAAAGATTTTGTGTCTGCCTGCATCATCGACTTGTTGAAGGACAGATATTGAAGCCCTTCACAGCAAAGCTCGGCTCCTAGGCAAATTATCCCTATCGTACAGTGGCTGACATGCAGCTGACAGATTATGAAAGGCACTGCGGGGGATTTGTCTACACCATCACATTAATATCCACTCCCAATTAATAGCAAACCACCGTCACTGGAGCTCCGGTAGTCCAGATCAATAATATCTTCACCTGGTGGTGTTCGAGCAAGAATTAGAGTACACTAGACTATGGAAAACGATTATAACCTCTAAAAAATCCCTAAAAAAACTCTATTGTAAGAACTGTCATAACAATGAATCCAAAAATGGCGACTCACAGGAAATGGAAACACATTCTGAATTTTAATATAAGATAATGCAAATATATTTTAAATCATTTTGGACCCTTTTTTTAGGGAACGATTTCTATTGTTCTTTTGTTATTAATTATACATTTGAAACAATTTAAAAAATGAGTAATTAACAAACCAATCTGCTAGCTAGGTCACCCCAGAACACATGGTACTACACAACTAGAAGAGTAAAGGGTAGCACATACCTTCTCATGTTCATGTTCAAGTTCAAGTGGTTTTATTTGTCATTTCAACTATATACAGTGGTGTACAGTACACAGAGAAACGAAATAACGTTTCTCCAGGACCAAGGTGCTACATCTAACAATAGACTACTCAATACAATACAACATAAAGTGCACGTGTAAAGTTGCGCAAGACAAATATACTATGAAAATACACAGGACGCATTTACAAGATAAACAATAAATACATAGGGCGACATGACCATTTACAAGACAACCCAATTAGTAGTGGGAGCAGTAAGGTGCAGTGGTGCGTATTTGGGGTAAATGTAAACATTAGACACTGTAAACACTGTACTTTGAATTTAGCAGCAGTACTGAGGTTATCCAGTTGGTGGTACAATAGCAGTAGACAGTTTTTTTGTTTTTTTTTAATGAAAAAGGAAAAAGCTGGTGTGTGTTTTTGTGTGTGTGTGCGTGTGTGTGTGTATGTGTATATGTGTGTGTGTGTGTGTGTGTGTGAGAGTGTGATTTCAGTTCAGTCACTAATGTGTTTGTTTGTTCAGACCAGACTCTGGGTGTTAGGCTGATGGCTTGGGGAAAGAAGCTGTTGCACAATCTGGATGTGAGGGCCCGGATGCTTCGGTATCTTTTTCCAGACGGGAGGAGGGTGAAGAGTGTGTGTGAGGGGTGTGTATGGTTATCCACGATGCTGTTTGCTTTGCGGATGCAGCGTGTGGTGTAAATGTCTGTGATGGTGGGAAGAGGTACACCATCTGTGAAGTAAGAGCAAACCCAGTTACGCTCTCTTGTTTTCCTGGTCATGGATGGCTGTGGTCTCATCAAAGCCCCACCCCTACGATTTCCCGGTGCTGTTGGCAACGCTTAGACAGCTGCACCTCTTGGGAGCCCAAGCTACGAGGCTTATGTCTGATAATGGTGCATTATGTTTTTACTGTGAGGACTGAGGTGAGCTGACACAAGGCAAGTGGAACCATGATAATCACATTACCACAAGAAACACAGGGGTACATGTACACTGAAAACAAAACACACCTGGGAATAATAACTATACAGCAGTGTTCCGATGGATAACAAAAGACAAGAAGATAGTGCGTGGAGCTAGTGAAACTAAACTGGAGAAACCGTCACTGTTCACTAAAGGGACGCAATCGTTGATAAAAAAGTCTACAGGGTCTTCTCTTATGAGCAAATTCCTAAGACAAAGCAATTCGCTATGTGCACAAGATGGCGTCTCTTAATTTCCGGTTTATGGTTGGTATGCATCACTGTTTCCGGTTGTAGTAGTTGAGCGAATCTGTGGAAAGCAATAGCAACCATGAGTGTTTTTAGGATAAAGGAGAAACGACTGACATATCAACGTCAAGAGAAGAAGACGTCTCTACATTGCTGTGTGCCTCTGTGTGCTAATTCCTCAAGGTACAACTCGGAGATTAGCTTTCATAGTTTTCCAGTGGATCCTGAGGTGCGGGCTCGGTGGCTTACACAGATTCGTAGGGACAACTTCAGCCCCCTTCAAAGTACTCGCGTCTGTAGTAGGCATTTCAACACAGGCGACTTTGTTGTGACGGCCGTGGGAAAGAGAAAACTCAACAAAGGAGTGAAGCCCTGTCTTTTTGCCTGGAACGATTACAGCATGCCCACACCCAGGCTTAATGTTTGGCAATGTCGGCCGAGATGCCCTTCCCTGGTGTTGGCAGCGTCTGACACCGACCAAGAGATGGAGGTGCAGATAGCGCCTGATCATGATTACTGCGCTACTCCGATGACCTCAGCAATGGCAGATGCTTTGGCAAACGAGAACGAAGCACTGAAGAGAAAAAGACAAGAGCTACAACACCAGCTTGAAGCTTCACAACTGCAGTCCCGTTTTGGGCTGCAATGGCTTGCAGGATCAGACGAAGACATTCGTTTTTACACAATTGGTTCATGTTTTTTGTGTGTCAGCAATGTACAGTTAACTACAATATTATTAAGTCTAAAGTGATTATCAATTCATTCTTAGATTTGCATCATACAAGCATTTCCAAGCCTTTTGGCTTGATGTGCTGAACATCATTGATGGTTACTTTTGGCAAGTCTTAAAGACATCGCATGTAAAATGCCATTTTGCGTGCTGACCAGTGGAAAGCGGAAATGCTTGTGCTTACCAAACATAGAACCGGAAACCGGAAACGTCGCCTTACGCAACTAGCCAATATGTCATTCAACTCAATAATCTGACTCACCATGCATGGAGGGATGCAAACCGTTATTAGCTCTAGGCAGGGCTATTTTGAAAATTTTTCATGGCTGTAGCCTTATCACAGTTCAGACATGTCAGCCAGAGTTGGCAGTCGCCCACCAAACCCCTCTGGCCATTCTTATAAATGGTAATGACTGTATATGAGTTCACATGCTCCCATACTAAACAGTATGTTCAAATTACCAATAGCACCACTGATAGTATGGTAAATGTGGTTTGAGCCATTGTTGGAATAGCGTAGTGGGTAACACCTCCGCCTACTGTGCTGTTATAGCATCCTACACTATGGTCCTTGGGAAAGCCTTCTAACTCTTTACCTCACCTAACCTTTCGTCTAACAGGAAATAATCAAATTGTAGGTTACTCTGAAAAAGAGAGAGCTACCAAATACCGTAAATGTAAATCTTGATCGTTTGGCTCCATGCACAGTAATATGAAAAGGTTTGGCTGTCCCAGATTAATTTACAGGTTTTGTTGATTTTCTAATTGATGAATAAGTAAACAAATCTCCACGGAAAATGCACATTTGAATGCTTAATTACTGTTTACTTGATGAAATGAACATTTTACAAAAATAATTATATGAGCTGTGCAAAGGAAAATCCCATATTAAAGTGTTTAAACTTTTGAACATATAGATCGATGGATTGGAAACACATGGCTTTCATTCCTGCTACATCATCATTTATTTAAAACTCATTTATTGTCTGTCATTTATTAATAATCCAACTTTTACATCTTTTCTATTCTTTAAAAAACCTCTTTTTTGCAATTATAGTGGGTAAAATTTCACAATACAGGTGCACTAATAAGCATGTGTTAATACTTCATGCTTTTTCACAGTAAAATGATACAAAACATTAATAAAGAACTAAATCAAATATAAATAACCATTAACAAAGGCAAACATTAATTTGTAACATATTAGTATTCAGCTAATGAATACCAGAATTTATTTATAATAGGTTATTAACAATTACTAGTAATCTGCAGGACGATCAATAATAAGAAGTCACTCATTTTAAGAATGTTCAGAAATAAATACTCTTAGAATGAAAAATATTACATTGTCTATCTGCTTTCACTGGCTGAGATTTCTTTTTGTCTTGATGTACATCTGCTTTTGTTCACTGTCTGCCTGCTTCCTGTTCTTACGAGGACATGGTGTGGTAGCTGGAGGCCCTGCTGAATGGCCATAAGTAGCTCGAAGGTCATTGGAGGTCACTATAGACGGTCTTTTCTCAGTCTTGGGGGAGCTGAGGCTGCAGGGAAAGAATCTCTGACACACAATCTCGCCTCCTCTGCCTCCCTCAGCCACCATATCCAAGGGTCCAATTAACAAGATCTGCCGCTTAGTCACGGCACAGGCCTTGCCTGGATTCCACACGCCAATAAAACATCCACAACAAACGTGGGTAGTGCAAGGACGCTGCTGTAAATAATAGAGGGAAGGTGAATATTTCACAGATACCCAAGTGAGGGCTCGGCCTAGCGGACGTTTGGGAGGTAAATATTTAAAGATCGATGCCTTATGCACCAAGCAGGAAAGCAACTGAGGATTGAGGACTGAAGTTTTGGATAAAAGCAGCAAGCATTCCCAGCAAGGGCTGTTTCCATTGCACTGGCAGGCTTATCGCAGGTGGCAGATTTGGGAGGAGCTGGAAAATGTCTGAATGCTGAAAAAGTCAATGCGTTCCAACTGGTATTAAGGGGCACCCCACTTCTTTGCTATTCTTTATCGTCAGAGATGGAGAAAAAGTGTTTGGGAATTCAAAATGGGAACAGAGGGGTTCTCAACAGTATTGTTGCAGTTAAGACCACTAAAGCGAGTCTGAGTCAGGACCAAGACTGGGACACACTAACTCTGAATCGAGACCAAGAATTTTAGCAGTTGAGTCCGAGGCATATATACATATTTATTTATGTATGTATGTGTATATATATACAGGGGTTGGACAATGAAACTGAAACACCTGTCATTTTAGTGTGGGAGGTCTCATGGCTAAATTGGACCAGCCTGGTGGCCAATCTTCATTAATTGCACATTGCACCAGTAAGAGCAGAGTGTGAAGGTTCAGATTCGCAGGTAACTGAAGTTCTGCTCAAAATACTGCAATGCACACAACATTATGGGTATACCAGAGTTCAAAAGAGGACAAATTGTTGGTGCACGTCTTGCTGGCACATCTGTGACCAAGACAGCAAGTCTTTGTGATGCATCAAGAGCCACGGTATCCAGGGTAATGTCAGCATACCACCAAGAAGGACAAACCTCCACCAGCATCACATAGTGACCTGGCCACTATCCTGCATATATATATATATATATATATATATATATATATATATATATATATATATATGAGGCGAGGTGGAACCATGCCTCACCAGTGCTGGGCTGGTGCCACTGAAGCCCAAACGTGAACAGACTATTCCCCTGTTGTTGCTGCGTTTTGGAGGCCTACCTCCGAGCCACGACCCACATCATCTGTCAGATACAGTGAACAGCTCCCACTGGCATGGGGCGAACCCAGGCCAGATGAGGTCTCCAACCAGTTCTGCCCAGGGATGGTTTCTTCCCTTCCCTCCCCATCATGGTTTCACCTTATCCCTCTCCTGTTCTACCAGTTGGGCCCGTGTCGCCACATAGTGCTACAATGCCTCATATTTAGACACCCATAACCAAACCATGCTAATTAAACAGCTATCAAAAGTTTTTTTTTTTTTTTTGGTGACAACAAATACCACATTCCAAAATTCATTTGATCTCAACAATTAGTTTTCATTCTGGCCTTGACCTGTAACTGAGAATGAGTCCTAATGTGGTCAAAAGTGGAGATCACCAGTTTATTGTCTTGGGACCAAGTTGAATACTACTACAGCACTACTCAGTGGTTCTTAGAATGATGTGAAGCTTGAAAACAGGAAGTCAGTGAAGAGTTTACCTCAATGCTATGCAAGTTTTTTTGAATTAGTTTTAAAAGTTTGAATTAAGTTTTAAGAGTTACTTCATCCTATAGGGATCAGCCAGCTAAAATCCCTAACACAGATATGGAACTTGCATTGGTAAAACTAGTCTTGCTCAAATAGGGCTTGAGATTGACACACCAAAAAAGTATTTACCGCAGGAATCTGTGACATTACAAATATTGTTTATATTTATTGTGGAGAATTGCACTGAAGTGTATGTAATTGCACTGCCCATACGTTGGGGTGACTGGCCCGTTACAGCAGTGCGTTGAATTATCTAAACTTTTGTGTGCCACATGTGCACGCTGTGGACCCATGCTGGCAAACAGGTGCAGACAAATAGACTGGGTTATCAGCAAGCAACAGGGGTTGAAGCCTCCAGTTTGATGTGGCTAGCCTACACAAACTGAAGCTCTGCTCATTTTGTTCTTAAAACTCTATGAGTGATGAGACACTGGTAGCCATGGGGGGTTAGCAGTGGGAGACCTTAACAGATGGTAAAGAGAGCAAGAGTGGAAGCTAAGGCTGCATGTTTTGCTAAAGCACTGGGTGCAATAACCCAATAAACAGCTGTGTTTACTCTGAATATCAATATTTTTCCACATTTCTGCTGAACGATCACAACGATAAAAGTTTTCCAGCCACAAACCTGCTATTGTGTAACATTTTTGCTCATTAGGCTGCATGTCTGCATTTCCTTTCTATTTCTTCAGCATGCAAAGTGTACCGATATAGTGCACATACATTATTTGCTGGTACTTTTTAAAAATTAACATTTACATAGCTGCACCAGAAGGAAGTGTGGGATTGCAGTGCTATTGGGAAGAAAGATAAAGATTATCAGGAACAATAAATGATGATAAGTTTAGACTGATATGGGCAATATTTATTGAGCTACACATATAGAAGTAGTGTCTCTCAGTATGGTGTCGGGCTACCATGTTTGCTAGCACAATATGTCAGTTCTCTTAGCATGGAGTTGTTGAGGTTCCCAATGGTGTCCTGTGATAACCCATCCCATGCAGCTTGAATATTCTCACACAGTTCCTGCAAATTATGTGGTAGGGATGGACACCAGGCCTTCTGGTTGTGTAAGGCATGATCACAATCTTGGCCCTGACCATGGTGCCTCCACACATGGATTAATTGCTGGGTTTCATTACTACAGATGACCCACTGCCATTCTGAGTAACTCCATGACAGTTTAGTCCAACACCATTGCAGGCTTTGGCGATGTTAATGGTGTTAAGGGCAGTTGTTGTAATTTGTTGAGCAGGAAACAAATCATTGCATGTCAAAGCATGTCTCATAATGTCAAACCTACCTACCAAATTTCATTGCTTCTGGGTGCAACTATTTGTGCGGATGATAGCCAATACATAGTGGGCAGATTTTTTACTGGTAATGCACGTTATTGGTCGATAACATTTTGCTGTACTGTCCTAACATGATTTGGCATCATTATAATAAAATTGAACTAAACCAAACCAAACTAAACTGAATAAAACTGAATTATGCTGATTGAGATACTCTGATTATGGTTTGCCATAATGCTGGACTGTAATTACACAATTAGATTATTTACACACTGTCACTGGTGCAATTTTACCAGTGGCGGGGGAATTTCTGTAATTATGCAAGATATTTTGGGGGTTGTGGTAGTTGTTGTACTAACCAAGCCTGTAATCTGTTTCAACACTTTGCTGTCCGCTCTTTCAAATATCATTTTCAAGGGTTCTTTAGTAAAGACAATAGTTTATATATGAATAGCATGAATTGTGCATGATTAAATCATTCTTTACATGCTGAAATGGTTCTTCTGAATGTATTGCATGTGGTCCTATAGTACCACCAAATAGGGTTCCTCCATTGTTGCAATGTCAGGCTTGCAACAGTTTGCTTAAACATGTATAAGGTTGAGCTATACTGAATATGCATGATAACTCCAGGGCTGAACGATGAATCTTGTTTTATCAAATATTTTTTATTATAGCTGTCACACTTCCGGTTTTCCCCAGCTCCTCCTCTCCCCCGGACTCCACTTCCCAGAGTGCATCATCCGAAAACATCACATCCACATGTCTCCTGCCATCCAATCAGCACTGCTTTAGGTCAACTGAATTTTAGCCCAACTGCATCCACTTTAGCTTCAGTGTATATATCTCCTCCTGCGAAGTTTTGCCAAATCTAGTTTGCATTTCTGAGCGGTTCTTCCCTGTTTACTCTGACTCTTCGACTCCCTTTTGTTTTGACCTCCTCTTTTGCTCATCCCTTGTCGCTTCTCTTTTGATCTACCTATCGACCTTTCTCTCGTTACCTTGACCATTCTCTTGTGTAGCCATTCCAAATTGTTTGCCTCGCTGTCTGCCTGCTCTGGTTTTTTACTTCTGCATGTTCTCTTACTTTGACGTTGTCTCCCTCTATGTTTGTCTGTGTATTGTTGCTGTGCTTATTTACGTGTGTGCTTAAGTCCATCTGACTTCTAACTCTGCGTGCAGCCTGGTTCTTTGTCCCTGGCCATAGCCAACATTATTAACAATAACTTTAACTTTTAGCTTTTTAATTTTTGACATTTAACCTAATAATAAAAACTTGTAAAGTGTCTGTAGATGAGTTTGACTATTTAGAGGTAACCAAACCTCTAAGTGTTGTGCCATCTCAAGAGCAGCTGGCAGCCTATCATAACGCAATAGCTTTTCCTGTTTATGCAATGAAAACCACTTTCTTGCCATTTATATACAGTGTGTGTATGTATGTGTATATATATATATATATTATATATATATATACATAAAACTATATTTTGAAGACACTGTCATAAATCTCTGTTACCATTAAAGCAGTTAGCGAGGCCATCCGAGTTGAGTTGAAGTTGGACATCTGTGCAAATAGTGACCGTGGACCAGCATGGCATGAAAGTGGTGGGTGGGGCATAAAAATGTGAAATGTGAATGGGGTGGGGCAAACTTTTTTTTTTCTACGGCTACCCTGTTTCAACATCATATTTAACAGTGTAAAATATATTATACAAGGACACAGCATATGGAAAAACAATATGTTTAATATTGAGAGGAATTTATTTCCATTTACAATGTCATCCAAGTGACCTCACACATTTCTCATAGCTGCACAGCTTCATAGAACTACCTGCCTTTACAGGGCTTTTTCTGGGGTAGACTCATTCAATGCATATATTGTTTATATTTATTTCTTTTCTAAACATATGATGAGTTAATGGTAATTTTTAAGCAATTCATTTTAATGACACTTAAAATTAAACTGCTGCTTCTGTGGAAGCTGGCGTACGGAATACTGATGGCACAAATTGGTAACACAGAGGACTATTTACCTGGTTCTTGAAAAGTTTTGGCCCAAAAATGACCAATCAAAATGAATTTTTGGTAGACTTCAGACAGAATCCAGTTAATCATCACATGCTGTATTATTGAGTATTTCCACAATATCTATTAAAAATTACTGTATGGAATACTGTGCTCTTACTGGGTTCAGTGGTCAAGCCTCAAGCCAGTAAAGGTTGATAGTCTAGTCTTCTTAGCCAAAAACAGATCTGATCCCTAATTTACAGAAAATAATAGCAACTTAAATCCCAGACAAATCATGAGTAGACACTTTTTCCTAAATACTGTGGTTCAGCCTTAAATCACCCTGTTATTTATTTTTGTTTTATGAATAAATAAAGCATAATATCATCACATTGATCAATACCTAAAACAACAATTGTAGTCATGCCTTGTTTACCCATTTGATGTTTGTATTGCTGTATGTAGTATATAAGCTCTAGCATCCTGACATTGATCCTACCAACCTGACAGATCAGTTTGCATCTCAGAATCCACATCACAGTGTATATACAGCGCAAATGTGAGTACAGTGGCTAATGTTTGTGTGTATGTTTGTTTGTTTGTTTTTAATTGTTTGTTTGTTGTCAGATCACCCACTAATTCTACTGCATGTCTCTTATCTGATGTGTTTTACATGCCCTCCATAAAAGGTCGTCTTAGACTAGTTGTATGATAGGCAGAGAAGAAGTGGAGCCGGATGATGTCTGTATGTTTGTGGCTGCTCTGTGTTTCTCTTCAGTTCAACTTTGCATCTGGCCTTGCCAGTCAGGCAGACCAGGCCTCCGGGAAATCTTCCTGTTCTCCGGGACTGATTAAACAGTTACAGAATGAATTGCATTTACATTTGATTTACATTCTGCAACAGCAGACAAATGACTAAACCATGGAAGACGTTTAAAGGATGTGTTGTTCTTCTGTAAAACAAGACTACTTGCTATTTCACCCAGGTGGTTGCTATAATGTGTGTGTGTGTGTGTGCATGTGTGCTAGTATGTATGTGAGTCTATATGTAATGCCTGAGAGGGTCAGTGTGACAGATATCATAAGCGTAATGCACACTATTATGCGATTGATTTCCTAAAGGGAAAATAATCTGAGTGACCAACTGTTCATACAATCAGTCCTAATAGCACAAGCACACTTTTCACTATTACATGCTATTACAATCCTGCAAAGTTCCATGGTTCTAACTCAAAAACTGCTGGAAAAACCCAAAATAGTAAAGAATATTAAAACAAGAAACTATAAGTTGGTTTTGCAGCTTTATTATGCTTACATGTGATAAATAGAACATGGTAGAGATTAAATGATCAATATCTGCTTATTGGAAACTCTTGTTTATTTCTATAAGCTACAAGAGAGAAATAACTAACACCAAACCAGACAATGCTTTTGTTGTGACGGGATGAGGAAGGTGTGCATGCTTAAAACAATAATAAAACATTTTTAATATTTGTCACACAAAATATCCCACTTGTTTAAATTTACACTGTGAAATGATCTGGGTCACATGATAGACACATCATGATGGGTTGTCCATTGTCCCAAAAGTGGCTAATGTAAAACTTATTTAAACTGTGTGTGGCACGATTCAATCAAGACACTGAATGACCATAAATGTATTCTTGAATGTCACGCCTGCTGGCTCTCCTCCCATCCCCAATCTCCTGGACTCCGTTTCCCATAATCCACCACCCGAAGACATCACAGTCACATGTCCACCATCTCCCAGTCCCGTTCCGTCTCTCAGGTCTAAGTCGCCAGAATATTGATTTTACCTGTAGCTGATTAGCCTCTGGTACAAATACCCCTCTCTCCCACTGATCCGTTGCGAAGTATTGCCTCATCGTGCGTACTGAGCGGTTCTCCCTGGTGTTGTTCTCCTTGTTTGCTTCCCTGGTTTGACTCCCTTTTGACTTTCTGGTTTACTCTTTGTCTTTCCCCTTTGGATACTATTGCTGGTCTGATTGTTTTGCCTGGTTCTGACTTCTGTCTGTCTCGTTACTCTGACTCAGTCCTCAGCCCTCTTGGTTATGTCCGCTTGTGCCTTGTTGCTGCTGTGTTGTGCTACGAGCCTGTTTAATAAACCTAGCTTTGCTTTTAGCTCAGCGCGCGACACAGTCTGTCTGTCCATCCTCACATTGAACAGTTTGTGAACCTGTTTGTTATGACCTTGTTCTTATGACCTTGGTTTTATGACAGAGAGCAAATTTTGCTTGCTAACATCTCTAAAAAACATCCGCATGGAGCGCCCTTTGGGCAGAGGGCCAGACACACCCTGGACAGGTTACCAGTCCATCACAGGCACACACATTATTTGCTACCATGAAAATAGAACGATAGAAAACACAGACTCGAGTTCTGTGTTTATCACAATCAGAGGAACAGTATTAAGCCTTACATGATGTCCACTGAGAAAAGCATGCTCTGGTGTTGAATTCTCCAATTTGGTGTGACCCGTTTGGTGTTCCCACCAGCAACAGACTAAGACCAATGTTTTTTGATGGTCCATTATACAGTGGTGCAGATCTGAATACAGGTGGACTGTTCGAAATGGACCAAAATAAAGAAAATGTTTGAAAGGTCAGCACCAAACAAGGCAAGTGTAGCAGAGGCATTAATTAAGAAATATCCACTCTGACATTTAGGAAATCCATGCAGCGATCAGGTGTGTTAGATCATGCATCACAATAAAAACACTTTTACTGGATTAGAAATCTTCTGCTCACTTACTCAGCACAAACTCAGGAAGGTTTTACTGTTTCAGAGAAATTCAGCCTCACAGATGAATGTTTTGATTGCTTCTGTAAATGTAATTTTTAGATGTGTTGTGTCTGTGCGTCAGCACTCTGCGCAGTTAGGTCAGAACAGAGACTTTCTTTTTCATGTCAGTATCCAGAACTCAATCAGAAAGTGGTGAGTCATCACTCCAGTTCTTTGAAAAGTGGTAGGTCAATTGCCTGCTAACCCCCTTGGTTCCGGCAGCACTGGGTTTGTCAGATCTGTTGGTAAAATACATTCATCATCAAAAGAAGAGTTGCACCCAGAAGGAAGTGTGGGATTGCAGTGCTATTGGGAAGGAAGGTAAGGGTTACCAGGAACAATACATGATGATACATTTAGACTGATATGGGTAATATTTATTCAGCTACACATACCGAAGTAGTGTCTCTCAGTATGGTGCTGGGCCACCATGTTTGGTTGGTGTAGCTCAGTGGATAACACTACTACCCACCAGGGAGTCACTACCACATGTGGGAGACTGGGGTTCGAATCCTGGTCTGGATGACTACGCTCTGCTACACCAATAAGAGTCCTTGGGTAAGACTCCTAACACTACACTGGCCCACCTGTAATATGATTAACCTTGTAAGTAGCTCTGGATAAAAGCGTCAGCTAAATGCCATAAATGTAAGTAGTTGTGGTTTGTGGTTGGTGTAGCTCAGAGGATAACACCACTTCCCGCCAAGTAGCCACCACCACACGTGGGAGACTGGGGTTCGAATCCCAGTCTGGGTGACTATGCTGTGCTACACCAATAAGAGTCCTTGGGCAAGACTCCTAACACTACACAGGCCTACCTGTAATATGATTAACCTTGTAAGTTGCTCTGGATAAGAGCGTCAGCTAAATACCGTAAATGAAATGTAAATGTTTGCTAATGTAACATTCCAGACATGGACATGGAGCTATAGAGGTTCCTAATGGTGTCCTGTGACAATCCTTCCAGCTTGAATATGTAGCTTGAATGTTCTCACACAGTTCCTGCAGATTCTGCAGTAGTAGTGGAGGTGGAGTGACCCCAGACCTTCTGGATGTGTGACCACAGTGCCTCCACACACAGATCTGTTGTTTGTCTCCATCAAGAGAAAAGCGGGACTCGTCACTAAAGATGACCCGCTGCCATTAAGCCACTCCATGACAGTCTGGCACAACACCATTGAAGTCTTTGGTTATGTTGATGTGAAGGGCAGTCGTCATGTAGTCCTGCATCATGCAGCCATCTAACAGGATGACCCATGGAGGACATCCCTGCTCGCTGAAGGTCCACAACCATGGCTGTTAAGTCTGTGAGGCCCATCTTTTGAATCTGTTAGAGGTTATATCTAAAATCCAGTCCTCAAAAATGACTTAACTTGCCTTGAATGCTACCTAGACCAATCTGTGAGTTAACATATTAAGTTCAATAAGTGAATGTTAAAGCAGCCAGGATACATCATTTGTTTGTACTCAGGGTGTGAGTGCATAAGGATGTGGGGGCAGTGACTGTAGAGGAAAAAGAGGAGAGAGTTTTCATTCCCCTAATAAGCAAATACCCAGAGTTTCTCCCAGGTTCATTGTGAGCATGTTTACAAAACAATTAAAAAACAATGCATTTCAATTATTCCCTCCACCACCAACCTCTGTAATCGAAATTTGATTATGCAGCTCTGCCAAAGCATTTCTTATTTGGAAGGCGTTTCGCTCTTAAACACGTTCCTGGTGGCTTGGACGAGTGCGGAAAACCCCCGAGCGTGGCAGCGAGGAATAGAAAAATAAAAATCCAAATCTTGGCTCATTCTAAATGCATATGTTTGGCTCCCTGTCTGAATTACAAACTCCTGGTGTATTAGGACTTGCATTGTGAAAGTGTGACTGGGTTTGTGTAGAGGAGTCGACGGGTGCTGAGGGTGGGTGGCTGCTGTAATGTAGTCTGCAGCATGGTGCCTTGAGAAAATGTATTAAATCCTGAAAAACATGATCACCCAATCTATAGGTGACTCGCTGCTAATAGAATGGATCTGGAATATTGACAGGAAATCTTTAGACATGGGTACAGTTTACTACATACATGCTGAAACATGTTTTTGGACATGTTTGGTTTTGTATTTGCCCACTTTGTATTAGATGGCAGTATCAGATAACACATTAGATGTGCATTACATAACACATATCAATGATTCCCACTTCCTGCTAGGCTGTTGAGAGGCTGTGGTTGCTATTGGAAGAGTGATAGATGGATAAACAACACAGAGAGGAGTGCAGGTCAGTATTTTTCTGAAGTAGTGTTTGATTGAGTAAATGCAGTTTGGTGGCTGTAGGGTAAAGAGTTTGGGTGGGGTAGAAAATAAAAGTCTTTGGGACGAAAAATTATTGAAAACAATGAAATGGTGTCTGCTGGTTGAGCAGAAGTACAGTAGATGGCTGTGCACCTTTGTGGAAAAATTCCACAAAAATCCATTGCTGTGTATAAATTAGATCAATCCAATAAAAAGTTGTATGTAAGCCCTACTCACACAATCACACTGGATAGTTGGAAAGGTGTTGATATCTCAAAAATGCAAAAAAACGTGGCAGAAAAATAAGAACAATAATATAAAAGAATAAGAATAATATAAATCAGAGAGCAGTCATATTTACCATGGAATAATGCGACACCTCTAATTATGATACAAAAAAGGAACTGCACTGCGTTATAGTCCCAGCGAAAAGACAGATACACGGTAAAATGGTGTTAACCTGGCAGATTTTAATGCTGAACTGAATAAATGTTAACTTTAGTTCCAAAATGTGAAAAGAGAGTTGACCCCTCAATAGAAGTACATATACCACATATCCAGTGTCATTTTATTCTTGTTGACGAGAGAGAAATATGCCATTCATGCATTCTGAGAGAAAGAAATTGAGAGAGAGAGAAATTGAGAGAGAAAGAAATTGAGAGAGAGAGAGAGAAATTGAGAGAGAGAGAAATAGAGAGAGAGAGAGAAATTGAGAGAGAAAGAGAGAGAGAGAGATAAATAGAGAGAAATTAAGAGAGAAAGAAATTGAGAGAGAAATAGAGAAATAGAGAGAGAGAGAGAAATAGAGAGAGAGAGAGAGAGAAAGAAATGGAGAGAGAGAGAGGGAGAGAAAGAAATAGAGAGAGAGAGAGGGAGAGAAAGAAAGTAAGAAAGAGAGAAAGAAATAGAGAGAGAGAGAGAAAGAAAGAAATTGAGAGAGATAGAGAGAGAAAGAGAGAGAAAAAAATTGAGAGAGAGAGAGAGAGAGAGAGGCTGACAGCGAGTGAAAGAGATATTATAATAGAGAAAAAAGATGATGGAGCGATATTTGTGCAAAGATGAAGAGAGATATTAACAGAGTAAAACAGAAATGTTGACCGAGAAAGATGGAGAAACATTTATGAGAGAAAGAGAAAAATAAAGGAGACGATAACAGAGAAAGAGAGGGAGAGACTACAGCATAGAAACAAGGTAGAGGAGGGAAACTGGCTGAGAGGAAGAAGGTGTTAGAAGAGAAATGACAAAGGCAGATGCTAAAAGAGGAAAAGGAGACATATGAGAAGAGAGGAAATTAAACAGGTAGAGAGAGAAAGTGTGGGATACTGCCCTGAGAAAGAATAGAAGAGGTATTACTAAAAGAGAGAAAACTAACACAAATGTTGAAAAGAGAACAGTACACCAGAAGAAAGAGAGAAAAATAGAATCAGAGAGAGAAAGAGAGTGAGAGAGTGTGGGCAGTGGAAGATGAGATGATTATTCCGTGGTAAGCTAAGAGCACTGGAGTGCAGTAGCCAATGAGGACTCATCACATCTTTAATGCCGCTTTGCCGTTGGCTGAGGAGCAAGCCTCATTTGCATGTCACAAGGTGATCCCGTGCATTCTATTGCCCCGCGCGGGCCCTGGGGCTGATGGGTATAAATTGGATGTGTAACAGCTATGGACGTTTGGGTTCAGGCCTGGTTACGATAATGCTAATGTGGTGCGGGTCGATGGCGGATTCATTTTGCCGTTTAGCCGAGGTCTCTTCCTATTATGGCGTCGGAATGAGAGTGCCTTTTCATCCTGTCAGGCCGACTTAAAGTCGGCTAAATACGGGCAAAAAGAGAAAATCTGAAACTGATTGCTGCAGAAAAGAATACAAATAAAGACAGATTGCAAGGACGAAAGTGGAGGTGATGTCATATTCCTATGAAGGAGCTTGGCCCTGATGCTATCCTGTACGGATCTTCTGCTTTTCAGATTCCAGAGAATGAAAGAATAAACAATGGCTAAGATATCCAGAATCAATTTCCTTGCAGCTAGAACATCTGGATGCATCAATTGATCTGTTGATCATCTTTGATCACTTGGGGGCATCTTCCTGTATCATCTTGGGAGCTTTAGGGGCCTCTCTTCTCTGACAAATGCCTGTTCAGTCAGGCCGGCCCTCTTTACATTTATAGCATTTAGCTGACGCTCTTATCCAGAGCTACTTACAAGGTTAATCATATTACAGGTAGGCCAATGTAGTGTTAGGAGTCTTGCCCAAGGACTCTTATTAGTGTAGCACAGCATAGTCACCTAGACCGGGACTTGAACCCCAGTCTCCCACGTGTAGAGATGGCACTCTGGGTAGTGGTGTTACCCGCTGAGCTACACCAACCACGCCCTTTACTCCCCACCACTACACTCCACTCCGCTTTGCTTTGCTTCCATTGTTTGAAAACTATTCAGGAAGTTGGGGATAGGTGGCGTTTTGTTGAATAACAGTTCCCTGGTTAGCATTTCCTGTAATGGCCTGACCCTAGACTGGGTCGTAACACTAAGTTGTTAGGAATTTGTTCCTAAGAGTAAATATTTCCCATGAAAATAGATGTTCCCTGTAATTTACTGCACAGCAAATCCTTATTGGTTGATGCCGTGAACAGTGCTACTTTCCACTGCTTCCTGATGCTAGTTGACACACGTAAACAGAATTCCATATAGGCCATAAAACATATGTAGTCACTAGGATAAACATTTGCTAGCACTGTAATCAGTAGGAGGAATAGCAAGCTAGCTCAGCTACACAAGCCTGACTAGCTATACCCTACTGGATAAACCCACATTCACCAGAAAATCCAGCATATGTTGGGCTATTGTTGACGGTATGTTGACCATGCTGGTTGACCAACTACGCCAGACCAGAATAAACAGCAAGGTACCCATCCATCCAACCATCCATCCATCCAACCATTCATCCATCCATTTCTTTCTTTGTGTCCTCCTGCCTGCTTTTTAGCTTTGTTATTCAACTGATCTGCCGTAGAAAGCCAGCTGCTTGCTCACTATAGAACTCTTTAATTGTATTTTCACACTATATAGTGTGTGCTTCTCTCTTGTCATGCTTTTCTTGGTGGGATGCCAGCGAGTGCATCCACACAATATTACCTTCACAGGAAACCCATTCAGACTTCACCGTAGCTTACTGCTGTCTGCTGGGTTTGATATTAAACTTGGGAGCGCTCCAGAACAACACTGTGAAAATATAAACAGCAAACCGTGACTCTGACATTTGACTGAAACCACTGTTAAGGTATAGTAACAGGCACTCTGCAATCCTCAAATGAATTTATCCCACAACTTTTACCCAGAGCAGTCCTATCTTATTTCCAGTTTCATACTTGAACTGGGTAGCACCACCAAACTGGACGGTGTTTGAATCTTCCTCTGATGTGCATGATGCTCACCACCACGTTCTTTTGAACTACTACTCACACAGCATTAGAGAGCAGGTCAGCAGTCTTAGAAGGTCAGTGCGCTCATCTGGATGATGAGACCATACCGATGCAGTGACTGATACTTTTCATTACAAGCTGACCAGGAACATCATGCGTAAGGCATTGCTCTGTAGTGCTAAGCAGTAATGTAGCGCAGAATCCATTTGGGAGTGTGGACTCCACGTGTGAAAGCGTCCTTATGCTACACTAATCCAGAACTTTCTGTAGGTGCAAAATTTGCTATTTAAATTTATTAAGCGCATTGTTAATGTTACAGGTGTTAATATAGGAATGAAGACAGGCAATTGCCTGTTGCCAAATACATAAAATTTTGTAAGCCCAGTCCAATTTGTATATACTCAGGTGCTAATTTAAAATGATGAAACAAAAACGTATGATTTTAGTTTGTAGTTCATTTTTTAGCCTAAAGACCAAAACTATGCACGATAAAGTAAAATATACAGTCATTGTCAAAAGAATAGCTGCACCCAGATGGAAATGTCGGTTCGCAATGCTATTGGGTAGGAAGATAAAGGCTACGAGGAACAATAACAATGAACTGAAATTTTGAGACTTTGAAGTTTAAGAAATTTAGACTGATATGGGCTATATCTATTGACCTACACATACAGAAGCAGCGTAGTTTTTCAGTTGAGCCACCATGTTTGCTAACACAACATGCCAGAGATATCTGCTTAGAGTACAAACGGGATTCCAAAAAAGTTGGGACACTAAACAAATTGTGAATAAAAACTGAATGCAATGATGTGGAGGTGCCAACATCTAATATTTTATTCAGAATAGAACACAAATCACAGATCAAAAGTTTAAACTGAGAGAATGTATCATTTTAAGGAAAAAATATGTTGTTTCAAAATTTCATGGCATCAACAAATCCCAAAAAGTTGGGACAAGTAGCAATAAGTGGATGGAAAAAGGAAATTGAGCATATAACAAACAGCTGGAAGACCAATTAACACTAATTAGGTCAATTGACAACATGATTGGGTCTAAAAAGAGCTTCTCAGAGTGTCAGTGTCATCAGCCAAGATGGTAAGAGGATCACCAATTCCACCATTGTTGCGCAGAAAGAAGCAATACCAGAATGGTGTTACCCAGCGTAAAATAGCAAAGACTTTTAAGTTATCATCATCAGCCGTGCATAACATCATCAAAAGATTTAGAGAATCTGGAACAATCGCTGTGCGTAAGGGTCAAGGCCGTAAAACTCTACTGGATGCTCGTGATCTCCGGGCCTTTAACGTCACTGCACCTCAAACAGGAATGCCACTGTCAAGGAAATAACAGAATGGGCTCAGGAATACTTCCAGAAAGCATTGTCAGTGAACACAATCCACCCATGCCATCCGCCGTTGCCAGCTGAAAACTCTACAGTGCAAAAAAGGAAGCCATTTCTAAGCAAGCTCCACAAGCTCAGACGTTTGCACTGGGGCCAGGGGTCTTTAAAATGGATTAAAATGGAGTGTGGCAAAATGAAGGGAGACTGTTCTGTGGTCCATATTTAACGAATTTGAAGTTCTTTATGGAACACTGGGATGCCATGTCATCCGGACAGAGAGGACAAGAATAACCCCAGTTGATTTATCAATGCTCCGTTCAGAAGCCTGCATCACTGAGGGTATGGGGTTTGCATGAGTGCTGTGTGGCATGGGGCAGCTTGCATGCCTGGAAAGGCACCATTAATGCAGAGAACTATGTCAGCTCTAGAACACAACATATGCTCCCATCTAGAATCTCTTTCAGGGAAGACCCCTGCATTTTTCAACAAGATAATGCCAATCACATTCTGCAGCAATCACCATCATTGGCTACGTAGGAGAAGGTCCGGGTTCTGAAAATGGGCCAGCCTGCAGTCCACGATCTTTTCACCTATAGAGAACATTTTGGCGCATCCATAAAGAGGAAGGTGCGCGACAAAGAAGGCCCAAGACGACTGAACGTCTTAGGCAGGCTCTGTATTAGACATGAATGGGAGAGCATTCCTATTTCTAAACTTGAGAAACTGGTCTCCTCTGTCCCCAGACGTCTGTTGAGTGTTGTAAGAAGAAGGGGGGATGCCATACAGTGGTAAAAATGGCCATGTCCCAACTTTTTTGGGATTTGTTGATGCCATGAAATTTTGAAACAACATATTTTTCCCTTAAAATGATACATTCTCTCAGTTTAAACTTTTGATCTGTGATTTGTGTTCTATTCTGAATAAAATATTATATATTGGCACCTCCACATCATTGCATTCAGTTTTTATTCACAATTTGTTTAGTGTCCCAACTTTTTTGGAATCCGGTTTGTAGTAGAGGTTCCTAATGGTGTACTGTGTAATCCATCCCTCACAGTGTTCCTGCAGATTTTGCAGTAGGAGTTAAGGTGAAGAGACATCAGGCCTTCTGGACGTGGGAAAATGAACTGTTCATCTCGGTGCTGACCACGATGTTGTCTTCAGACAGGGATCCGATGGTCGTCTTCACCAAGACAAAGGCGGGACTTGTCACTGAAGACGACCCACTACCATTCTGAGTCACTCTTTGACAGTCTGGCATGGCGCACGTTGCAGTCTTTGGCGAGGTTGATGTGGTGTTAAGGGCAGTCGTCTTACATTGGCAGCCTTCTGTCAATGGTGCTGGCACTAATGGGATGACTCATGGGTGGCGTCCTGAGCAAAACTTGAACCATTCCCATGTCTCAGTCTCATTCCTGTTGGTCAATTCCTTCTGGTTGCAACTGTTTGAGCTACTGTTCATGTGATGATGAGTGTATATGAAGTGGGTTTTGGGTTGCTGATATGTAATGTAACTGATCATGTTTGCCAAGTTAAGTCCTTCATGAACTATTAAGTCTATGGGGTGGGCTTAGGGTCATCTTCCCAGCCAGATTACTCACTGGTGCTGTCTGGCACCTCAGTGAACACTGATTGGTGTGGTATATGTATTATGTCTGTAAGTTCAGCTGAGTGCTAGAAGACTTAGGGTTAAAGGGTCTAAGGGTTCTTTAAATAGATCTTGATCCGCAGTGATACCAGTCTTTGAGATTAGTTGGGAACACCCCTTCCTGCTGCTGCTCTCTGCTCTGTAGCTGGTGAGATGGTCAGATTTATTCCTGGCTGTACTGGCGGTGTCTTTACTGATAGAGGTGACTAATAGCTGGATTACTGCCGAGAATAACAACGCTATCAGTTCTTCCCAATCAAAACCAGGCTGATGAAATCGTGATAATTAGATGATGAGAGAGAGAGAGAGAGCGAGTGAGAGAGAGAAAGAGAGGCAATATCTCCTGTTTGGTTGCAAGGCCGGTAGTAGATGACCCCAGGAGGATTGGCCGTGTCAGCTTGCTACAATTATCATTCAGCACGAGTGAAGCCCCCTGTTTGATATCTGCCAAGGTAATTTAGTGGGAGAGATTGGGCTGTGTCCTTCTCTCTCTCTCTCTCTCTCTATCTCTCTCTTTCTTTCTCTCTCTCTCTCTCTCTCTCTCTCTCTCTCTCTCTCTCTCTCTCTCTCTCTCTCGCCCACTTTGACTCTCTCTACCTATCTGTGTCACACCCACATACCTTCTCTTTCTTTTTTCTATTTGTCTCTTGCATTCATTCTTTCTCTGGCTGTTTTTCACACTCTCTTTCTCTCACTTTCTCTGTCTTACTCATTATCCCCCTCTCCATCTCCCTCTCTGTATTTCTTCATTCTCTCTGTTTCTCTTTCTCTGTTGTTCTCTCTCTTTTTCTCTCTCTTCTACTATTCTCTGTGGCACACAAACATGCTATCTTTCTTTTTTCACTCCCTGTTTCTTTTTTCTTTCTCTTACTCTCTTTATTTATTTCACTTGCTCTTTCTTTTTCACTGTCTCTCTCTTCTCCTTTTCTATTCCCTTTTGTCTTTCCTTCTATTTCTTTCCTTTCTATCTTTCTGTATGTCACTCTCACCTCCACTCTCTCACTTTCTCAAGCGTTTTCTCTTTTGTTGTCTCTCTCAAAATCTTTCTCATTGTCTTTTTCCCTTTTTCTCTTTCTCTTTGTCTCCTATCCTATTATCCGTTTCTCTCTCCCCATCTCCCTCACTCTCTGTCACTCTTTCTCTTTTTTCTCTCTCCCTCCAGCTCTGCATTCTCTCTTATCTTAGCACCTTCTTCCTCTGTCTCTTTCTTAAGCATTTTCTCTTTCTCTTTCATTTTCTCTCTCACCTTCTCTCAGTTGCTCTTTCACTCTAAGGGTCTCTCTTTCTTTTCCTCTCTGTCTGTCTTGTTCTCCCCCACCCCCGAATGCATTCCCAGCAGTATCTTCTCTAGCCAGTCTCTCTGAGGGTCTGAGCTGAGACGTGGAGCCCGCTCCCCCATCTCCCCACCCCTTGTTGTTGTGGTCGCCGCTCGGCTGTTTATTTGTGGCAGGGTGGCTGGTGAGTGAAATTAAGTGACACGGAGTGAAATTGTTTTCCCATGGTGCCGCGGCCTTGCCTCCGCATGTCTGATTACTGCTACTTTAGGGAAGTCCAAACAGGGCCGCGAGTCTGTAACACGGACCACGCTTATCAACACCTACTTCATTTAGAAACAGAGCGGAGACAGACCTGCTGCAAGGAGATTTCTGTGCTACCTCCACCATTTTCCAAATAACACCACGTGAAATGCAGCGCAGTGCAGGCGGAACCTCAGTAGCTCTCCAAGCAAAGGTTTATCTCTATGAGGATTCCACCTTCAGTAGTAGACTTTCTGTAAAGAGAATTAACATGTCCAGGTTGGGTTTTAGCCTGAACAAGTAATAAACCACACACATACACACCACACACACAAACATAAACACACACACACACACACACACACACACACACACACACACACAAATACAAACTATACACACATACACACACACACACACACACACAAACATACACATACCCTCACATACACCAACACACATACATAAACATACACACAGACACATCCACACACATACACAAACACACACATACACACCACACACAAACAAACACGTACATTAACATACACAAACACATACGCACCACACACAAACATACACATACCCTCACATACACCAACATACGCACCACACACAAACATACACATACCCTCACATACACCAACATACACACATACACAAACATACACATACCCTCACATACACCAACATACACACATACACAAACATACACATACCCTCACATACACCAACATACGCACCACACACAAACATACACATACCCTCACATACACCAACATACACACATACACAAACATACACATACCCACACATACACAAACATACACACATACACAAACATACACATACCCTCACATACACCAACATACGCACCACACACAAACATACACATACCCTCACATACACCAACATACACACATACACATACCCTCACATACACCAACATACGCACCACACACAAACATACACATACCCACACATACACAAACATACACACCTACACACACACACACACACACATACACCAACATACACACATACACAAACATAAACACATACACACACATACACACACACACAAACACACCACACACAAACATAAACACGTACACTAACATACACACCTACACACACACCTAAACACATACACAAACACACACACACAAACACATACACACCACTCACAAACATAAACACGTACACTAACATACACAAATATACACACTACACACAAACATAAACACATACATATACACACACACCTACACACACACCCATACACAAATACAAACTATACACACATACAAACACACACACACAAATACAAACTATACACACATACAAACACACCACACACAAACATAAACACGTACACTAACATACACACTACACACAAACATAAACACATACATATACAGAGACACACACACACCTACACACACACACCCATACACAAATACAAACTATACACACATACACAAACACACAAACATAAATACATACACAAACACATGTATGTGTGTACACTTTCATTAGTACTAATTTTAACTCATTAGCTCAGCTTTGTTTCATTTAAACACAAATTAAATTAATTAATTTTTTATTCTTTGAAGTTTGTTTTCATAGTTGCAGGAAATCTGTTTTTCAGTAGTGAATAATTTTGTCATTACACTGATTTTAATGCTTGGGGACACATTTACTCTAAAACAATAGGCTCTAACTGCTTACGTCCTATTACTGAAATAAAGGAGTGTGGTTTGTGTTTCGGTAATGACATGAAAATGTCTAAGAACAAATTTTGAAACTTAAAATTATTTAAAGCTTAAGATAAATCTAAATATTTTGAAATTACTATAGAATAAACCAAAAAGATCTTACAAAGAAAAGCAATTGTTGAAAAACAACAACAGACAGCTCTCAATAGGAAGTAAATAAATACTGTATTTAGCTTATTACCGTCACATTTAATGCCTTGGGCTTAAATAGATCATAACATAATCCTATCAAATGTCTGCATGCTTTGTTTTGAATACAGAACACCTGTTTTTGATGCTGTGAGACTAATGTGGTAAAACGATTCGTGTACAGTGATATTTTTAGACAGTTTAATGAATTTTGATTGCGTTATGACAAACAGTGAATAATATTCTGTGATTACATACCTGCACAATGTTATTTACTGGGATATTTATTCAGAACTTTCCAGAAATTATGCATTCCAGAAATAAACTTTTACAGCATTCTCCATTGGCCCATTCATCAAATACTAATAATTAACTCCACCCCTCAGAAACAAACTACAGAAACTGGCTTGGACAAAAATGATAACTCTCTTTCTGTAACTCTCAATGGCACCTCTGCACCTGTCCACAGGTATTTTGGCCCACTTCTCATGTGCAAACTGCTCCAGCTGTCTTAGGTTTGAAGGGTGCCTTCTCTAGACTGCATGTTTCAGCTCCTCAATAGGATTTAGATCAGGGCTCATAGAAGGCCATGTTTTGCTATTAGCCATTCCTGGTGTATTTAGCTTTGTGTTTTGGGTCATTATTATGGTGTCAGATCAGTGTCAAAACCACAGGATGCAGAACATACACCTGCAGCTTTTAACGTTTCACATGTGTAAACATCCCACTTGTGAGAGCAAATGTGAACCCTGTGAACACTAAATGCCCGCACATGGGCTGTCTCTGTCTGTGAATGCTATTGGCTCTGGCACCTTGTATTGTTCTCCAGAACAACAAAGATGGCGGATGAAGAGGAACGCCATCATCTGAGAGAAATTAAAACCAAACACTGGTTTATCTAATCTGTGTGACCTGTCCTATCTAGCTGACATCAATGTTAAGTACTTAACGTTACCTCTAACCAGTCTAGCTTACTCGAGCCAAACTGCTATGTAACGTAGCTTCATACTTTAGGAAACAAATCAATCAACTTTGCAAATAACAAATTTATTATAGACATAACATGTAACACAGTATGGGTTGCCATATCCCGCTGCTAAATCTAAATTAGGTAAACCAGTGATTGATTTTCATTTATTTTAAATGTAGGGGCTCCTCTTCGTCTGCCATCTTTGTTGCTCTAGAGAAGACAATTCATAGGGGGAAGTCAGTCACGATACCACGTTCCATCAGCCTATAGCATCGGCTGATAGAACCAGCCCGTGTGCCCACTCACAAAAAAATATAAAACAACCCACCAACCCAAAATGGCGGCGACAGGAGGAGCTATAAACCAAAACAGACAGAAACCAGAGACGAACAAGGGAAGACAAGACAGGATGTGACGAAAAGCTCCAGTTTTGTTTCTTCTGTCCAAAAGACTTTCTTCCAGAAGCTGTGTGGCTTATAAATATGCATTTTGCAGTATTCCAGTCTCGCTTTTGTATGATTTGCTTTCAACATCATGTACATGTTTACTGTTTCACTCTTGCAGATTCTCTCAAGTTCAAAAGGGGGGTCAAAATTTTATTTATAAATTTTATTTTTATTGATTTTCTAACAATATTTCACACTTAAAATAATCTTTAGGGTGATTTTACTGCATTTGAAAATATTTTCATTCTTCAATGCTGAAATTAGATCCAAATCTTCATAATTCTGTAATAATTATTCTTTGTTGGGTAGTTTGTTAAAGTAGCCTATGTAAGTTTAAGTATCATTGGTATTTAATCCTTAGTAAATATTATGGTTATTCATATGCAAACAAAACAGTATACTTATTATGGCGCTTAATTTACTCCAATACATTTTAGAGTGTTATTCTTAGTTTGTTTATCTGATGAAGCTACAGTGAGGAAAATAAGTATTTTAAACACCCTGCGACCTGCAAGTTTTTCCCACTTAGAAATCATAGAGTGAGAGACATAATCTAAAAAAAAAACCTGGAAATCACAATGTATGATTTTTTAATAATTTATTTGTGTGTTACTGCTGTAAATAAGTATTTGAGCACCTGTGAAAATCAATGTTTAATATTTGGTACAGTAGCCTTTATTTGCAATTACAAAGGTCCCGTAGTTTTCACCAGGTCTGCACACACTGCAGCAGGGATTTTGGCCCATTCCTCCACACAGATCTTCTCCAGATCAGCCAGGTTTCTGGGCTGTCGCTGAGAAACACAGAGTTTGAGCTCCCTCCAAAGATTTTCTATAGGGTTTAGGTCTGGAGACTGGTTAGGCCACTCCAGAACCTTGATATGCTTCTTACGGAGCCACTCCTTGGTTATCCTGGCTGTGTGCTTTGGGTCATTGTCATGTTGGAAGACCCAGCCACGACCCATCTCCAATGCTCTAACTGAGGAAGGAGGTTGTTCCCCAAAATCTCGCAATACATGGCCCCGGTCATCCTCTCCTTAAAACAGTGCAGTCGTCCTGTCCCATGTGCAGAAAAACACCCCCAAAGCATGATGCTTTGAAGCATGAAGTGTTCAAATACTTATTTGGAGCAGTAGCCATGACCCAGCCACGACCCATCTTCAATGCTCATTGACCAACTCCTCCCATGTAGTTCTGGGCTGATTCCTCACTATTCTTAGGATTATTGATACGCCACCAGGTGAGATCTTGTGTGGAGCCCCAGTCCGAGGTAGATTGACAGTCATGTTTAGCTTCTTCTATTTTCTAATAATTGCTCCAACAGTTGATCTTTTTTCACCAAGCTGCTTGGCAATTGCCCCGTAGCCCTTTCCAGCCTTGTGGAGGTCAACAATTTTGTCTCTGGTGTCTTTGGACAGCTCTTTGGTCTTAGCCATGTTAGTAGTTGGAGTCTTACTGATTGTGTGGGGTGGACAGGTGTCTTTATGCAGCTAACGACCTCAAACAGGTGCTTCTAATTTAGTGGAGTGGAGGTGGAGTTTTTAGAGGCGGACTAACAGGTCTTTGAGGGCCAGACTTTTTGCTGATTGGCAGGTGTTCAAATACTTATTTGCAGCAGTAACACACAAATAAATTATTAAAAAATCATACATAGTGATTTCCAGGTTTTTTATTAGATTATGTCTCTCACAGTGGACATGCACTTAAGATGAAAATTTCAGACCCCTCTATGATTTCTAAGTGGGAGAACTTGCAAAGTCGCAGGGTGTTCAAATACTTATTTTCCTCACTGTACAATCAGTGCCTCAACTTGGTATATTTCCAGAATTTGTACATAGATTTGTACATAGACTGCTTTTCTGGGATTATGGGTACCTATAGGAACATCCGGGGGATGTGAATGGAGGTTTAGCCCAGATGTATTTAGCCATTGTTTTCTTTTTTGAGCCCAGTGAAATGAACTGCGCTAACAAGGAAACATGGTTTGAGCCTCTCTCGTGCGCAATGACAAACAACCAAACATTTCTTCTGCTATTGTTATAATGGCAATGACAAATGGGCACGAGTTGGTATTTACCCTCCTTACCTGGAAGAATTGCAGTTGCCATGTTTAACAATGGCAGGGCACTCTGTTTTTCCCCTCCCTCCTTTGAGTTGTGAATATGCTAAATCCCTTTTTATGCCTCAGGTACGCTGACCTCTCGCAGGCTGTTTAGACATTAATCTTTTGGAAGAGAGCGGAGGGAGTGCAGAGGGAAAAGCAAAAGCTTTACAGCTTCCGTCCTGGATCGCGCAACCACAAAGTGGTGGCCGCAAAGCACTTTTATAAACACTGATGGAAAAAGCTGGGTCCATATTGCAATATTGTGTGAAAATTGCTAGAGTGATTACTAATGAAAAACCAAATGTCCATAATAAAGAAATATGACTCCAAGCTATTTGTAGCATATGAAGTACACCACTTTACACTATATGAAAATGTCATGATGAATGGACCAGAGTAAAATCTTACGCTAAGTATTAGTATTGCTTTTGCTGTCTGTGATCAGTGTGGGAAATACCCCCTAGTATTCAGGTGGTCCCATGTTGGTGGGCAACGCCAGTGTTGGTTGGCTACTTCCCATAGGAGTGCTGATGCTGGGTTCAATGGCAACAAAATGCTTGGTGTAATGATTCTTCCTCTGGAAATGAAGCTTGCTGATTGTGGATGAAGAAGCAGCAAAAGAACTTTTCACTTAATTTGTATTTGAGTATCTTTTTTTAGTAAAATGTATTTATTTATTGGTAAAACTCCTTGACTGTGATCTACTCTACCCCACACTGACAATCAAAAAGAATAGAGCAGATTTGTACTGTGTAACAGTTAGAGATCATGTTGGAAAAAGCAGAATATATATATATATATATAAATATATATGTATAAATGTATGTATATATATATATATATATATATATATATATATATATATATATATATATATATTCTGCTTTTTCCAACATGATCTCTAACTGGTGATGTGTGTGTGTGTGTGTGTGTGTATGTATATATATGTGTACAGTATATTACTACATATGCAATTTAATCAGTACTTACTGTGTCCACCTTTTACCTTTATTACAGCTTCTAGCACTTGTATTTAGCCTACAAGACAATAATGTGCTTGAATGTGCATTCCTGGTCTACTACAATGTATTTAATTTAATTTAGATAGATAGATAGATAGATAGATAGATAGATAGATAGATAGATAGATAGATAGATAGATGGATGGATGGATGGATGGATGGATGGATGGATGGATGGATGGATGGATGGATACTTTATTGATCCCGGAGGACATTTAGCAGCCAGTAGCGGTTTCACAAAAACAAACAGCACAGATACAAATACAAATTAGAAAAAATAAAAAACAGGGTTGTGCAGTATAAAGAACCTAAATGGGTCGGTACCGTTAACTGTTAACTGTTAACTATAAACTATACATAGTACAGGTCACTATGGATAAATATCTAAATCCAAATATAAATATATCTCACTTCACAAGCAGGCAAGAAATATATACAAGAAAAATACAGATATACCTGTATACTGTAGAAAAAACAGTGCAATAGTAATATATAAATGTGCATGATTGTGCAAGCGGCACAGTTATCCGCAGATAAATGACTGAATTAGCATAATAAACATGTGCATATACTGGTATTTAAGTGGAGTGGAGTGTCCAGGGGTGCAGATGTACAGTTATACCTGGGCATGTTCAGGTGTAGGTGCGCCATTGTCAGCATCAGCAAGTTGTAAGGGTGCTGTCCTCCCCAGATGCATCGGAACTCAGTCACCAAGTGATCTCAGAGTGAGCCTGAGTGCACTGCTGAAATGCCTGGCCTAGAGTGGCACTTACATTTCCTGACATTTCAAAATGACATGATCCAATTCCATGAATCATGTTGCAGAAACAGGGAAGGCCTGGGCTTGGTAGGCAAGTAATGAGAACAGAATTCAAGTGACTCATTTGCAAAATGCTATCTTCATATGGACCAGTGAAGAGGGGGTGAAGTTACCCAGCTGTTTCTGGGTATCCTGAGAAGGGAGAGTTGTGGGATTGCAATGCGATTGGGAAGGAAGATAAAGGTTTCCAGGAACAACAAATGATGATACATTTAGACTGAGATGGACCCCAAGTTGTCATCATGGCCCTGTGCAGATGTTGGGTGTGTTCTCATGGCATGGGTTGGGTCCACTGGTCCGCCTAAACACTGATAATGCACCATGTTATTCGGCCCATATTGTCCAGAATAGGTTCAAGAAGCGTGAAATAAGCATGCTGGCCATTGTTCAGCCTCATTGATGTTGGTGTTCTCCGGAGGTAACGCCACTTCATAATCGATTTACATACTGCTATTTTATATCTTTGTATAGCAGTGTAGTAGAAATGAAAGGAATATTAGATTATTTTTTCTATTGAAGCGAAAACCTATCTAATATACTATCTGGCTCTATCTGACTACCTCAATGGCTATCCAAGATTAGCTGCCAAGCCTCTGGTCACACAATTCTGCTTAACTCTACCACGCCACGATGCAGTTACCCAATTAGCTCGTAAGACACAACTACCAGAGCTTTTAGAAACATTCAGAGTGAAGATGTTTAGATCAGTAGATCTGGGCAGTCTGTGAGCCTTGGAGAGCATACATTTAAAACCAGATCTACTACACATTGCCTGAAGCCATGGGCTTGCTAAACCAAGCTGCAGGGCAAGACAAGGGAAGTTGTATAATCCTGCAAAACGTATTGTTGTAAAACATTAAAAATATCTGTATCCACCATTTTCAGACCTCACTAGTGCTGGCTCATCCCTACCTTGGAAGCCATATAGAAGACAAGCATGATTCCACAATGTTTCAGACACTGTATAGCATATATGTAGCATATGCTGCAATCAGATTTGTCCATATGTCTTGTCGTTAAAAGGTTATCAACACAGAAATTTGCAACAACCGGGAACATTCCCTGTGATATTTGGCTATTTGACGTGTTCAGTGTGCTGTTCTTGGTGCTGATCACAGAGCCGAAGGTGCCGGAGCCATTTGTTATGAACCCACACAAGTACCTTTGGAGAAATGCTGTTACAAGCCTCCACAATGTGTTGCTAAAGGTGGTGTTTGTCGCAGATTTTCTCAGCACACACAATTTGTTGGCGATGACCCAGAGATAAAAATTGGAGTGGTGTGAGATTGGGTGATCTGTGCGGCCATTCCACAGAGCCAATGGCCAATCCAATGACCAGGTAACTGAAAATCCAGCCACATTCGTCACTCCAGAGAACACGTCTCCACTGCTGTAGAGTTCAGTGGTGTTGTGCTTTACATCACTGCGCTCAACGCTTTGCATTGCGCTTGGTGATGTAAGACTTGGATGCAGCTGCTTGGCCATGAAGCTCACACTGTTCTTGAGCTAATCTGAAGGCCACCTGAAGTTTGGAGGTCCGTTGCGAGTGACTCTGCAGAAAGTTAACGACCTCTGTGCACTATGCCCCTCAGCATCCGCTGATCCCGCTCTGTCATTTTACGTGGTCTACCGCTGAGTTGCTGTCGTTCCCAGTCACTTCCACTTTGTTATAATCCCACTGACAGTTGAGTGTATAATATTTAGTGGGGAGGAAATTTCACGACTTGTTGCACAGACGGCATCCTATCAGGGTGCTACGCTAGAATTCACTGAGCTCCTGAAAGCGACTCATTCTTTCACCAATATCTGTAGAAGCAGTCTGCATGCCTAGGTGCTTGGTTTCATACACCTGTGGCCATGAAAGTGACTGGCACACCTGAGGTGCTTTGAATGGGTGAGTGAATCCTTTTGACAGTGTAGTGTAGGTCCACTACAATTACAGATGGTAGTTCATTTGTTTCTTTATAAGCCCCCTTTCCCCTTGGTCTTTCACTCGTACAGCCCCTACAGGACCACCACAGAGAAGGTATTATATGGGTAGTGTATAGTGGGTATACAGTCCTGTGGGCAGCGCCCTGTGATCAGTAATGAAGGACTAGAGGATGACCGCGCAGCAGCAGATGGGCTACCTGTGGCACTAACTGGTTTCTTGTTTTCACCATGCTCTATAAATATCACTGTAAATAATTGCAGTATGCTTTGTTGTGGAATAAATATCAGGAATGTGTTGCTCACTCAGGCATGTAGGTGCTTGGTGTGAGAGCGATGTAGACAGCCACGTTCTCAGAGCTAACAAACTGTGCACTGTTCGAAGCTTACAGGTGAGCAGAACTAATGAATGATGATGAATACCGATCCTAAATGACTGTGTATGACACAAACACAACTGTAGAAGCGAAAGTGAAGTATATGCTGGTTTGTTAGTGGATATTTGTGGCTGGAGGAATCAGTGGTGCCTAACACAGCCATTTTTAATGACCTGTTTTGAGCCTTGGATAAGTAGCAAGCAATATTCGTAAAGTATAGTTTACTGGGTGCGGTCTGTTTAAGTTAGTGTGAGGTACTTTAGTTGTATTGAGTATTTTACTCTTTGCAGATACTAAAAGTAGCATTAGTGGAACACTAAGGTAGGTGAGTGGATAGTGCATGGACCCAGTGTGTAGACCATTACAGAATTGGGTGAAAGGGGGCTAAGAAAGTATGCAGAGAACCAGATGGACCACAGTCTGTGATTAGTACACTCATCCTACACTCATCATCAAAAAAATACTTGCACCCTAAAGGAAGTGTGGGATTACAAGGCTATTGGGAAGGAAGATAAAGGTTACCAGCAATAATAAATGATGATCAATTGAGACTGATATGGGTAATATTTATTGAGCTACACATACAGAAGTAGTGTCTCTCAGTATGGCATTGGGCACAATATGGCATAACATGCCTGACGTCACAGCATGGAGTTGTAGAGGTTCCTAATGGTGTCCTGTGATAATCCATCCCATGCATTGAACATTCTCACACAGTTCCTGCTGATTATGGGGTGGAGGTGGAGTAACACCAGGCCCTCTGGCAGGGACCATGGTGCCTCCACACACAGACAAAAGCAGGACTTGTCACTGAAGGTGACCCACTGCCATGAGTCACTCCATGGCATGACACCATTGCAGCCTTTGGTGAGGTTGATGTGGTGTTAGAGACAGTCATCGTAAAGGTCTAGGTGCATGTTACACAGTGTCATGTGGTGGTGACAGTGGTGTATGACACAAACACAACTGTAGAAGCGAAAGTGAAGTATATGCTGGTTTGTTAGTGGATATTTGTGGCTGGAGGAATCAGTGGTGCCTAACACAGCCATTTTTAATGACCTGTTTTGAGCCTTGGATAAGTAGCAAGCAATATTCGTAAGAGTATAGTTTACTGGGTGACACACGGTCTGTTAAAGTTAGTGTGACCCCCCCCCCGGCACACTGTAGTTGTATTGAGTATTTTTACTCTATCTTGCACCCGATACACTACACGAAAGTCCAGCATTAGTGGAACACTAAGGTAGGGTGAGTGGAAATAGTGCATGGACCCCGTGTGTAGACCCTTACAGAATTGGGTGAAAAAGTGGGCTAAGAAAGTATTGCAGGAGAACCGAGATGGACCACAGTCTGTGATTATACACTCATCCTACCACTCATCATCAAAAAATTACTTTGCACCCTAAGGAAATTGGTGGGATTGGCAAGGCTATTGGAAGGAAGAATAAAGGTTACCAGCAATAATAAATGATGATCAATTGAGACTGATATAGGTAATATTTAATTGAGCTACACATACAGAAGTAGTGTCCCTCAGTATGGCATTGGGGCACAATATAGGCATAACTGCCGACGTTCACAGGCATGGAGTTGTAGAGGTTCCTAATGGTGTCCTGTGATAATCCATCCCATGCATTGAACATTCTCACACAGTTCCTGCTGATTATGGGGTGGAGGTGGAGTAACACCAGGCCCTCTGGCAGTGACCATGGTGCCTCCACACACAGACAAAAGCAGGACACGTCACTGAAGGTGACCCACTGCCATGAGTCACTCCATGGCAGTCTGACATGACACCATTGCAGCCTTTGGTGAGGTTGGTGTGGTGTTAGAGACAGTCATCGTAAAGGTCTAGGTGCATGTTACACAGTGTCATGTGGTGGTGACAGTGGTGTTGACACTAACAGGTTGATTCATTGAGGGCATTACTGTTCACTGAATGTCCTCAGTGTGTTTGGTCAGTCAAGTACAGTGATAAGGCTTGTCCTTGCTTATATCACATGCAAGCGTGAAACTTGAGTCATTCAAATGTCTCACATTATCAAACCTACCCACCAACTTTCATTCCCGTTGGCTGATTCCTCACCGTGGGAGACTGGGGTTCGAATCTCGGTCTGGGTGACTATGCTGTGCTACACCAATAAGTGTCTTTGGGCAAGACTCCTAACACCACACTGGCCTACCTGTAAAATGATTAACCTTGTAAGTCGCTCTGGATAAGAGTGTCAGCTAAATGCCAAAAATGTAAATGTAATGTAAATACTGTATGTCAGTTGTAAAGGTCCAGTAAAAAAACAGCTTGCTTAATTCTAGTGGAATAAAGAGGTTTTGGAAAACACCATGTAAATAGTTTTGGTACATAAATCCACATGTACAGGGGTTGAACAATGAAACTGAAACACCTGGTTTTAGACCACAATCATTTATTAGTATGGTGTAGGGCCTCCTTTTGCGGCCAATACAGCATCAGTTGGTCTTGGGAATGACATATACTGCGTCCTGCACAGTGGTCAGAGGTATTTTAAGCCATTCTTCTTGCAGTGATAGTGGGCCACGGTTCACTACGTGAATTCTGTGGAGGTTCGTCCTTCTTGGTGGTATGGAACATTACCCTGCGATACCGTGGCTCTTGATACATCACAAAGAACTTGCTGTCTTGGTCCCACAGATGCGCCAGCAAGACGTGCACCAACAGTTGTGTCCTCTTTGAAAACTCTGGTTATTTGTCCACCCATGAATGTTGTAGGGTGCATTGCAGTATTTTTGAGCAGAACTGGTAGCTCTTACCCTGGCTAACTGAACCTTCGACCACTCTGCCTCGCTTAGAATTCTTACTGACAGATTGCAATGTGCAATTAATGAAGATTGGCCACCAGGCTGGTCCAATTTAGCCATGAGACCTCCCACACTAAAATGACAGGTGTTTCAGTTTCATTGTCCAACCCCTGTATGTTATAGGTGAACTTCAGTACCTGCTCTTGGACCTTTCCAAAGGACCCAACACATAACATGCATGGTAATAAATCAGCTGACGCAGATGCTCTCTTACGTTTGAGCATATGATAAACGCTGAAAGCTGCGTTCTGTATTCTGTATTCTTGAAGCTTATGAATGGAGCTTATATGTAATTACTTCTTGAATAATTTCCATTCATTATCAGATATTTGTCATCCTTGGTTCTGACGCTTTGAAAGACGGACACAAAAGAGCAGTGCGCACCGTTTCAGGCTTTTCTCCCGTTCTTTAATAAATCACATTTCTTTTAGCTATACTTAATTTACAAAGTGACATTTCTTTAATAGGCCGCAGTGACCTTCAGCCATACTCATTCTGTTTGAAATTTCAAAGCAGGAAGGGACTTGGTGATTTGCCTTGAACTTAGGCTTAGGGTCTTCTGTTTTTCGCAATGGGAAAAAGGTCCTGACTGTCTGTAGTTGGTTTAAAAACAAGGATTACAAGAGAAAATCAGTAGAAAGAGAGATGGAGGGCAAGAGAGACGTTTTATGTTTTGACCAGAAAGAGGGAGGATAGTACTTGAATGGCTTTGATTAGGGGATGTCTATTAAGTCAGTGGCTCGTTTCTGGAAGTGTCTCAAAGAATGCCTGACCTTACTGGAGATTGCATAGACCTTTCCACACTCGAGTGAAGTTTTGATCCACTCGTGAATAATACATCATTATGAAAAGGTTTAGCTTTCATATTTGCCTGCATCTCGCCTTCTCCGAGGTTGAGGACCCTTCACGAACAAGTGTTTCACCCTGAGGACCGTAATATCTTGCATTTCCTTGGTGAAGTGTTGGCGAAATGATGGACGTTGACATATGCATAGTGTTATTATAGAAGAAAGCACAGCTCATTATGAGCAGACATATATTTGGTTGAAGTGGCTGATATAGTCAGTGACACGACTTGTTTATCTCCATGTTGCTCCTTTAAAAGGCACATATCCTATTCTTCCATTTTCTCACTTTCTTAAAATGTTGTCTGGTTTGATGTAGCCAAAGAGACATGACTGTTTTCCAACCTTTCAGCATGCCCTGAGACTTAAAGGGGACTTTTTGGAACTTTGATTTCTTAGATTTTCTGGTTTTACATGCTTTTTTTTATTATATTTTTATATTATTATTATATTTTTAATTATTTTTATATTTTATAACTATTAAATTTTATAAATTTATTTTATATAAATATATATTTTTTATGTACAGGAATGAAAGAATCAGCCGACAGGAATGAAACTTGGTGGGGCAGGTTGAGTGGGCTTTTCTTTGATTTGATTTCTAGTTCATCTTCAGTAAAGAAGTCTTGGTGGAGAGGCCCTATTAACCCATGCATGGAGGCACCATGGTCAACGCCAAGATGAACAGTTTGTTGTCACTTGTCACACGTCCATACACCTGGTGTCACTCCACCTCCATCCCTACCACAAAATCTGCAGGAACTCTGTAAGAATATTCAAGCTGCATTGGATGGATTATCACAGGACACCTTTAGGAACCTCTACAGCTTCATACTGAGACGTGTTGTGTTAGCAAACATAACAGCCATACTGAGGGACACTACTACTGTACACGTAGCTCAATAAATATCAGTCTAAATGTGATCAATCCAAAAAAAAAACTAATTCTGTTGTTTCTCTAATGCATTTTAATGTCTGTATCTTTTTTTTTTTAATCTTTTATTTTTATCTTCCACTCTTAATTTTTTAAGCTCTCTGAAATGATTTTATATGGATGTGTATGTATATATTAAACATTTATTTTCATGTGTATATATATGTATATACAGGGGTTGGACAATGAAACTGAAACACCTGTCATTGTAGTGTGGGAGGTCTCATGGCTAAATTGGACCAGCCTGGTGGCCAATCTTCATTAATTGCACATTGCACCAGTAAGAGAGTGTGAAGGTTCAATTAGCAGGTAAGAGCACAGTTCTGCTCAAAATACTGCAATGCACACAACATTATGGGTGACATACCAGAGTTCAAAAGAGGACAAACTGTTGGTGCACGTCTTGCTGGCGCATCTGTGACCAAGACAGCAAGTCTTTGTGATGCATCAAGAGCCACGGTATCCAGGGTAATGTCAGCATACCACCAAGAAGGACGAACCTCCACCAGCATCACGTAGTGACCTGGCCACTATCCTGCAAGAAGAATGGCTTAAAATCCCTCTGACCACTGTGCAGGACGCAGTATATGTCATTCCCAAGACCAACTGACGCTGTATTGGCCGCAAAAGGAGGCCCTACACCATACTAATAAATGATTGTGGTCTAAAACCAGGTGTTTCAGTTTCATTGCCCAACCCCTGTATGTATATACTATGTGTATATGATACATGTATATAATACATGGTAGGGCCTCCCTTTACTCTCACACTAGCCTCAGGTCTTTGATCCCACTGACATGATTTGACTGCATCACAGAACTATTTTTCATCTGCATTTTCATTCTGCCAATCTCCTGTTGGATTCAGGTCCAGTGACTGAGGAGGTCACTGACGAACCCTGAACTCAACATCATATACATGAAACCAGTTGTGGATGGCTTTTGCTTTGTGGCATGGTGCATTATCATGCATGTGTCTTGATAGCAGACGTTGCACCGTCCAGTTATGAAGAATGAATCCTCTCTCAGGAGCCAGCGCTTCTAAAAAGACGTCGCCGTGTTTTAAAGATGTGCATTTAATTGCCTCAAATGAGCAGAGCGAGGCCCGGGGCTCTGTAATGAATTTCCCCTTGTGAAGTCGTTCTTTTGCTCACTCGTCTGCTCGCTCTTTTCTTCTTTCTTTCATTCCATCCATACACACACAAACACACACACAGCTAAGACCTGAAGCTATTTTGCAGCTTGGCAAGCATAATGGAGTGAGAAAGAAAAAGAAGAGAAACAGGCTGAGAGACACAGGAAGACAGAAGAGAGCTGAGAGAAAAAGAATAAATAGAGAGACCGACTGAGAGACACAGAAAGATAGAAGAGACATGAGAGAGGGAGAGTAAATAGAGAGACACAGACTGAGAGACACAGGAAGATAGAAGAGACATTAGAGGGAGAGAGAGAATAAATAGAGAGACAGACTGAGAGACACAGGAAGATAGAAGAGACAGAGAGATGACGAGGAGGAGAGGTAGAAGAGACATTAAATAGAGAGAGACACAGACTGAGAGACACAGGAAGATAGAAGAGACATTAGAGGGAGAGAGAGAATAAATAGAGAGACAGACTGAGAGACACAGGAAGATAGAAGAGACAGAGAGAGAGAGAGAGAGAGAGAGTAAATAGAGAGACAGACTGAGAGACACAGGAAGATAGAAGAGACATTAGAGAGAGAGAGAGAGAGAGAGAGAGAGAGAGAGTAAATAGAGAGACAGACTGAGAGACACAGAAAGATAGAAGAGAGAGAGAGAGAGAGAGTAAATACAGAGACTGAGAGACACAGAAAGAAAGAGAGACATTAGGAGAGACAGTAAGACAGAGAGTGAACTGAGAGTGATAAGAGGAGAGAGATGAGAGATTAGAGAGAGAGTAGAGTACGTGATAGAGAGAGAGAGAGAGAGAGAGAGAGAGAGAGAGAGTAAATACAGAGACTGACTGAGAGACACAGAAAGATAGAAGAGACATTAGAGAGAGAGTAAATACAGAGACTGACTGAGAGACACAGAAAGATAGAAGAGACATTAGAGGGAGAGAATCAGTAGAGAGACAGAAGGAAAGATAAATTGAGGGGAGAATGAAGAAAAGATATAGACAAAGAGAGATAGAAGAGATGTAGGAGAGAAAAAGGAAAGAGATGGAAAGGAAGAGAGAGAGAGACAATAGGACAGAGGAGAAATAAAAGAGAGATGAAAATACAGAAGAGCCAAAAAAGAGAGTATAAGGAAGGAGAGAGGGAGACACAGAAGGAGAGAGAGAAATGATTGAGATTAGCCTTTCTGTTACGGATCCTGTAAGTAACTTACTTTCTGACATCTACTCCCGTTATCTTCCCTGCCTCACCTTTACATCTTTATGTTAACTGCTTAGGAAATAGCATCTATTGTTACATTCATGGGAGAAAGGAGGCGAGATGTAGAGAGGAAAGGCAGGGAGCGGGAGAGGGCGAGAGAGAGAGAGAGAGAGAGAGAGAGAGAGAGAGAGAGAGAGAGAGAAAGAAAGAGAGAGAGAGAGAGTAAATAACTGTGTGGGAGAAGGGTTAATAGGTAATAGAAAATAAAGAAAAATCTACAGTTGATGAGAGAGAGAAAAAGAGAGTGAGAGAGAAGACAGAGTGAGAGAGAGAGATGAGAGAATGAGACAGAGGAGAGAGTGAGAGAGAGAAGAGGGTGAGGGAACAAAGAGTGAGAGAGAAAAGAGAGTGTATGTGTAAGAGAAAAAAGAAGGTGAGTGATGTTGAGGAGAGAGAGAGAGAGAGAGAGAGAGAGAGAGAGAGAGAGTAAATGAGTGGGTGGGAGAAGGGGTAATTGGTAATAAATAATTAGATAAATAAATAAAGAATAAATACAAATCTACAGGAAGAGTGGGTGACAGAGAAAGAGAGAAGAGAGAGAGAGTAAATGAGTGGGTGGGATAAGGGGTAATGGGTAATAATAAATAATTAGATGAATAAATGAAGAATAAATACAAATCTACAGGAAGAATGGATGAGAGAAGAGTGAGAAAAACAGAGAAAGAGTAAACGAGTGGGTGGGGGAAGGGGTAATAACTAATAATAAATAATTCGATGAATAAATGAAGAATTAATACAAATCTACAGAAGGAGTGGGTGAGAGAGGAGAGAGCGAGAAGACAGAGAGAGTGAGTAAACGAGTGGGTGGGAGAAGTGCTAATAACTGATAATAAAAAAAAGTAGGTGAAGAAATGAAGAATAAATAAAAATCTACAGGAAGAGTTGGAGAGAGGGAGATGGGAGAGACAGGCAGCAGAAGAGAAGGGCTATGAATAAAGAGTAGAAGGAGGGAAAATAAATGAGTAAATTGATATATTTGAATGTAATTAAAAAGTGTACAGTCGTTCAGAGAGATAGAGAGAAAGAAGGAGTGGTAAATGAATAACCGGTTCTCTCCTCTGCTGCTTACTGGTCTGAAGCTGCAGGCTGTTGAGTCTGCTAAGGCTGTTTAAGGGAGTATGGATGGATTAGAGTGAGTGTGAAAGTGCTGACCCATGCAGAGGTTTTTCAGTCCCTCTTGGCCATGCAGTTAGACCTTACAAGCAAGGTCAATCACCGTTATCCAGCGTCCATGCTGATTGTGCTCATGGCGAAGCTGTTCATTAATGAAGGAAACTCCTAAAGCAGTGGAGAGAGTGTATTCTGTACGGTGTGTTTGACCTGCAGCTCCTGATCTCTTCATAGAACCTTTCTAGAACCTCATCATACTGTACACTATCAAAGGCGTTAGTGTCAGAGGTTTAGGACAGCTAGTCTTAATACACTGACATACCCAGAGGTTTATGGCACAGCTAGTCTTTATCCACACTGTAAGGACATACCAAAAGGCCACATAGGAGAGAGCCCAAACTGTCAATGTAGCACAGCATAGTCAACAGCCTGGGATGTCCCACCCACCTGTGGAGTTGGCTATCCTGTGAGTATTGGTGGAACACTGGGTCACCGTGCTCATGGCAAAAGACATGGGAGAGCAGAATGGTAGTGATTATACCTGAATGAATGTGGACATGTCCATTGTGAGGTGTTCAGGTGGTGCAGAAATTTAACATTACTCGATGTTATAGAAAGCATTGCGGCCCACAGTGGAGAGCGTAGCGACTGCCCACAGGTGGGTCTGGCTAGAATCATCGTCTGTGTGAACAGAAATCACATCCGCATTCAATGCAGGGGTCTCCACATGCCTATCTTGCAGGTCAATGCAGCATTCTTTAGCTTCTATGGGATATGTCAGCAGAGGACCCACCAGACTGCCAGAGTGATACAGCTCCTCAGTTGGACTTGTGAGGTAGCTAACAGGACCCTATAGGACTGGCAACATGCGGCTGTAGTCTGATGAGCCATGGTATTGTTTCAGGCTGATGGTAGGGTCCGTGTGTAGTCCAGAACAATGGACCCCAAGAGTCGACAAGTAATGTGTGCGCTGATGATGCTTCCATCATGGTGTGGGGTGTGATCTCAGGGCATGGGTAACGTCCACTGGTCCGCCTAAACACATAACTGACCGGTGTCTGAAAGAATTTGCTATTTAATGTCCAATTGCAACCAGTCATAGACCTCCTGTATCTCCACAATGATGGGGCATTCCAAAAATATAATGCACCATGGCCTTGGGCCCAAGTTATCAAGAATTTATTTGAGGAGCATTCTGGAAAGTTCTGATGAAGGGTGTGGCCTGTAGGTTTGCCCAATATGATAGACTTATACAGGTATGGGCATATCCAAGCCGTGCCCTGAGGTCACATCACTTCAAATACAATGTATATTTTGCTATCCCATGATCCTTTGTATATTTGCATATATTGTGCATTTTTTTAGCTGCTGTAAAACAACATACATAAATCATTATTTATTAAGAGGGATTGGTGTGCTCCTAATACCAGAAAAAATGAGCATGGACCTGAAATCATTATTTATATGTAATAAAAAAGATAAATATTCATAAATGTTCTTTCCTTACATAATTCATATGTTATGAATGGGCATTTCAGCCAAAAACATAGACTATTGCTCATATTGTTATTAGTCATTTACATTAATTTGACATGTTTTGGAGTGTTCTCTAGCATATTGTTATACCCCTCAACTTCATCCCTCACTACAATACCCAGAAGTCATTGTGCAAATACGTCACACAACCACTGGGAAGGCCTGGGATGTCAACCACTCTTGACTGCTAGCCTAGCCACTAATCTGTAGGCTAATTAACACAGACATGTTAGCATGAATGTGATTCTTACCTCGGGCATCGTACAAAATTGGAACAAAAACAACGATTTGTGATTATTTACCTCAGAATGGGCACCAGAAAAATCTTCACAAGTTTTCAGCCAAAGAAAAGGAGCCAAAGTGAGGTAAGATATGTAGTTAACCAGAGAGATTTCCTTGCTAGCTTTAGCCTTTAGCTTATCCTCCTCATCATCTTTCTCTCACAGATCTTTTTTTCTACATTGTGATGATGATTTGAGGAGAATAATACAATTATAAGATAGTCGGTCTAGCCATCTTAGATGGCTAATGGCTAATAAAGATAAATTAGGTGCTTTAGCTATCATTAGCTAGCATGAATGTTTCTGTTAGCTACTGGCTACAGAGGGCTTGATATTGTTACCATAGTGAATAAGTTCAATTTTATAGTATGGCTACATCAACAATAAGAACTCATGAATTAAATATGTATTGATATATGATTTATATACTAAAATGTATAAAGTATAAACAGGGCAAGCACTTTATTAGGTATATCTCCATGTATCCAGACTCAATCTCCATCTGTTTCTATGCATAATCTGTTAGCCCCTTTACACCCTGTTCTTTAAGGGTCAGGACCCTGACAGGACCACCACAGAGCAGGTATTATTTGGGTGGATCCTTTTTAGCACTATGTCCACTCACTGTCCACTCCTACCTTGTTGGTTTACCTATAGCTCATCTATTTGCTGCACAGTTGTGTTGGTCATCCTCTTGTCCTTTTTCACTGATCACAGGATGGATGTTGGATAGATCATTTGGTTGGTGAACCGCACCAACACTGTGTCAGTGTTATTGCAGTGCTCAGAATGACCCACGATCGACATAATATCTGCTTTGTGGTGGTCCTGATCAGTGGTGAACAGGCTGAAAGGGGCTAATAAAGTATGCAGAGCAACAGAAGGACTACAGTTTGGAATTGTGGACCTAGGAAGTTCACCTACATGGTAAGTGAAGCTGGCTGATGAAAATAGGTCTTCAGCATTGTCTATTCAAACTTAAGTCCAATAGACAAAAACTAATAATTTAGGCAACATATGCTTGCAATCTGGCAAGTAACCAAACACATTTATACATTTATATTATAAGAATGTATATTTTAGTACATTATGAACAACATTTTGTTGTTTTACAACTGCCCTTATCTACAACAAGTTGCAAAAATTGCTCAAGTGCCAGGCTCTTTTATACTTGACCTAACATTCCCCTTCACAGTGACACCATTACAGTTTGAAAAGCAGTAATTTACTGCAAAATGGAGGGAATGGCTTGTGCTAGAAGGACCTTATTATCACTTAGCCAGTAATGGTGGCCTGACACAAATACACATATCCACATTCACATACACACATACTCGAGTCTTCAGAAGCCCCCTGTTGATGAGGACAACAGCCTCATGACTAGCGATTAGATTTGCAAATGAAGGACGCTGGCCCCGTCCACAAAGGAGCAGCAACCTTGTCTCTTTTTTGTAGCGACCTTCCCATCAACTCCATATCCATACTTTCCCTGCGCCATTAGAGCAGGCGTCGAGGTTAAATGAATGGAGGAAGGGTAATCTGAATGGGACGTGTTTAGCCACGGCTCCATCATTACAATAATGACGGGGGAGGGCGACAGAGCCAGGAGAAGACGAATGGGCCAAGGAGCACCTTGGGAAATTTATGTGTCATCTACTGTAGTCATCAATCACAGGTGAAGAGAGTGGGCTTATGGCGGGTGGCAAGTGGGTGGGGACAAAGGATTGTGCGTACAAGTGTGTACGATATAAGTGAGCTGTTCTTTTGATCTGATTACAGGTTCCTGAAAGGTTTCTGGCTTGAACATATGGCTCTAGGAAAACCATTTAGTGGTAGAGCTTTCATAATGTGGAAGTCCTTTAAACCTCCAAGAGGTTCTTCACACTTGGATACTAAGGGACAAATGAGGGCTGCACATTGGGGAACCAGGTCTATTTTGCTCTAATAGAAAGCATTGCTTTTGCTTCAGCTGCCACTCCAGCTCATTATTATTTACCATTTGGTTTGCAGATAGGATGTTGGGTCCATTTCACAGTAGCTGTAAAATGTCTGCCTGTTTTGTTTGCTTGTTGAACTATGCATTGTTTTTTTGTTTTTGATAAACAAAACTGAAAACAAACTGCATTTTCCTCTTTGCAGATGAGCAAGCAGGTCATTTCTAAAACTATTTCAATTGTATGTACACTCATCGTCAAAAAACAGTTGGTGGGTATTTCACATTGTGAGACATGCAAATAATTCAAGATTCACACTTGGTCACACGTGTGTTGTAAACAAGGACAGGCCTTATCACTTTACCTGCGTGGCAGTGATGTCCTCCATGAGTCACCCTGTTAATGCTTGCTGCACGACACAGGACTGCATGCTACAACGACTGCCCTTAACACCACGTCAGCGCCGCTAGACCGCAATACATTTACATTTCTGGCGTTTAGCTGACGCTCTTATCCAGAGCGACTTACAAGGTTAATCACATTACAGGTGGGCCAATGTAGTGTTAGGAGTCTTGCCCAAGGACTCTTATTGGTTTAGCACAGCATCACCCAGACCGGGATTCGAACCCCCAGTCTCCCACGTGTGGTGGTGGCTACTTGGCAGGTAGTGGTGTTATCCGCTGAGCTTGCCCGACCGTCACCGTGACTCAAAATGGCAGCATGTCATGTTGAGTCCTGATTCTTGCTTTGTGCTTAATAAACATTGCCCATATCAGTCTAAACTGATCATCATGTAACCTTTATCTTCCATTTCAGTAGTGTTGCAATCTGACACTTCCTACTGGATGCGGCTGTTCTTTTGATGATGAGTTTAAATTCAGTTTTTTATGCTACTGTTCCAGTTGGTCACATTTTGGACCAGAATGGGAAAGTTTTTTACTGGATATATTGGAATGTATTGGTAAATAAGGAAAGTTCATTAAGAAAAGCAAGTAGCTGGTATAGGTTAGCAAGTGTTAGCATATCCGTACGAGCTGTAGCTTTTAAGGTGGACTGGAGCATTTGGTTAGGAAGTCGATATACAGGTCCATTTCAGCTTTGTTCAAAGGTAAACATCGGCGATATCCATTCACTGGTTAGTTCCTTGGGGTATGAAAAGTGCAGACCTGTCTTATTATATGGAGGTTAATTTTATTTCAAAATTCATTATCTTCTATGTATACATCAGATGATAAAACTGTGGTAAATGCATTCTGTGGCACCTTTAAAAAGTGCTTAGAAAGCAAATGAAACGTCAAGAAATGGAAGCTGGTTCAACAAAGTGTGTCAGGCTTTCATGAGCAGAAAAATTTTAACTATCCCTCTACCCCTGCTATCCCTGTTAATATCTTCCACACAGTTTTACTCCTGCATCTGTGCACCTAGGTCTTTATTGAACAGCAGGCAGAGAACGGAACTAGCACATAGGAAAACGGGGAAGGTCTAAAGAGGGTGAGGGTGAACACTTCAAACACGCTAACAAGCAGCATTACCACCTAGCAGTGTGCTGCCTCTCAAGAGATTTCCATGACCACACCGCACTGGAGTGCAGCCCATGAAGGAGACCACAGTATTAATGATTCCATAAAGAATCAACCCTTTAAAGGATCTTTAGGGCCCCTTATGAAACGATAATATATGGCAATGTATTGGAAAATATAGTGCAATATATTAAATAATGTAATGTCATATATGGGAAACAAGTGCATATATTTTGCATATATTTATATAGTGATAAATATATTACAATATATTGTATAATACATAAGGAATTGCCGCTTTTCATATATTGTATGTATGGTAGTATAATATATATTTACTTATATATTTTTTATAAGTATATATATTAATATATTTCATTTTATATGTAATAGACATCATATGTATTTCTCCATATGTGTTTGCATATATGATAATATATATATAGTTTTATATATGTGAGAATATTTTCATACATACATGTGGCAATATACAGTATGTATATATTCTCACATATATTATCATATATAGGCATTGTATTATTTAATATATTGCACTATATTTTCCAATACATTGCCATATATTATCGTTTCATAAGGGGGAGTGGATCCAAAAAACAGTTTTCAGGGACCCTCGGAGAATCCACAAGCTTTCAACATATGGATAAAGGACCAGAAGATGGTTCTACTATTACTCTTTGGAAGCCTTTTATTTTATTTTCCGTTGATAGATATGGTCACTATAGATCACAATTGTTGACTTCACATGAGCATGGCTCAAGGAAACTGACCTTACATTCAGCAAAAATAGCCAAATGTTATTCAGTGTCCTCATTTTTTGGACGCTGGAGGAAGAGGTTATTATTTTGATTATCCGCACCATCCTTTGTACAATGTTGGAACCGTTGCTGACATGGTCAGGTTTTGTTCCCCACATGGGACTGGCCAAATAATGCATTCACTAAACTTACGTAATGAAAATAATGAATTAATGAAGGGGTTGGGGGATTTGTGAGGACTTACATGTATATGTATATGTGTGCCTGTGCTTATGCATTAGTGGCTTGAAGTGTGTGGGGTTAAGAAGGGGTCAGCCGGGCGCACGCTGTAGTGTGTTTTAATGTGCTTGTGCAGGTGCATCTTCATCCTCTAGGCCTATGCAACAGCATCCCCCTAGTTCTTTTCACTAAGAGCAGATCACAGCTAAGCCCCGCGGGGCATCAACCACTGTCACTTTATATTCAAATAATAACACGCGCCGAACAGTTATTGATTCCAGTCCCAGAAAACAAGACAATGATTGTGCTTGGAAATTACTGCAGGAATCTGCGGGTTAAGGCCCCTCCGGCAAACAAGCCGAAGATTTATGTTCGAGCTTCCCCCCTCTTATAGCGTGACAAGGAGAAGAATGACCCAGTCCATATCTGGTTCACTTTTGGGCCTTGATCGATGGACCCTTCTAAAAATGACTGTATCCGGCTTTATCCTTGGGAAAGGAGCACATAGAGCAACTTCATGCGCCTTTCAGGTGTCAACTGTGACTTACAGGAAACTGTCCGGGGGGAAAAAGTCTCTGTGCACTTTGGCTGTGTGCCATAAGGTGGGCAAGAGTGTGTGAGGAATGGTGACTTTAAGGTGACTGTCGACCACTGTTGACCAAGGCTCCATATAATAACAACTAAGCATCAAATCATAGGAGTTTTAGAATTTCTGCATCATGAAGTGAGGTAAAGTCTTTTCGGGTAGTTTGGTGTAAAATGCTCCATTTGAGAGAAACATAATAGGTCAGAATTGTGGTGGTGGTAGTAACCAGACTGAATGCCTCTGAACTGAACAGAACCAACTGAATGCCTCCAAAAGCTCACTGATAGTAATTGCATGAAATGGTTTGATTCATATTATAGACGGAAAGGTTCTGGTCATTCATTTCACAAAACATAGTTCCCCCTTTCTGATCTGATGCTGTGTTGTTATGTGAAGCCTTGGTCACCTTAAAGTTCCCATTCCTCACACACTTTCCCCACCTTATATCGCTATATGATGTTGATGATGATAAGCAGGGTGTTACAATGCATTTACCATCGGATTTACCATTGTTCACCGTTATCATCAATGCTATATGCCACACACCATGCACCCACACATTAAATATACACTCAGAAGACCCATGTAGGTTCACTGGCCATTCAGGATCAGAGTATTTGTCTTGGTGAGAGCACACATGTATGATGTAACAAGAGCCCAAACTGTTAATAAGTATTACAATATTGGAAAAAGCATGATAAAATACAATAAATGAAAGTAAATAGAGCCAGGAAAGAGTCTAAAGAGATATATGAATATCTGTACTTAAATGTATGTGGTAATTTCATACATAAGGTAGTCTACATATTATAAAATCTGTTATTTTCATTATTATATTATTTCATTATTGTGACCTCTGGTTCCATTCCAGGGATGTTTTCTGAACAATGCACTCTTGTGACTGTGAGCAAATGCAATCTAGCACCAACAATTTTTCCTACATGTGAATTCTCTGTACAACATCATGGTCAAACTTAAAAATGTCATTATTGTGGCATAATTTTTGACTGTTATTATATTGACATACACAGATAATATGTGGACATAGTAATGGCAGAAAGAAAGAAATAAGAAGAAGATGTATGATAAACAGGTGGTTTTGTCCTCCTCTTTCTGACAGGAATGTGTTTCCATAGGATCTTGAATAATGGCAGAGGTCAGTAATTAATACATACCAACCAGGAGGACATTTGTGCAGACCAAGAGCAAAATGGCAGGAGCTCTAGTCTCCTTCGGGGTCTGAGATTATACTGGCATGCATGTAAATTGGTGATTTGGCAGTAGGTTATATTTTTATCGAACTTCTGTAAGCATATTTGTTTGTTCCAATTTCTTAGAATAACTGTGAACTTACTTGGGCTATTGTTTGCCTGTTTGCATAGTTTGTGTAAGAAATATGATATGTCTTGAGTTTTATTGCTTAGGCCTTCAATAAGGCAAGGTATTTTTGTTTTAATGGCCAAGATTTCCATTCATTGTGCTATTTCGTTTACCCTGTTTCAACCAGAGAAAAGCCCCTTTGATAGTCTTTGGGCTACCTTAAAGCTAGCACATGTGCTTGTAGGTAGTTTTCATGCTAACATACACACTGATGAGAGATGTGGGTCACTTACAAACACGAATCTAAAACACCATCCCATAATGGCTGAAAGTGAACAAAAACTCAGAGCAATATGGCTTGTAATGTAGAACGTAACCTTGGAATCCTATCAATCCAAGCACAACAGACTTGAGTTGTCAGGTCAGGCCAAGCATTCATTTTTTCCATATTACCCTAAAAACTCATCTCCCCATGTTTGGAGAGCCACTGAGCAGCTAATATTCCAATATAAAAGTCTGGTTCCTAGATGTGAGACGGATGGATGGCGGACTGCATAATCCAGTCATTTACATGAAAGGGCCGACTGTACAGTTAACGCTCAGAAGCCTGGCTCCAAGCGAGGCTTGAAATGCACATGAGATATCATGTCAGTCTTACTTAACGTGGCCGGGTGCGGGGCGGAGAAGCAGTCGGCCAATAAGCGCCGCTCATTTGGCACTGAATCGTGGGCAAATCTGCCGTAGCAGCTCGGAAGACTCCTCGGGGCTAATTGAAGGAGCCTCGGCAGACGGCTGTCCTCGGCATGTGGAACCACTTGTTACGGACCATTACGCACGAGTGAGCTTCGTTCAAATGCTTACTGTTAATGCGCTTGATTTTCCAAAGGGGTTTTATCACAATGCCCTTTGGGGGTAAATATACATATATACAGTACACATGTAATTGAATTTACTTGACTATATATCAGAGAATATCATATTGCATGTCATATCATGGAGTTTACTATATCTTAGAGGTTGTGCAGTGAAGTCATTGATTATCATGAAGAAGCACCAACCACCACTTCTACCATCACCACCACTGTCCTCATTACAACAGCACCATTCTCCACTAACAAGTTAAGCAATTACTTTATTTTTGTGCTGCCGCTATGGATTATTATCTCCAAATATCAGAATTTTGGAATTTTGTTTGTAGACAATGGCATGTAATCAACCTCATACACATACCTGACAACTTGAAATTATTTGAAAGTTTGATCATTTTGCCCATAGCACAATGCTAATTGGTATATACCTTTGCCACATTGTCAGGTACATTAGTCTCACAGCTTCAGTGCGAAAATTAAAAAGTAAACTAAGATGGATGTCTTAGCTGATCAACTACAGTGAGGTATTTGAACACCTGCGACTTTGCAAGTTCTCCCACTTAGAAATCATAGAGGGGTCTGAAATTTTCATCTTAGGTGCATGAAAATCCGGAAATCACTATATATGATTTTTTAATAATTTATTTGTGTGTTACTGCTGCAAATAAGTATTTGAACACCTGTAAAAATCAATGTTAATATTTGGTACAGTAGCCTTTGTTTGCAATTACAGAGGTCAAACGTTTCACGTAGTTTCTCCCCAGGTGTACACACACTGCAGCAGGGATTTTGGTCCTTTCCTCCTCACAGATCTTCTCCAGATCAGACAGGTTTCTGGGCTGTCGCTGTGAAACACGGAGTTTGAGCTCCCTCCAAAGATTTTCTATAGGGTTTAGGTCTGGAGACTGGCTAGGCCACTCCAGAACCTTGATATGCTTCTTACGGAGCCACTCCTTGGTTATCCTGGCTGTGTGCTTTGGGTCACTGTCATGTTGGAAGACCCAGCCACGACCCATCTCCAATGCTCTAACTGAGGGAAGGTGGTTGTTCCCCAAATTCTCGCAATACATGGCCCCGGTCATCCTCTCCTTAATACAGTGCAGTCGTCCTGTCCCATGTGCAGAAAAACACCCCCAAAGCATGATGCTTCGAAGCATGAAGTGTTCAAATACTTATTTGCAGCAGTAACACACAAATAAATTATTAAAAAATCATACATAGTGATTTCCAGATTTTTTTTTTTAGATTATGTCTCTCACAGTGGACATGCACCTAAGATGAAAATTTCAAACCTCTCTATGATTTCTAAGTGGGAGAACTTGCAAAGTGGCAGGGTGTTCAAATACTTATTTTCCTCACTGTACATTATATAACTTGTCAGATAAAGATTTTTACAGATTAAGAGCATCTACAATACATTGAAAATAAAGTGCTAACAGAAGTAAAACAATTAATATATTGCCAGCATGTTGAAATCTTATTTATATAAGATTAATATAAATATGAATGCCTAGGATTCATGTGTTTAATTGGAGACTTCCATTATTAATTGTCTTAACACATGTGAATTGTGGTTGAAACACATGCAGGCAGCAATTCAAGTGGAAGACCCTTGATCAAAAACCAGAAAAGAAAAACAAAAATAACAAAACTCGCATCTGTCATTGAATCACAGCTTATCAGACTGCAGTGTAATGTACTGAATTGCACCATAGCATATCATATTGTACGGTATTACATCGGACTGGATTGCCACATATCCCATTGTATCATAGTGTACTAAAATGCATCACAGTGTATCTTACTTCAGCTAAAGTGTATTACAGCATATAGTATTCCTCTGTACTGCACTGAAATCTATCACACCACCCAGTAAACAATGGTCATCCATGGACATCTAAAACGTGTTTAAATATAGTCAGTTATGTGATTTCAGCATTGTTTCAATTTTTCAAACGGTTCAAATGTTTACTGGGCATATCGTACTGTATCATGACTAGTCGGTGTGGAGCTAGAATTTTAGTGTGGGGTTCATATTAACTACATATCACCACTATCCGTAATAATATTTTTGGTCAGCTTCTGTATCGAATTATAAAGTAAATATTAACAAATCAACATAAGGCATGGTATCATGATCCCCCCCTACTAAATATTCCACAGTCAACTGTCAGTGGTATTATAACAAAGTGGAAGGCACTGGGAACTACAGCAACTCATCTACGAAGTAATAGACCATGTCAAATGACAAAGCAGGGTCAACAGGTCAATAACTTTCTGCAGACTCAAACACTACAGACCTCAAAACTTCATGTGTCCTTTAGATTAGCTCAGGAACAGTGTATAGAGAGCTTCATAGAATGGGTTTTCATGGCCAAGCAGCTGCATCCCAGCCTTACATCACCAAGTGCAATGAGAAGTGTGAATGGCAGTTGTGTAAAGCACACCACCACTGGACTCTAGACAAGTGGAGAAGTGTTCTCTCCATCTGGTAATCCCATGGACGAGTCTGGGTTTAGCAATTGCCAGGAGAACAGTGCCTCTTCTTGCTGCGTTGTGCTGAGTGTAGAGTTTGGTAGGGGAGGGATTATGATGTGGGGTTGATGTTCAGGAGTTGAGCCCGGCCCTTTCATTCAAGTAAAAGGAACTGTTAATGCTTCAGCATACCAAGAGATATTGGACAATTTCATCCTCCCAACTTTGTGAGAACAGTTTGGGGATGACCCCTTCCTGTTCCAACATGACTGCACACCAGTGCACAAAGCAAAGTCCATAAAGACGTGGATGAGTGAGTTTGATATGCAAGTACTTGTCTGGCCTGCACAGATTACTAACCTTAACCCGATAGAACATCTTCGAGATATATTAGAGTGGAGACTGCGAGCCAGGCCTTCTCGTCCAACATCAGTTTCTGACCTCACAAATGTGCTGCTGGAAGAATGGTCAGGAATTCCCATAAGCACATTCCTAAACCTTGTGGAAAGCCTTTCCAAAGGAGTTGAAGCTGTTACAGCTGCAAAGGGTGGACTGACATCATATTAAACCCTATGGATTAGAAATGGGCTGTCACTCAAACTCTTATGCGTGTGAAGGCACATAGTTTTGGCAATATACATTTATGGCATTTAGCTGACGCTCTCATCCAGAGCGACTTACAAGGTTAATGATTACAGGTGGGCCAACGTAGTGTTGGGAGTCTTGCCCAAGGACTGTTATTGGTGTAGCTCAGCATAGTCACCCAGACTGGGATTCGAACTCCTGTCTCCCACACGTAGAGGTGCTATACCAACCACCAATATAGTGCCCTATGCCCCTATCAGGGAATCACTGTGGAGAATATTTCACAAAATCCATATTAAGACTAAGAGATATTTGTAGGGGTTTTAATTGACCAGTTGTTCCCCGCCTTTTTTTATAGAACAACTGATATTGGGTCCTTATTTCAGTGCTACTGAAACTCAGTGCTACTGAAAACTCTACAGCTACATAGCTGCACTGTTCTCCTGCATAACATTTATGCTTTATCCTTTTATTATTGTACATAGTCTCCATGGTAAAGATACTGTCACAGCATAATACTTTACATAATCACTATACTTTCACTGCATACCCATTAGTGGTGCTTTTATATCATTATTACTTCCATCCCATTCATATGGTTATTATTATTATTAGAGTACTTCTTTTTCTTCTTCTCTATTATTTACGCACATATTCTATTATTGTATTACTGTTCTTTACTGTACTCGGGCTGTTACTATACATGGCTATCTACTATCTTGCTAATACTTGATCTACCTATCTATAGTACAATGTTCCTAGCACCTACAGTACCCACTCGAAAAGATAAGGCACAGACCTGATTCTATGGAAGTAGTTATGTAATTATCCAATGCTATTGCTGCAGTGTCAATAATTATACATATGGGTTAAAACAGGACATGAAACCAGTGCTTACGAAAGTGTAACAGCCAGCTTAAGTCCATCTCCCTGTGTTTGTTCTTCTTGCTATTCAACAGCACCTGGGCAAGCCTCTGACCAACAGCTGGCCACACTGCAGTCTCCACTAGACAGGCCTGCTTTAGTGAAACCGGGGCAGCAGGTGCTACATTTCACAGTAACACACACACGTTACCACACTGAGCCGGCACACAAGAGCACCCAGCACACATATGCACTCACATCACAGCAGCACATTTATATTCACATATGCAGACGTATGCAAGTATGTATGCATCCTGTGTACACAAGCACACCTGTCCGCAGGTGACAGTACTCCTGTATTTCCTTGGACATGCAAAAATTAGGGTTCACGCTATTGGAGTTAAAGCCTTGTGCATATGTGTACCACAAATAAACCCGTCCCTGCTTCGCTCTAGCCAAGCAAAGTAGGTCAGAAGGTAGCTTTGGATAGAGAACGTTACCTTTTGGGCAGAATTTGCTCTGCACTTCAGAACAACGTTCCTATAAATAGCCATCCCCCAAAAAAGTAGCTCTGTGCTGGCAAAAAAAGCCAGCAAACACGAGAAAGCAGAGCGAGTTTCTCGGCCAGCTGAGAGGAAAACAAGGTACGGCTTGAAACAAGTGTATAGTGGCCACCAGAGGTAGACAGTAGCTTTATGTGTTTAATTTCATTTTTGAGTCAGCAGCAGCTTCTGTACGGCTTTGTGATTTATGATTGCCAATTTATTTTAGACCAAGAGTGCATTAAAACCACAGGACTAGCACCTAATAAACTTGAGTTCCTTTTGCTGACCGATACTGGGTGCTAGAAAGTTTGACAGTATGAGTTACTCAGTACTTAAAGGGGGCAGTCTGGCCCTAAGCTGGGGTTTAATATTTTGGTGTCAGCACAGAGGAGGACATGAGGGAGGCTATGATTCTGCAGCGAGTAGTGCTCTTTTATTATACACTAAGCAGAAAGACAAATACAGCGCACTGAGCTCATGGCCACACTAGCCACAGTGGTCACGCCCCAGACGCAAAACACTCGGACCACCTGACGCGGAATAACATAATCAGCATATACCTTTAAACTAACCGTCATCGTTTTAGGAGGGCTCATGCCCACCGTGAGCACCCACGCGTGACTGCTTGGCATGTTGTTAGTTGTTATGTTTTGCAGTGTTCAGCTGCGTATTATTCAGTTGTATCCAGGGCTGGTGTCAGGAGGTCATTTAATGGGGCCATGTCCCACCAATCAATCATCATGCCCCACTAAAATGTAAAAAATGCTACACTGATTTTCGTCAGAGGCTTTGTATACATCAGTCTGTACTGTTAGCATTTAATAGACGCCCTGTATGTTGCGAGAAGATAAATTAGCTGCCAGATTTCCTTAAAAGTAGGCCTTGGGTAATTTGCTGTACATGTGGTTTTCATGAAGACAGCTAGAACTACTTGGCCCATATTTTCCTTAGTAGTCTAGTAGTCATTTATTTATTTATTTATTTATTTATTTATTTATTTATTTATTTATTAACACTCCATACCCCCGTTTTCAAATGCCACACTTTGAGTTTCTGAGTTCTGGTGCTGAATGTATCCTGTATGTATTTTTTTTATTGGTGTTGCACTTTCCATTACCAGCCACAGTACATACACAATATCTCCAACAGCAGTTACATATAAAGAAAGAAAAATTGAATAAATAAATAAATACATAAATAAAAAAAGAACAGAAAAGAAAAAGAAACAAAAGGGAAGGCTCTAACTAATATTTTCAAGATAATTCCAGAGAGGAGACCATATTTGCCAAAACTTGTCTGGTCTCTGATTCATGTCATAAGTCAGTTTCTCGAGAGGAAGCAATGACACTAGCTGAGAGATCCACAGCCTCAGTGTTGGGGCCTGTCGAGAGGACCAAAGCAACAGAACACATTTCTTTGCTACATGCACCAAAAAAATAAAAGCCTGTCTCAGCTGCCAATCAGATGTATCTGTATGAATGAGTTGACCATTCAGTAAATACAATAAGGGGCACATATTAAACTGCTGTATGTATTTTCTATCAATTTCTTTCATATATATATATTCTCTCATTACCCAGAGAACATGCTGAATATAGAGTGGGGTCTGAAAGTCTGAGACCACAGGTGAAAATGCATCTATTTTGGGTTATTTTCTTATTATGTATGATGTTTTTCATTGCAAATAATGTAAACAGTACCTTTTGTAGTGTGTTTCCCCCTTTTGCTTTAACGGCATCCACTCAAGTTGGCACAGAGTCCATATGTTTGTGCAAAGGCCTCTGATCAGTAGATCAAATCCACCCAAGAGTCTTCTAAACATGTCTTTCGGTAGAAGACAATCTGACCTTTTTGCACAAAGGCCTGAACCTTTTCACAAACTTTCTAAAGGTTTAATAGTGACTTGGAAACAAACTTTTCTTTTGTTTCTCAAGATTTTAAAACTCACTGTTGTTCGTTTCCAGGTTCACATTTTCAGTGTGATCTCTAAAAAATCTCAGGGTTTTTGGACTGTACTCCATATTAGCTATGGACAATACCATTGTTTTCCCATTCGATTTGATACCAAGTAATACCAAGCCTTATATCCCAAAATGGATAATTTTTGCTCAGATTTATCATTAGAAGTATATGTATTATAACAGAAATATTAACTAGAGAAATAACTACATTTTGATTTAGCGTGTAAAACACTTATTTTATCATTGTGTTTAACCATTTGTAATTATTTAGATTGATATCTGTATAGTAACATTTAAAGGTTCATTGTGTATCTAATACAAGGACCAAACCTTATGTCCCGATTCTGATATTTTTAAAGAATGTGATTTTTCTTAATAAAGAATGGTATATTTGAACAAAATCATAGCAGAAAATCTGACAATAACATTAAATAAACTTTCAGAAATCAGAGTTCTCTCGTTGATTCTTATTAATAACATAATTCCATTGGGTAATAACTAAATTTAATTTGGTGCTTAGTAAAATTTTAATTATGTCTTTAATTGTGTGTATTTATATTGACTGATATCTGAATAACATTCTAATCTGATCTAACGTTCGCTAGGTTTATTTGGGAGCAGAGGAAGAAAACAGGACGAAAGGTAGTTGCTATTCTACACCATCATTGATCAGCATTTTGCCTTTTTTATTTTTATTTAGAGATACAATACACATTCATCCCACTTAATAAACAAACAAGTGAGAGAAATATTTTTGCAGCAGAATCGATTTATAAAAGTAAACACCAGGATCGAGGTTTCAACATTTAGGTATCGATCCGTGTATCCCTACTGCTTAACATACAACCACTGGGAACGGTTGTTGAAGAAGAGATATTTTTAATCCTTCAGCCAGAAAACTCAACGTAGGCTACATAGGCTGTTACCCAGATAGCCAACTTTAGCTTTTAGCTTGCTCTACTCATCTGGCATGCCATTTCTGTTGTTTGAGGAATCCATTACCTTCTTCATAATGATGATGTCAGCTATTTGCCTACCTTCTGCTTCCACCAACCAAAAAAAAGGATTCAAAATTGTAAACCACTTGCCCCTAAATGGTTTAGATCATCAAGGTTTGTTTGAAAGGTTGTTTTTTTTTGCAGTTTCTAAGCTAGAAAATCTCACTTTATAGAGTCACTTCAGATGTATCACTGTAGGATGCTAGTGGGCAGGATGAAATGATGGTTGAATTTTTCTTTTTAGGCTAGAGTGTTCAAGTGTTCCATAGAAGTTGACTGACCACCATTTTTTATGGTCTTCTACGCCACATGAACCCTCCATCTATCTATAAGGTAGTACTAAATTCCCTGACTCGTAAAACCAGCGCATGCAGAAAGATGAGATTCTATGCCTGATTCCATTTATTTAACTTTCCTGCTTCTTCCTGAGAGAGAGAGAGAGAGAGAGAGAGAGAGAGAGAGAGAGAGAGAGAGAGAGACAGACAGACAGACAGACAGACAGACAGACTAAGAGAGTGAGATAGAAAGAGAGAAAGAGAGAGAGACAAAGAGACAGAAAGAGAGAGAGAGAGAGACAAAGAGACAGAGAGAAAGAGAGAGAGAGACAAAGAGACAGAGAGAAAGAGAGAGAGAGAGAGACAAAGAGACAGAGAGAAAGAGAGAGAGAGACAAAGAGAGAGAGAGAGAGAGAGAGAGAGACAGACAGACAGACAGACAGAGAGAGAGAAAGAGAGAGAGAGAGACAAAGAGACAGGGAGAAAGAGAGAGAGAGACAAAGAGACAGAGAGAAAGAGACAGAGAGAGAGAGAGAGAGAGAGATAGATAGATAGATAGATAGATAGATAGATAGATAGATAGATAGATAGATACTTTATTGATCCCAGAGGGAAATTCAAGGCACATTCAGAGAGACAGGGAGAGAGAGAGAGAGACAGGGAGAGCGAGAGAGAGAGCGAGAGAGAGAGAGAGAGAGAGAGAGAGAGAGAGAGAGACAGAGAGAGGGGTTGAAGGGAAGATCTAGAGAGTAAAAGTAGATGTCACCCTTGAAAGAAGAGCAGATGTGCGCTAGCCATTAACAACAGTGATTCACCGTCCCCCTTTGGCCTCCTATTTGAAAGGTGCTCTTCTCTTCTCTCTGCCACAGCTGGCCCATGCGCATCACTAAAGATCATTTAGCGAAGCCAGAAAGATCCAGGGCAGCCGGCGCTCGCCTCTTAATTATCACTCCATATGGGGCTACAGCGCCGGTGGGGCAGCACCAGTCAGCGGCCTGATGGAACCGCAGCTCCACACCTGCAGCCACCTTGGCCTTGTGAAGGCCAATCAGTTAGGCTTTGCTTTATTTCTTTATTTACGTGTTTAACCCTGCCATGATAATTAGCTAAGGCCGCGAGTCCTTCCTCTATAATTAGGGTGGCCAAATGTTCTCTGGTCCAGTGCGGGACTCAGGAGAAGGGGGAGATGTGACAATATAAATACTTCTACATTGTATCTCCAAAATGCTAATTTAATAGGCGAAGGGAAGTAAACACATCTAACAGTGAAAGCATTTCTGCCTGTTTGGAGAAGGTCACTTCTTTTCTTCAGTAACGGTCAAAGATTAAAAACTCACAGGGCAAAATAACGGTCACCTTGGATGTTTAAGGTGGTAGTAACTTCCAGGCTCCTGCAGATGGCACTGCACGAGGATGACTGGACTATAGATACCTGCGGGGTGTTTGGCGGGATTCATAGATTGAGAAGAGGTGGCACAGTGCAGTGAATGGCTCATTGATGTGTGGAGAATGGTTCCAAAGCAGATGTTAATGATTGGCTAAAAGGAGTGAGTGCTTTGGGCCTGCCAAAGATCATAGTGTGAAGGAAGTAGCTGAATCTGCAGGTTTATGGAAGCGTACGGTCATAGGGGTCTACCAGCAGTGGAACAATTCCAGTCTACAGGACATTTCCCTCAGAATGGTGCCAGCACTTGTGCCAAATCTGTCCCAACTGCTCTATTCTTTGATTCAGAGTGGATGAACATTGATCCAACCTAAAACTTGTCCAGTTCATGCCAAATCGAATTACAGTGGGTATTCATGCTTGTGCCTAGGGAGGTATCACATGCTAGTAGGTATGTTTCAGTCAGAGGTTACTAATTTTTTGTCTGGTGAGCTTATATGTATGATAAAAATGTCAGCAAGTGTTCTGGTTGTGTTTAATTTGAATCAAGAAAGCCACAGTTGTGCATTTTATAAGAGCATGGCCATCTTGGTTAAGATTAAATAATACTACTGGCCTAAGCAATATAAAGCTGTGTATAAAGTGAACCTCTGTGACCATAAATGCAAACCTGGAAGCGGAATATCGATGCGCCTCGCTTCAATTTACCACGAAGGCCGGACACATGTCTGGGAAATTTCCTTGCCGAATCAGGCGAAGATCAAAATCTGCAAGATACGCTTAACTCCCGCCTCTTTCCACCAGCGATGTTATCATCATGGCTTGGCGGTGTAAATCGAATGCAGCTTAAGCTGAGTGATTGAGCGAGGCAAGACAAATCTCCCAGGCGACAAAAGTGCTGACTTTCAAGCAGGTGGGGGGAGGAAAAAGAAATGAGGGAGGAGCAGCACAAGTGGTTTCTCCAAGCCGCCTGGCAGTGACAGCATGCAAATGGCGGGTTAAGAAATAATCCAGAAGCTGTTATTGAGCACTGAAAGGCGAGAGGAGAGACCACTCCTTTTCCTGCCTGCTTGGTAATGTGCGGCTGGTAATTAGATATTGATTCGCTCTGTCGATGAGTATTCTGAACCACTGTCCTTTGCCATGTCAGGTAGAATGCATAAAAGTCTGAACACGTCTTGTTACCGCGGCCCGAAGCTACTGTAGACACGCATGTTCTCCGTGGCCACTTTGATAAATAATTACAGATCCTTTTTTTATGTTCGCCCCAAAAAGACGTAGAACAATTGGCCACCTGAACCTCTTTGATGGGAAAGATCTATAATTCAGTTGGGCTCGGCATGAAAAGATAGGACGCAAATATTTCATTTGGAGGTTTCGTTATTTTCAGGGCATGGGAATTGCCTGAAAGAGTTGAGAAAGACTTTCAAAATTTACATAGGGCTCTGGCGCACACAAGAATGGATGCTGGGAAGTGTGGCTTGAATTGTTGAAACTGCTTCAGCCCATGCATAAATACTAATGTCAGAGTAGTCAAAGATTCCAGAGCTGGTGATCAGGTGCTGATTAAACATAAGGGTAAAATAAGAAATTGCATCTTCTGGGTCACCAACTACAGTCAGATCTATAAATATTCGGACAGCAACAAGATCAACGTTGACATAGTGAAATTAGACAATTAATATGAGCTCAATGTGAATGGTGAAAGAATTACAACCAGTGTGATGCATAGCATGTCAACGTAGCTGGACATAGTAACATAAGAATGCCTAATGACTATACATCACTGGGTGCTGTTTCTGGTCTTGCTCTGCCAGGGCTTGCACTGAAGGTATCTTCAGTCCATGTTTGTTTATTTTACCTTCATTTTGGCCTTCGTGATCACTGGTGACACAAACTGGGCGGAGCCAGTGACGCAAAAATGGGCCAAAGAGTAGATATTACTCATAGAAACTGAGCACTGAGCAGGGTGGTGGGTGTTTTATCTCCCCCACTACAGAACAGCATTAACCTTCCTTTGTTCCTCAATATTTGTCCCTACTAGAGATGGAGGAGTGATGGCGGTGCTTTCACCCACAGGTATACAGCAGTCACAAAGATTGAACACGGGTTTCTTGGACCGTGATGCATACTCTGATTTGAAACCCTGGCATCCAACAGTCTGCTCGAGCTTAGAAATGCCCAGAGTTGATGAGCAATCAGCCATCTGAGGGTGAGGGGCAAGAATATTTTGATATCAAAAATACTGCCCTTATTAAATTAAGGGGCTGATGTCAGTTTCTTGTCCTTTATCTTCTTATTTAAATTTTCCTGTTCCAACTTAAATGTTGCAGTGGTCACATTCTGGCAATGACATCCAGCTTCAGGTTACTGTTTAATTTTCCCATTCTACCTGAAATGGTGCAGTTGCTATAATTGCCTCAGGCACCAGAATGTCATCACAGCAATGTTGCCAGCATTAAAAGAATAATTCATTTTTGTTTTAATACAATACAACATTTAAAACACTGAGCTACTACACCATGCTAATGATATGAGCATGCTAGGTAGGACTGCTTCATGGGCAGAATTAAATTGCTAGAACTCTGGGTTTGAGAAGTTTGTGGAGTGAGAAGTTTGGGAACCCACATTTTGACAGATGGAGAATCAGACTTATTATTTAGCACAAAAACACTAAAATAAAAGAGAAAAGGTTCCAGTTAACCTTAATTTTCAGTAGTGTTTTTAGTCTAAAACCATTGGGAGTTGAATCTAGCTTGAATTCCTGGAAGTCCATTCATCTGGATCTTCCATTTTCTGTTTACCTGCTGACCTCATTCAGAACCTCAGCAAATGATCAAGCCCAATTGTATAAGAAAACCCACAGTAAAGTGAGCACTAGTCAATGCATATATTGAAATGCTTTGTTTTGACCTTATGCTGGGCTTAACCTGCCTTTCCCCTAGGCACATACACTGGCCTGGGATGGCTAGCTAGTGCACTTGTGTATTTAACTCTATATTCTTTGTTCTAGGTATCAGCACTGGCCCTTGTTTGGATGGCGTCTGAGCTGAAGGTGAGTTTTGGACCCTTATCTTTGTGCACTAGCCAGAAAACATTCTCTAATGGAACACTAAGCACCATAGTAAGTAACTCTGGATATGAGCATCTGTTAAATGCTATGCATGTAAATGTAAGTGGCAATGGCTTTTCAGGCCAGGAATTACTAGTTGAAAGACTTTAATAATAGTGATGTTAAAAGAGTTCATGTTTTACCCTAACCTTACAGTAGGTCATAGTGAAAAGTACATTTCACAGTCAGAATTTGCATAAAAACATTTATTAACATTATAGTAGAGCATTTGCACAGCCTCCCATCTCTAATCTAGACTAAGCTCCCAGTAATATACCCCTCTCCTTTTGCCAGAGCTAAATTGCATGTCTTTAGAAGTGATGGCCAGTGCCGGGCGATTGCACACTGATGTGCCTCATTCTTGTTTGAGATGGCCTAGTTTTGTTGAAAGTGTAGCTTTTGAGGCTCAAACCTCTATACGCAGCACAGAGGCCCCTGAGTGGCCAACATCAAGAGGGAAAAAAGAAGAGAATGAACACTCGTGTATTCATAAAAAAAGGAGAAAACAGAAAAAGAATTTGTTCCCTGAAGCATTGAAGCTTCACGTGTCCTTGCAACCCAAACAGTTCACACTGAGCAGCCACGTTTTTGCCTTACCTCCTGAACTATACAGGCTTCTAAATGATTAGCGGCATGGGCAAATGGTTCTAGGAGGAACTTTTCACTGATATACTGTAGAACCTTTGTTATGTGGCGGTGCTTTCGACTATAAAGAGGTTCTTCACACTCTCACACACATCTGATTTACACAAATCCTGTCAGATTCAAATGACCTGTGGTCCACTAACCAGAGCTTCTTCTCCAAAGAAGGCAGGCTAAAATATGCAAGGGGTGAAGCATCCTGGTTCTTAGGTTTTAATTGCAAATATGTAATCGCAGGCCAGAGTTTTGGCTCCCCTGGTCATATTCCCCATGTTGTTGATTTTCTAGGTGAAAATAAGATACACATCCGCTACACAGATCACACTTCTGCACATTTTTAATACACAGCTACTGTTTATTTACTACATCAAATCAAATCACTTTTATTTTTACAGGTGTAAAGATGAGTGAAAAACTTGGTGTGTAGTCCCTTACAGTACTTAAATACAAAAAATATTAGACATTAAAACATTAGACAATAAATATATACAATATTAAACACTAAAATCTTTGTTTATACTAATTTACAGTTATGAATAACCGTATAGCAAGACAAGCAAGCCAGACAAGCAGACAAGAATTTACAATTACATGCAATATTGAATATAGAATAGCCAATCGCAGAATAGCAGCACTAAGAAACAGTAACAGGTGAAACCAGAGACCACTGTAAGTAACTTATCACAATAACAGAGAAGAGTCTGGACGCTTGTCTTCCATACAACCTTAGGGATGGCGGTTTGAGTCGAGGTGTACATGAAGCTCAAAGGGCTCGAGGTACAGCTCGACTCTTCACCATTGCCATAAGGTAGGGAGGGGCTGGTCCATTCTTGACTTTGTTGGCCAGCATCAGAGTTTTAAATCTGATGCGGGCAGCAACAGGAAGCCAGTGAAGGAAGTGCAGCAGTGGAGTGGTCTGGGTGAACTTGGGAAGATTGAAGATCAGGCTGCTGCATTCTGGCCCAGTTGTAAGGGCGTGATGGCCGGTAGAGGAAGACCAGCCCGGAGGGTGTTGTTGTAGTCTAGCCTTGAAATGACCAGAGATTGGATAAGCAGCTGGATGGCCTTCTGAGAGAGGAAGGGTTGTAGAGAAGGAATCTGCATGACCGAGTCAGGTTCGTTATATGAGCTGAGAACGATAACTGGCCATCCAGAATCATGCCAAGACTTCTTGCATCTTCAGTCAGGGCGATCAAGGAGTTCCTGAATGAGATGGTGAGGTCATGGTGAGGACCTGTAGTGCTGGGGATGAACAGCAGCTCAGTCTTGCTGGGATTGAGCTTAAGGTGCAGAGCTGTCATCCATAAGCAGATGTCAGTCAGGCACGCTGAGATGCGATTGAGTACCTGTGTGTCATATGATGGGAAGGAAGACATGAGTTGAGTATCAGCAGCATAACAATGAGAATGAGTGTAAAGAGAAAAGAGGACCCAGTGCCGAGCCTTGAGGGACACCAGTGGAGAGTCTGGGTGGAGTTGAATGTGCTGGTTTGGAGCCAGACTGGTTGATGTCCTGAAGCTGGTTCTGGGAGAGAAAAAAAGAGAGTTCATTATAAACTTCACTTTCAAGTAATTTTGATAGAAAACCGATACTGGTCTCTAACTGCCGATGTCCGAGGTTTCCAGCGAGAGATTTGTCAGCATGGGAACCACTCTGGCAGTCTTGAATGCCTGTGGAACATGATCTGATGACAGGGAACTGTTTATAAGGAATGTAATGAAGGGTAGTAGGTACATGGAGGTTTACTGGAGCAGGGTACTGATGAAGCAAGTGTTGGTTTTTTGGCACATGCAGAAGGCCTCATCTTTGATGTGCAGTCCAAGTATTTCCTTTTCCAGCTCACCTTCCATGTCAAACTGGTGAAACTTCCAAAATGTCCAAGCTGTTGTTCAACAAAAAATGGCATCTGTATTAATTAACATATTTGACCGCTGTTATCCAGCTTCTGCAATAGTCAACATTCCTCCTGCACGTCAGCGCAAGCAAGAATCCAGATTTCAAGTCTAACAAGGCCGGTTTGGCTGAAAGAGTCCTTCATGACTAAACGAAAGGTGAATAAGCTATGGACGAAATCCTTCAACACGCTCACCATCTGTATTCAGTTCTGGAAGAGTTCCTGAGGCATTGATTCATTGTCCTTCTATTTTCTGTCACTTCTCTCGCCATATTCATCCCATTAGTCTGAGAGACCAGGGGCAGCAGTCAAAAGCTTCAGCCCTGTCTCCATTCGATCAGTTCCCCCATAGCTGTCCCATAAACTCAATCAGACAGCCTGAGGCCTTTGCATATGGGGATTTAAATAGCCCTGGAGTCAGCAGCCTGTCTGTCCTAATGCTCTTCACTGATGGGTTTGGGTCGAGACTGGCCAGACAGCCCAGTGACTTTTTGTTTCTGTCTTCTTTCTTCTAAACCCGTCCTTAGTCATCGTCTACAAAGTGAAGCGAGGTGACCTTTGAGCTCAGAAGCAGATGGCTGCTTTTGAAATTCCAAAAAAGTGGCAACAGGTGAAGTGATTTCATTGTGGGGGGTATAGCTTACAGTGAAAGTAGGTTTGATGGTATGCATGAAAACACAATTAATATGGCATATGACCAGTATTAAATTATTAATTAAATTAATTAAGTAAAAAAAAATAATTAATTAGTAAATCTTTCCAAAGATTAAAAGTAATTACTGAGTTATTGAGTTATGATTATCCTGTATCTACTATTCAGAATGATGGTGTTAAAGTCCTAAAGTATTTACCTTCAAATGTACTTAATTATGGAGAGTAACAGTAGCATGATTTATTATGGCTCTAATGTCCTATTATCATTTCTGGATCAAGACTCTTAATCAACTCATGTCAGGCGAAGAGACTCTAATGTCCCTCAGTCTGCCAGTCTATAATAGAAGGTCATTAATTAGTTTGACACTGACGTCTATTCAAACGATCATAACCACTGAATGCTGAAGGGGAACAGTTTCCATTAGCTAGAACTATAAAATAACTATTCACTTGTTTGCCAGTCTGTTTACCAATGCTTTGATGTGTGATTGTTGGTCAGTGTTTGCATTTACCCCATCCCGCTAATTAAGTACAGTAAGCAATTGCATTTACTTTGTTACTGTCCATCACTGTAAAGCAATTATATTCAGTAATGAGCATCTACTTGTTTTATATAAGAAAGCAAAGATTCCTGTGCTCAAAATTTAAATACGTTCACCAGTTGTCCCATTAGCATACCTGTTGGCTTATATTAGCCAAATTAGCTAGCTGACTCTTACAATAGAACATATAAGCAGCAGTTTTAGATTGAGTAAAGAGCCGCTGTACTTGTACTACCGACACTTATAGGTGGTGTTTTGGAGGCTGGTATGATGGTCAGCAGTGATAGAGGTTCGTATGCTGGTCACCATCGAAACTAGCATATGTTGTCCCAGATGGCATGCATACAGTATGTCAGTCTGTTGGCCTAATCAATTCAGCAAATCGTCAGTTTCCCACTGATGGTCCACCCTTGGATCCCCCCACCCCCAAGATAAAAGATCTAACTAGCTTTTTATTAATTCAAACAGATTTTAAATGTGTACTACAAACAACTGAGAGGAAAAATATCTCTAGGCCAGATATAAAATGGCTTCACTGAAAATGCTGCTGCTGACAATAAAATTATTTAGTAAATGTCTTTCAGAAAGTGAGAAATAAGGGAGAACACGAAAATTGGATTTGGAATTAAGTGGAAAATAAGCATTAAAAAGTGACATTTTGTCTAATACTCCGACATAGCTGAGCAAAACCCCAGTGGACTGCCAGCTTTCTTGTTAGGGGCCTTACAGTGATCTGCTGTCCTCTTGCTAACAGGGGTGTTTTGATGCTGGTATGTTGGTTGACTGACTTAGCCATCTATAAGAGATGATATAAAAGTAAAGATGAACACAGCTATTTGCTGATTAGTTAGATTAGTTTACCTTGAATGTGATGGTGCATTGTATTTGACCTAACTCAATATTATAATTTTATTCATTACTGTATATATGTATAGTAAATTATATTCTATTTTATATACAACCCCCTCACATTCTGTGTACACCTACATATATATATACTATATACTTATTTATATACCACCACATGTACAATAATCTCAGTTGTTAGTCATTCTGTTTTGTACTTTATGTAAATAATATTTTATTTTGCACTTCTGGTTGGATGCTAACTGCATTTCATTGGCTTTGTACCTGTACTCTGCACAATGACAAAGTTGAATCTAATCTAATCTAATTAAGTTTTAACTGGTACGTCCCCTACAAGTCAAATTTTACAGACACCAGTCTTTGGCGACGTTGATGTGGTGTTAAGGGCAGTTGTCATAATGGTCTGTGTGCATGTAGTCCTGCATTGTACAGCTGTCTGACACTAAACGGCACTAACAGGTTGTCTCATGGAGGGCATCACTGCTTGCTAAATGTGCTGTTGGGTCAGTCAGGTACAGCACTAAGGTCCGTCCTTGCTTACGTCACATGCACGGCCAAGCATAAAACTTTAACTGTTCACCTGTCTCACAATGTCAAACCTACCCACCAAGTTTCATTCCCGTTGACTGATTCCTGCCTCATACAACTATGTGTACACCTGTTTTATTAATGAGGAGTGTATAAGTATCTGCTTTAGGCTTTGTAGGAAGTACAGTTCTGCAGTACTGGTTATTCTAAAATGCTAAAAAATAAGTATGTAGCTGAGATTTGTGAGCCACCCTGTGGTTTTTGTTTTTATCTGTAAATAAATATTTCGTTTTTGAATCTTTGAGATGCCCTGGCTTAGCCATCTATAAGCAACAATTTAAAAGACAATTTAAAAGAAAAGATAAACACAGCTATTTGCTGATTAGTTAGATTAGTTTACCTTGGATGTAATGGTGTATTGTATTTGACCTAGCCCAATGTTAAGTGTGGCATGAGAACTCGACTCAACTAAAAGTGTAATTATGGTCACACTCTTTCTAGAAAGTACCTTTACAGTGAAGTACTCAAGTACTGTAACAGGGTTCACTATCTGTACATGAACCCCAATACAAAGGCTACAGGAAGTGAAGGTATTGTTATATATGACAACTTTGAAACTGTTCACAGGAACTCAGAGGTACTGCACTTTGTATGTGTGTTCAGGAGTCCGATTAAAACCTCTGACCTTTGTTAATAATGCATTACAGTCAGTATTCAAATGACTGAAGTCCCATGTAGCATACAGTATATTGCTGGCAGCCATGTTGAGTTCTCTGCTCGTCAGCAGTCTTTTATGCCTCTGAAATTAATCTACATGTTTCAATCTTTAATCTCCTTACGCTCAACTTCTATCGACATTGTATCTGTACTTTAATTCTGTTTCCCAGTTTTGAAGAGGATTACAGTTGATTGAGGGAGAATCGCATCATCCTTACAGAAAAAGGTCACCTTGCACAAACTGTGATTGGAATTCCCAGCGAGTGCCACGGATAACTTTGGCAACAGCAGCGCCTGCGTCTTCAAACTGTGAGGCAAGTCAATGAGCGGGGGGGAAAGAGATTGAGTTTATATTTGCAGGCACAACACAAGAATGGGCTAAATGACATTTGCTATCTTCAGTGAGTATTTATTGAGGCTGTGCCAAGCAAACACTGGGAGGTAGATAAGAAAATGATCTGTGTTTTTCGGCGCAAAGGGAGATTCACAATCATTCAGAGCTTTCATTAGGAACCGTACAGTGGAGGGGGATTGCTGACCAGAGGACTCTATTCACCACTCAGACAAGCCAATTTACTTTAATGGCATCTCTCAAACATACTCTTAGCATTATAGGGCACTATATATACATTGCTCTCCAGAATTATTGGCATCAGCACAAAATTCTCCCATTCTTATTTTCCTTTTTGAAAACACACTTTAATCTTTAGGAGCTCCTAAGCAGTCACTGTCCATAGCTTCCTTTTATACCGGGGTATAGATTTAAGCTCATTCACAGGCAGAGAACCCTAGTCAACATGGGACATGAAAGAGATTACAAAGCTGTAGTAATATAGGGTCATTGACCTTTGTAAGTCAAACACTTGTAGCTATAAAAATAGCTTAGCATCTAATATATCTCCAACTTTAGAGGATTAGACATCTGTAGATGCTCCAGACCAGCCTGGAATGGGACAGTTTGGAAAATACTTTGAGAGTTGTCAGTTGTTTCCTATTGTTTAAGTTCCTGAAAAACTACAACTACAATCAGACGCCATCTACATGCCAACAAAGCGTTTGAAAGGCGTCCTAGGGGCACACTTCTTATCTCAATTAAAAGTATTTAGAATGAAACCATTTACCACGTAATGAATAAGACATTCACTGCGCTGTACCTCCTCTTCTCAATCTATGAATCCCTGTCACATTACTTTTGACCAGTGAGCTTATTACTGCATGGAAAGTATAGGTTATCTGTTTTTGTTCAGTTTAAATAAAGTACAAAATTGGTTAAAAAGCATTATTTATGTATGAATGAAAAGTATTTGTATTTAAATATAAAGTTATTGTAAATGTTGAACTGTATCATTTTGCTAATCCAGATCTTTTTGAACACATATATAAATATATAGAGCATATCGTTGCTGTCCAAAGAAAAACACATATCTCCAAAATGTCAACTTTACGGGAGAGGCCAAAAACGTAATTTTAATGTAAGTCAATGGAACCATCTTTCCAAGCAGTTTTGGGCCATTTCTGTTGGCCTATTCTTCATGGGATTCTCGCTCAGTGTAAATGATCAAATGATGCATTAAAGTAAAAATGGACAAAAGTGGAGATGCATGTTTTTCATTAGACAGTGACGATATGCATACTGTTCTTAGATAGATAGATAGATACTTTATTGATCCCGAAGTAAATTTAGCAGCCAGTAGCGGTTTCACAAAAAGAACAGCACAGATACGAATAATAATACAAAAATAAAAATAAGAACAGTGTTGTGCAGTATGAGAAACCTAAATGGGCCGGTCGGTAACGGCAGCAGTATTAACTATTAAGGTATAGGCTATAGAACTATACATAGTGCGGGTCACTATCGATGGATATGTAAATATAAATATATAAATATATCTCACTTCGTAAGGAGGCAAGAAATATACACAAGAGTACAAATATAACAGCAGGCTGTAGAAAAAGCAAAAGTAATTAATAAATAAATGTGCAAGGGACGTGGTTATCAGCAGATAAATGACTGAATGAATTAACATCATAAACATGATATTTAAGTGGAGTTGAGTGTCCAGAAGTAAAGATGCACAGTATATACAGTAAGCGTCAGAGTGTCCAGGAGGTAAAGATGTACAGTATATACAGTAAGTGTCAGAGTGTCCAGGAGGTAAAGATGTACAGTATATACAGTAAGTGTTAGAGTGTCCAGGAGTTAAAGATGTACAGTATATACAGTAAGTGTCAAGAGTGTCCAGGAGTTAAAGATGCACAGTATATACAGTAAGTGTCAGAGTGTCCAAGAGTTAAAGATGCACAGTATATACAGTAAGTGTCAGAGTGTCCAGGAGGTAAAGATGCACAGTATATACAGTAAGTGTCAGAGTGTCCAGGAGGTAAAGATGTACAGTATATACAGTAAGTGTTAGAGTGTCCAGGAGTTAAAGATGTACAGTATGTACAGTAAGTGTCAAGAGTGTCCAGGAGTTAAAGATGCACAGTATATACAGTAAGTGTCAGAGTGTCCAGGAGTTAAAGATGCACAGTATATACAGTAAGTGTCAGAGTGTCCAGGAGGTAAAGATGTACAGTATATACAGTAAGTGTCAGAGTGTCCAGGAGATGTACAGTAAAGATGTAAGTATATACAGTAAGTGTCAGAGTGTCCAGGAGGTAAAGATGTACAGTATATACAGTAAGTGTCAGAGTGTCCAGGAGGTAAAGATGTACAGTATATACAGTAAGTGTCAGAGTGTCCAGGAGATGTACAGTAAAGATGTAAGTATATTCAGTAAGTGTCAGAGTGTCCAGGAGGTAAAGATGTACAGTATATACAGTAAAGTGAATAGTGCATAAATGAGTCGCTTCTTAACTAAACCTTTGTTGTTTAGGAAATATGCTTCATAATGATGCTGTGTATGACGCCTTCAATAAACAGACATATGCTGCCATGACTAGCAGCTGCATCAAAAAGAGCAAGATGGAGAAACTTAACTCAGGTTTTGCTTTGAATAGAATAACCTTTACAACCTTTTGCCATCTTTTTATGGGTGTGTTGTTTGCAGCCCAGAGACACCGGGCAATAGCCCACCTAATGAGGGCTGAAATGTCCATGTCACCCAGCTGATGTCCACCTTGCAATTGGAGAATGCAAACTCACCAGACATTGTGTAGAGCCTTGTAAATGAGCTTCTTGTTCTGCATTTTAGATTGTCGAAAGCATCCGCTGCGAAGCTATGTGCTATGATCAGACCATTTGAAGGATCATTTGTTAACTAGTCACTGGAATGAATGTGGAATAAACCTAACATGAGCAGGTAGCAAGTATCCAAGGTGACTGGGCCCTGCCTGGTTCTATTCCTTGTCCTTGTCTTGCTTTTATCCTGGTTCCGTTTCATGTTTTCTCTTTTCCCCTAGCAGAGTAGTGCTGGAACCAGGTCCTGCTGATTTCCACAATGCTGACTTGGGCTGAGACCTGAGGATAAAAGCTCTGTTTGTGGTGTGCCCTAGAGTTACTCATCATCTCGCACTTTCCTCTTTAATAACTTTTAAAAATAAATGTAATATCTTTGCTTCATTGTCATTCATGTGCGGTCTCCCTTTTAGGTTGGCCTGCTATGAGTCAGACGAGTGTCACAGTCATACTGAAAAGAGATCTTATATCCATGGTGAAATATTAAAGTGGGACTATATGCTTGTGGAATCGTTATACATTTACATTCATGGCATTTAGCTGACGCTCTTATCCAGAGCGACTTACAAGGTTAATCATATTACAGGTAGGCCAGTGTAGTGTTAGGAGTCTTGCCCAAGGACTCTTATTGGTGTAGCACGGTGTAGTCATCCATATCGGGATTTGAACCCCAGTCTCCCACATGTGGTGGTGACTCCCTGGTGGGTAGTGGTGTTATCCACTGAGCTACACCAACCATTATATACCGTTTATACAGCTTCAATACTCTCACACAGTTCCTGCTGGTTTTGCGGTAGGGATGGAGGTGGTGTGACAATACCGTTATAATTCTTAAGGTCATGGGAATCATATTGGGACACATGGCATCATGGAGTCAATTAAATACCCTGGGATCCAAATCTGATTGCCTCTGCTGGGAAGCTGAGGTTCGTTTGTGAGCAGGACAATGGGCGAAAAGATACTATTGTCAAATTTCAACCAAAAATTTGACTGAAAATTTAGCTTTGGTAGTGGCTATCCCAATTCCACTCTAGTCAAGATCTACCACAGTGAGTTTTTCTAATTGTGTATTGGATGTGTTCTTGCATGTCATCAGATTTTAGAGAATAGTCAAAGCTGCTTTGGTATTTTTACACTACGGCAAGGTGGAAACGTTAAAATATTGCAGAGCAAAAATGCAAGGAAGGGTGACGAAAAAGGGGTTTTCCGAATAAATAATGATCTTACCTAATCTTACTGCTCTGCATAGTGTATAGACAATGGTTAACTGCTTTTCTGCTTATATCAAACATTTCCCCCACTACCCTATACTAAACACAAGTGACCATATCAGTTGGAATGGGGGGGCTGTGCCTGAGGATGAGTGACACTCTTTAAAAGGTCCAATCATGGCACATAGTTTTTCGATTCTGAAATGCCAGGTAAGAACCTTGTTTACAAGGCTCTACACAATGGCTGGAGCATTTGAATTCCCCGAGTGCAAGGTGGACATCCTCAGGGGGGATTTCTGACCTTTTTATGTGGGCATACATACTGTACATGAAAAAATTAGATGGATGGATGGATGGATGGATAGATGGATAGATACTTTATTGATCCCAGAGGGAAATTCAAGAAAGCCCGTATCCCAGTGGAGACGGTTCCCTGTTTTGCGGTGGCGCATGCCGCCTTGGTAGCACCCCGAGTGGGCGGAGACTGATGGAGCCCCCCCCCTTGCTGGATAAAAGGGCCACACCAGAAAAATGACTTATTGTGTATTTGATTTAAACACAAACAGATAACCTATACTTTTTATGCATAATAAACTCAATGGACAAAAAATTAGAAACCAACCATTTTGCATGGTTTAGGTGGTAGTTAGTGTGATGGGATTCATAGACTGATAGGAGATGTCTGGTTTGAAGTGTGGAACAGGGGGCTCAAAGCAGATGTTTGGCTAAGCCAAAGGCCACGGTGTGAAGGAAGTAAGTGTGTATGGAAGCATAAGGTCACATGGGTCTACCAGCAGAAATCCACCCCGGCCCGGGAAGACATCCACCAAATCTGACCCCAGTGGAGTGTCTGAACATTGATGTGGCCAAGATCTAGAAACGTGTTCAGTCCATGCCATATCAAATCACAGCTTTTATATGAGCTTGTGAAGATATTACACACTATTAGGTATATTTCATCCAACGGATATGTGCGGAGGCACTGTGGTCAGCACCAAGATAAACAGCTTGCTGTCACGCATTACATGTCCAAGGGCCTGGTGTCACTCAACCTCAATCCCTACTGCAAAAACCAGCAGGAACTGTGTGAGACTATTGAAGCTGTATGCGACGGATTATCACAGGACACCTTAAGGAGCTTCTACAACTCTATGCTGAAACGTCTGGCATATTGCGTTAGCAAACATGGTGGCCCGACCCCATACCGAGAGACACTACTTCTGTATGAGTAACCTTTATCTTCCTTCCAAATACCATGGCAATCCAACACTTCCTTCTGGGTTGTGCTATTCTTTTAATGATGTACTGTGTATATTTCTCTTAAGAAACGAGACATCAATGCTCATACCATTTTGTGTTCTGATGAGCTGGTGCAAAAATTGTTTTTGAATAAATTAATATAATGAGCTCCAGTTGTTTGAGCGGTAATGCGTAGAACAGCTGTGTTTCTGTTGTATTTCTACGTCTCTGATCTATATCATCGCTGCCACTTTCAGCTATCCCCCCTTCATTTTTGTCATTTACTCTTTACACTTCCATTATAAAGTTAAGGATGATGTTTTTTTTTTCCACCTTCTCTTGCAAGATTACCATTTTGGTGGATACAGCATCGATAAGTCTACGTCTCTATCTCTTAATTTCAGCGAACCCTTGTCCGACATCAATATTAAGCCCTTTGTGTGATCTTTTACTGGTTCAATAAATATCTTCCTGAGGGGGTCACAGCCTTCAGGGGTCTCCCTTCAGCAAATACGATATCGAGGGGGTTGCGATTAAAGCTGGCGTTGTGTGTACGTCCATAGACTTTGCTGGGTTGTTTGTACATGACAGGCTGGAGTATTATACATATAGACTCCCACGCATCGGTAGGGTGGGGGCAGATGCTTAGTCACTCTGTAGAATAGGTGCTCTAAGGGAAAAGATATTTCACTGAATTGGAATAGGTCAGTAGGAAAAAGTTTGTGTTTACAACTTGCGCTCACTTTCTCTTATTCCATTCAGTTCTTGGCCAACACGTATCTGACAAGTAGTGTTGTGCAACATGATTTCCTTCACCTCACCGCTCCCCACAGTCCCACAAAGCACCTCATTCAATTGCTAAGCTGGGGTTAAAGGTCAAATTATTGTTCCTCGTCTGAATAGCTATTTAATTGTAGCTGCTCTACAATAGCCTATTCATTGGCACAAGCCAAACCTTCGCATGGCAGATATAGGAAAGTTGTATGAATGTATGAACCGTCTAGGGTTATGAACTCATGAAGCAGCTTAACTTCATCCAGTTGCTATACTGGTTTATGGCACAAAAAGAGATAGCTTAGTGACTGAAACAATGAAAGAGACAATAAAGGAGCTAAAAGGAATATTCCAGCACTTTCCAACCAGATGCCTCTGTGTTGTATAGATGATTACCATGGGCAAGGATTTTAAAGCCCCTCCCCAACATACTAACAAAAGAAGAGTAACGTACTGGGATTGCTTAGTGCAGTGTTGAGGTCTGGCTCAGTAGGGGAAACTCTCTCACAATAATGTGACAAACAATTGCAAGGATGGGCCTTATTGCTGTAGTTGACTGACCCAACAGCCACAATTGCAGACATTCAGTGAGCAGTGATGCCCTCCATGAGCCATCCTGTGAGTGGCAGCACCATTGGGAGACAGCTGCACGCAGGACTACATGAATGCCGACACTTGCAATGACTGTCCTTAACACCACATTGATGTTGCCAAAGACTGCAATGGTGCCATGCCAGACTGTCATGGAATGGTTCTGAATGGCTGCCGGTCTTCTTCAGTGATGAGTCCTGTTTTTTTCTTGGTGGAGGCATAGTGGTCAGCACCAAGATGAACAGTTTGTTGTCACACGTTACATAACCAGAAAGCCTGGTGTCACTCCACGTCCACCCCTAACACAAAATCTGCAGGAAGTGTGTGAGAACGTTCAAGTTGTATGGGATGGTTTATCACAGGACACCACTAGGAACCTGTACAACTCCATGATGAGACAGCTGCCATGTTTCGTTAGACAATACCTTTTTTTGTCATTTATTGTTCTTGGTAACCTTTATTTTTCCTCCCAATAGCACTGCAATCTGATTTTCCAACTATTTTTGGATGACGAGTGTACAAATCCCACATTTATAAAAGAGGCTGACTCATTAGTATTCATGTCCCCAACATTTATGTACAATGTTAACCAACCAACAGCAACAATAATCAAGGACTACGTACATAGGTCTACCTTTCCAGCACGTGAATGGCATGTTGGGAATTTCCATACCCTTTCCAAGAAACCGAACTCTCAACATGCCTAATGTTCATCATTAAACAAAGTTAAAACTGGCTTCATATTCACCACCCAGCTCCTTTATCTATGGTTCCGTTCCACCTTAAAAGCTACAGTTTGTACAGCCTCCAGAATATAACTACAGCATCATTTGAGGTGGACTGGAAAGTTCACAAACCAAGCTGACCAATAGGAAGCCAACTTCAGTCCCACATCTTTAATAAGATTCCTCACAACCTTAATTCAATAATAATATTAAGCAGCTTTGCTCAGTGTGGGGCACTGAAAAGAGTGAAGGAAGGGTCAGCTTTACCTTTATTAGCATCAAACCCCCAACACAGCCTGTAAAGAGCAGCCATTGTGTGTGCTTATATCACTGTTTGATAGTTGAAGCAGATCAGTTCTACAATTACAGACTGTAGTCCATCTGTTTCTCAGTGTATTTTCTTAGGCACCCTTTATCTTGTTGCAGTCAGGACACCCATATGAACTCCACAGAGCATTTTCATTTTCAGCACCACAGTGACACTGACATGGTGGTGGTGTGTTAGTGTGTGTTGTCCACGTGTGAGTGGATCAGACCTAATAGTGCTGCTGGAGTACTGAAACACTGTCTCCATCTTATTAGACAGTCCTACTTTGATGGTCCACCGTGTAGGTGTAAAGTCAGAGAGGATAGCTCATCTGCTGCTGCAGAGTTTGTTTGGTCATCCTCTAGTCCTTCATCAATGGTCATAGGACACTGCCCACAGGACACTGTAGGGCTGGATAGTTTTGGTTGGTGGACTATTCCCAATCCAGCAGTGACACTGAGGTGTCTGATCCTCTAACACTAGCACAGCACTGTCCTGACCACTAACACCAGGGCAGTGGTTGGGGCGGCAACCAAATATGCAAAGGATAAGCTGGACTCTAACCGTAGAACTACAAAATGCTCCTATACCGTAAGTGGAGCTGATAAAAAGGACAGTGAGTGTAGATACGAGGAGGTGGATTTAATGTTACGACTGGTGTGGCTTTACAGCTTAATATTACATTCCTTTGACTCGGCGCTCTGTAAAATTACAGTCTTTCATTCGCAGAAATCAGCAACCTTGGCTTATTCATTTGAGCATTGAAGTTTTCAGTCAACAACTCTGTTCTGCATGAAGACGATTGCTTGTGGTAATCAGTCCTACGCTATAGATGAGCCAGACGGAGATTAAGAAGTATCCTTTTACTGATTGTGTAAGCTAGGATCTGAGTTTTGCATTGGCCTTTGTTTATTACAAACTCCATTAAAGCCCTAATTCTACAACCTCACAGAATTCATTATGCCCTCAAAGCTATAAGCACTATGAGTCATCTGATCTATCATCCATATGCTAAAGCCCTGCTGGCATGAAAGCATGTCTTTTGACGTGACGAGAAAATTGCCCATGGATTGTAAACATTGGTTGGATGGCTTTTCATGGAACGTGTTGCGGCTTCCTATGTGGCCTTTGCCAGTGTCTCGTTGGTATTGAGTTGCATTCACACTTCTGGTTTCTTGCCCACTCAGTGACAAATTGATTGCACCTGGAGAGCTGTGTGCAACGCTTGCATTGGTAGTTGTATTCCAGTGGTAATGACTGTGTGCAGGACCAATAATCCTGACCATAGTCTGCCGGGGAGGGTTTAAAGCAGCACCCATTAAGAGGATGATGCGTTTGGCATTCACTGGGGCTCAAGAGGCACGTCCGTCAGTATGCTGCTCTTGTTTCTTGAGTCATAGTGTCAGATGCATGGTTATTCATATTGGACCACCTGTCTCAGGACAATGACATCTTGATTTGGTATGCAGTGCGAGATTCATTTAGCAAGGGCTGAGCTGTTAACCTCTCGCTACTCAGCTTGTCAGCTTCATAATTGATAATAATATATTATGAATGTTATCATGGGAGGCCGAATCATAGGCTTTTTTGAAGTAGAAGACTTTGATGCAGTGTGGTAATTCAGTCTGCACCGTGCACATACGGACAATAAGCTGCACAAACAGCCAATTTTGAATTCATTGGTTAGGATGTCAGTGCAATGTACACATTGACATTGTAGATTAACTCAATGAGAGAACATTTAAGTCTCTACTGAAGCACTGCTGTGTCTGATCCACTTGTACCAGCACAACACACACTAACACACCACCACCACCACCTTCAGGTCCTGTAGGGGTCCGATAAACAGATAGACTGTAACTGTAGAACTACAAAACGCTCCTATTCAGTAAGTTGAGCTGATACAATGGACTATGACTGATAAATACTGTATAAAGAGGTGGTTAAATATTAAATGTATAGTATATATATATATATAATATATATCGTCGCTGTCCAAAGAAAAACAGGTATCTCCAAAATGGCAACGTTACAGGAGAGGCCAAAAACCACATGTATTTTGAATGGAAGTCAATGGAACCAGACGTCTTTCCAAGTTGTTTTGAGCAATTCTGTTGGTCCATTCTTCATGAAATTTCCACACAGTGTAATTAGCAGCTCATGTGATCAAATGAGGCATAAAAGTAAAAATCAACAAAAATGGAGATCCATGTTTTTCTCTGGACAGCGACGATATACATTCCTGGCTGAACTGATTACACACCAGAAGAAAACACAGCCACTCATTAACATATATCAGTATCATAGAGCATTAGCGTAACACTCATTAGCATATATCAGTTCTAAAGGCTTAGCAACAAAACAACCAGTTGAAACAACTGCATACTCCTGAAAAGCTGCAGATGTCACTTAAAGATAGATAGCTATGGGATCTTTACTCAGTGGCATACGTAGTCTAAGATATTTCAGCTTGTGAAATCTTTTATTCATAGCTTTTCATTGCTCGTGCCAAAAAAGTAATAATAAAAAGAATTCTGAAATCATAAAGGCTGCCACACACTGGACATGCAACATCGCATCTCGCAGTGTCCTAAAATTCAAATCCATTGTTTTAATAGAAGTGTGCACGCCGGTGCTGCGAGGCAGCACCAACACTCCCTGTGATGAATAAGCAATGTATCTAGCGTCTTGCAATAAAAATAAAAAGTATTAAAGTTCAAAAATACTTTTTCTTTTATCTTTGAAGAAGGTATTGGAACCACCGACCTTCTGGTCAAAAATGTCCAGCTGCTTCTCTTAGTAAATCAGAATCATGGTCAATGTACTGCTTGAAAAACCACGTAAGCACATTTCCTGACAGTCCAACTGATTTTTTAAGCCTATCTATTAATATTGCGTTGTCAGCCCAGCAGTGTTTCTCCATCCTGGTCCTGGAGGCACCCTGCCCTGCACATTTTAGTGCTGTCCCTGCTCCCAACACACCTGACTCAACTTATCAGCTCGTTAACAAGCCCTTTCAGAGTTGCAGGTGGGTGTTAAAGCAGGGAATCATTACAATGTGAAGGGCAGGGTGTCTCCAGGACCAGGGCTGAGAAACACGGGTCTACAGTATCAGGAGCAGCAGAAGATCAAGCAATATTAGCAGTGATCCGTTTTTCCCATCAGTACTGATACTGAGATCATTAGCTACTTAAAGATCCCACCACTGTACTATTTCAAATATATTCAAATCCCACCTGGAATCTTTCTAAAGCGTTATTGCTGAGGATGAAGATGTTGAGTTGCTTTAGTACAACTGACTCTACTTGGTTACTGTTTTAGAAGTGCAGGTTGGTCTAGATTGGTCTAAAATTGCTCAGGACTAAAGGTACTAGGGGATTAGTTGTGGCAGAGGTAGCAGTCTTAAGCGATCTTTGAGTGAGCAGTTTGCTGCCTTTTGTTATCTGCAGGTACTGTAATGTTGGTGGCATATGGAAGGGAGTTGTAGATTTAACTTTTGGAAATACAAAAGTTACCATATGGTTTGGGGGCTACTGCCTGGGCCACATGGTCCTACTGGTCCACAGTACTGTCCTACTGAAAAACAGGGTGCAGTCTTCACATTCTGCAGTTGATCTAACTATACAGCCTGGGATTTAGAAGATGGCCAGTAGATTTCATCATAGGGTTATTTGCATGTCAGTAAAGAGCTTAGAGATGCACTGTTGTCTTCTGAAGAGAGTAAGCTTGTTACTTGTTACCTGCTATATGGTCTTTTCGTGTTTGTTCTCCCGCAGATTCATTCTGCTTAACGGCAGTCCCTTTCGAGTGATTGTAAATGTACATTTTCAGCTGGAACAACAAGTTTGGGGCTTTTTAAACTTGTGCCATGTCATGTAATATAGTCGAGGAGCTGTTGTTCTGGTCATTTTACAACAATGCCAGTGAACTCAGTTGATTAATCAAGTGGATTCTTAATTAATGTTTATTTAACAATCTTTGCACTAGGCACCAGTGTAGGCTATTGACTGGCCAAGGCCACACCATCACAATACAGATATGCGGAAATAATCAACTGGATAATGAAGCTGTTAGAGAAGGTGTACACACTGAGCTGCAATGATTAGTCATTGGCCAGTTTATTGGAACGTGTGGTGTGTTCACCTGCACAGTATCGGTGATCATAAAAAGGGTTCAGGTGAATGTGTAGTACTAATCTTTTCTGATCTTTTCTACAACAAAACATGGTTAAATGAGCAAAATTGATGAATCAGTTTTAGTATGTGGAAACAAGCACCTGCACATTTGCATAGATTTGCATATCATGACATGTCATGACATCTGCCATGTTGCATTAGCATACATGGTGGCCCAGCGCCATACTGAGAGACTTTACTTCTGTATGTGTAGCTCAATAAATATTGTCCATATCAGTCTAAATTCTACTCTATAAGTTTATCATCATTTATTGTTTCTGGGAACCTTCATCATCCTTCCCAATAGCACTGCATTCTCACACCTCCTTCTGGGTGCAACTATTCCCTTGACAGTGAGTGCATTTTAGGGAGGTCCTCATTTAGTATATCACTAACAGAAGCAAAAGTCATGGGATTTTAACAAGTGCATATACGCAACACACTCAGCAGACAGAGATTAGACTGAATACTGCTGAGGTGTTCATTTAACGGGTTAAAGGACCTAAAGGGGACCCGGAGGGGTTATATCAGGGTCAACGTGTTATACAGAATCGCCTTTGACAACACACTCAATCTCTCATCTCTGGAGGCGAGTTTGGGTATGACTGTTTTTCCCCACTTCCTGCATGTATAATTTAATAATTTCTGCTTAAAGTCAGCCTCCCCCAAGAAGCCCCCGCGCCTCTTCCTCATTACCCAGTATCCTCGAATGAGCTTTTGGAAGAAGCGCATTTCTCCGCTGGGCGCATAATTACACATGATTTCATTGGGGATCCACTCTGCGCAATGTAACAAGATGAATGTGTTGCGTATTTTGCCTCATTTATTTGCCAATATTCGGAGTCTACCCTTCAGAGTTCCCAGGTCTGATGTTTTATGCCTTTAATGAAAGCCCTGGGCTCACCGTGTTTGATGTAGTATTTAGTTTACAGTGGGCTGAGAAAGAGAGAGGGAGAAGGAGAGAGAGGGGGGGAATAAGGAAAGAGACAAGGCCATCACAAGAAATCCTAACCTCTGGAATGAAGATTAATGGTGCTGCACAAAGCCACGGTGACTCCAAAACTAAATCTAAGCATAACAGCTTTCTTATGAAGAAGGACCACCAACACAGGATGACACGGTAAATATCACTACCATGCACATATACTGTGGGGTCCAAAAGTCTGAGACCACATTGAAGGTCTTACACTACACTACAGAACATATCAGAATTTTTAATAGAATATGATTTTCAGATATTTATAGAAAAGACAGGTGTTTTTTTATTTTAGTCCTTCATTTAAAATTGGTTTTCAGATTATTCTCAAGTGGATTTGAGCTACTCATCAGGGGCACAAACTGGCAGAGTCCATACCCTCTTGAAAGCATCATTCTAATTGAAAACATTCCAAAAATGAACCACAATTATCAACAGACACAGACAGAGGGCTGTCAAGCACGTCTATGTATTGTGCTGCAGAGATATCTACTGAAGTGAGCATGCTAGCCATGGTCTCTCCTCTCTCGCAATACCACATTGTACCTTTTGAGGCGATCATGAGTCACTCTAGCACTAAGTCAAATCTGTCCAACAAAAGAGGATAAGGAAGTACTGCTGTCCCAATGGCATATTCAAACCTGTTGTCAATCATGCTGAAGGTTTCCACCCCCAATTAGATCATTTAAGGACAGATAACCATTGAAATGAACAGTGAGCACAGCAATAATATCTGGAACTGTTCAAAAAAAGGGAAAAAAGCTAATTAAAATTAATTAACGAGTTAACATTGATGCTGCTGTCCACCACTGGAGATGCACCTGGCGAGAAATGGGATGGGGAGGTTTGACACTAGAGCCGAAATGTTTGTTTTAGACTAGTAAGGAGTAAAGAGGGAGGAGAAATAGCTGTGTTTTCTGGGCATTTGTTGCCCCCTGTTGTTTGGAGTGTGAATTTGAACCTGTGGATAGTGAGTGATGGGATTCCTTGATTGAGAAAAGGTGGTTCGCTGCAATGAATGTCTCATTCAATGTGTCGAAAATTGGTGGCAAAGCAGAGTATTATGATTGGCAGAAAGGAGTGCTTGCATATAGGCATGCCAAAGTCCATAGTGTAAAGTAAGTGGTTGAATATGCAGGTGTATATAAGCATACAGATCCACCAGCAATGGCTAAAATCCCAGTCTACAGGAAACTCCCCTCAGAATTGTCAGTGAAGGGATTGACCAATTCTGCCTACATCCAGAAACTTGTCCAGTCCTTGCCCAATTCAGTCGCAGCTGTTTTTCCTGCTCCTGTAGGTTATTACACGCTTTTAGGAACGTTTCAATCACAAGGGGTTAAGCTTACTTCCATAGCGAACAAAAGAGCTTTGCCACTTGGCCGCACTACTGCCCAGCACTGCCCAAAGAGGCACTCAGCTCTATGATAATGGCTCCTCCAATCCTGCATAATATCAGTTCTTTTCAAAATGCCAGCACTGTGAACTGTGTTACGAAGCTGACACACATAACATTTGTACCTGTCTCCTTGTGGAAATTCGGTCCAACCCTAAGTCTTCATTTGTTACTTGGACGTTTTCAGTCCCTCTGAGAGCAGGCCCGGAGGAGAATGCACTGGCTGATTTTGTTCCGTTCTAAGAGCAGTGACAGCATGCAGAGTGGAGTGTCAGCGCTGAGGCTGCGGAAGGAGGCAGGCAGGCGTTTGACACCGAGATGATAATGGCTGACTGTCATCATCACACTGTCTAAAACCCCATTGCTGTCACTGAGACCCAGCCATCCAACATGGCTGCCACTCAGTGGGCCAGAGGAACATAGTCGCATTTTCTGCTCAGCCGCATGGAGTGGAATAACTTCATCTGTACCGTCAGACGTGGTCTGATCCCGGGAAACAGAGTTATCACATATGATTGCAGCATTACACAATAACATATGGTGCTGTGCAAAAGTTAGATACCCCCCATTTTTTAAAGCAGCCAAATAAATTTATATAATATAATAATAATATTAAATTATATAAAATTATATATAGTATTATAAATTATAAATTATATTATATATAATTTTATATAATTTAATATTATTATTATATTAATTTTCCACACTTTGCTTTTATTACATCTTTTAGTCTCCATACACAGATTCGTTGGTTGTCTCCACCAACACTAATGCGGGACTCATCCCTGAAGATGACCCGCTGCCATTCTAAATCACTCCATGACAGTCTGGCATGGCACCATTTCAGCCTTTTGTAATGTTGACGTGGTGTTAAGGGCAGTATCCATGTAGTCCTGCATTGTGCAACTGTCAACCAGAGGTGCTGACACTATCAGGATGACTCATGGAGGGCATCATTGGAGACTGAATGTCTGCAGCTGTGGCTGTTGAGTCGTTCAGGTACAGTGATAAGGCCTGTCCATATCATTGTCACATGCATGGCCAAGCATTAAACTTGAATCATCCGCATCTCTCCCAGTCTCAAATCTACCCACCAAGTTTTAGTCCTGTTGGTTGATTCCTTCTGTGTGCAACAGAAGGAATGATGGATTTTGATGATGGGTGTAGGTACTCTAATAAGTGAACTTAAGTGCACAGCGTTGTTTGAGGATGCCTTTTTGGGACGTTTTTTACAAGGCCAGTTCCTCAAAGTATAGCATGACAATGGAAAAAAAAACATTTCTGATATTGGGTATGATATCGGCTAAATTAATCCTGATTCCATCCTTCCTTAATAATATTTATTTGCACTCTGAACTGCCATTGTCTTCAGCTAGTTGCAGCCATGCATGGTTCAGTGTGAAACTCTTAAAATGAAAAATACTTTAGTGTCAGCCTTACAACTGCAGTTACGCTAGCTGCGTTTTGTTAAAAATGATTAAATTAGTTGCACCTGAAATATGAATGTGTTGCCGTGAGTTTTAATTATACATTTTTGGCTGCTTGCAATGAGTGGCATGACATCGGTAGCATGTACAACCACGATTGCAGTATTTCTCACATGACGGGGAACTTAGCTTAGTGCAAAAAGCAGGAACTAGCATTTAGCACATTCAAAACTCAGAGAAAAGATCAGACTACAATATTACATTACACTTATTACAACTTGTCGCATATTCATGATGCTGCAAAACTGATGTCACTATAGTTTATATTAGTTAATCTTATTACTGAATCAGTCACAGCAGTGCTGCTGGCGTGTTTATACACTGTGTCTACTCACTGTCCTCTCTATTAGACACGCCTACCTTGCTGGTCCACATTCTAGATGGAAACCCAGAGACAATAGCTCATCTGCTAATGCACAGCTTGTGTCAGTCATCCTCCCTTTATTAGTGGTCACAGGATGCTGCCTACAGGACCCTACCCACATGATACTGCCCACCTGATGCTGTTGTCTGGATAGTTTTGGTTGGTGGACTATTCTCAGTCCATCAGTGACAATGAGGTGTTTAAACACTCCAGCTGCACTGCTGTGTCTGATCCACTCACACCAGCACAACACACACTTAATACACCACAGCGTCACTGCAGTACTGAGAATGAATGCTCTCAGATGGTCTACAGCCTGTAATTCTAGAACTACAAAGTGCACCTATATGGTAAGTACAGCTGATAAATGAGTAACATGGCTTTAATGCTATGGCTGATCAGTGTGAGTAGAAATATATGTAACAGATGTCCTTAACTGTCCTTAACTTTCCCATATGAGCTACACAGCAGTGTTATTGATGGAATAAATGTCCATCACTTTAGTTTAGGGACCATTATATCAAAACATTCTCTTTTATGTAAAACCTAAACGATCTAATGTCTTCGTGCAGTTACTAGCATATGCTGTCCATACATACCGATGCATTGTTTAATAAGTATGTTAGTATAACCATTAACAACATGTACTGCGGTTAACCATGACTGTCTGGGTATTATAGCTAAAGTGCATCAAAGAAAAGACATCTGGTACCACTGGAGATACTTGTTTGTGTGTATATATATATATATATATATATATATATATATATATATATATATATATATATATATATATATATACACACACATACAGGGGCTGGACAATGAAACTGAAACAGCTGGTTTTAGACCACAATCATTTATTAGTTCGTCTTGGGAATGACATATACTGCGTCCTGCACAGTGGTCAGAGGGATTTTAAGCCATTCTTCTTGCAGTATAGTGGCCAGGTCACTACGTGATGCTGGTGGAGGTTCGTCCTTCTTGGTGGTATGCTGACATTACCCTGGATACCATGGCTCTTGATACATCACAAAGACTTGCTGTCTTGGTCACAGATGCGCCAGCAAGACGTGCACCAACAGTTTGTCCTCTTTTGAACTCTGGTATGTCACCCATAATGCTGTGTGCATTGCAGTATGTTGAGCAGAACTGTGCTCTTACCTGCTAACTGAACCTTCACACTCTGCTCTTACTGGTGCAATGTGCAATTAATGAAGATTGGCCACCAGGCTGGTCCAATTTAGCCATGAGACCTCCCACACTAAAATGACAGGTGTTTCAGTTTCATTGTCCAACCCCTGTACATATATATATATATATATATATATATATATATATATAAAACAACACAAGTTGTAGTGGGTGTGTTTTGGCAGGACATGCAGTCCTCCAGTCTCCAGGACCAAGGCTGGAAACTATTGTTGTAGACAATGTACCTCTCTCACTTAAAGGCAAAAAAGAAAAACAGGAGTAATTTCATTTATTTAGGGAATATATGACTGTTACTCCCTTAGACATAATGGCACAGTTATATATCACTCTAGGATACAGAATGGGAAATTCCAGCATAAAAAGGCCCCGGAGTTCAAGGAGAGGTGTTTCCAATGCACAAGGCTAGGAGCAGTATTTAATTTACAACCCAGGACTAAAAGCAGTAAGTGACATCTTAATATACATTCCTAAGAATTTAGGGTAGGGAAACATCTTGAGAAGTCGGGAGTCATATTTCTTTATAAAGCACAGGCACTCTGGCTGAAGACATGGCTTCTAAAACACGTCTAATGTATGAGTCTTTGGAGTGAACCATGAGATAATGGTAACAATATCTGGTTTTGAAATGTGTAGAAAGGCAGGAGGTGCATTACAACTCCTCCTGAACGCCTGTGTAAATATGGAAGCTCTGTACCCTACTGTTGCAATTTTCTTTCAGTGCGCCCAGGAGTACAAACCGGATTCCAAAAAAGTTGGGACACTAAACAAATTGTGAATAAAAACTGAATGCAATGATGTGGAGGTGCCAATATCTAATATTTTATTCAGAACAGAACACAAATCACAGATCAAAAGTTTAAACTGAGAGAATTTTTTATTTTAAGGGAAAAATATGTTGTTTTAAAATTTCATGGCGTCAACAAATCCCAAAAAAGTTGGGACAAGTAGCAATAAGTGGATGGAAAAAGGAAACTGAGCATATAACGAACAGCTGGAAGACCAATTAACACTAATTAGGTCAATTGACAACATGACTGGGTATAAAAAGAGCTTCTCAGAGTGTCAGTGTCTCTCTGAAGCCAAGATGGTAAGAGGATCACCAATTCCACCATTGTTGCACAGAAGGATAGTGCAGCAATACCAGAATGGTGTTACCCAGCGTAAAATAGCAAAGACATTTAAGTTATCATCATCAACCGTGCATAACATCATCCACCAGAGAGGACAAGGATAACCCAAGTTGTTATCAACGCTCCGTTCAGAAGCCTGCATCACTGATGGTATGGGGTTGCATGAGTGCTTGTGGCATGGGCAGCTTGCTTGTCTGGAAAGGCACCATTAATGCAGAGAACTATGTTCAGGTTCTAGAACAACATATGCTCCCATCTAGACGTCATCTCTTTCAGAGAAGACCCTGCATTTTTCAACAAGATAATGCCAGACCACATTCTGCAGCAATCACAACATCATGGCTACGTAGGAGAAGGATCCGGGTACTGAAATGGCCAGCCTGCAGTCCAGATCTTTCACCTATAGAGAATATTTACAAGGCCCAAGACGATTGAACAGTTAGAGGCCTGTATTAGACTGAATGGGAGAGCATTCCTATTTCTAAACTTGAGAAACTGGTCTCCTCTGTCCCCAGATGTCTGTTGAGTGTTGTAAGAAGAAGGGGGGATGCCACACAGTGGTAAAAATTGCCTTGTCCCAACTTTTTTGGGATTTGTTGACGCCATAAAATTTTGAAACAACATATTTTTCCCTTAAAATGATACATTCTCCCAGTTTAAACTTTTGATCCGTGATTTGTGTTCTATTCTGAGCAAAATATTAGATGTTGGCACCTCCACATCATTGCATTCAGTTTTTATTCACAATTTGTTTAGTGTCCCAACTTTTTTGGAATCCGGTTTGTACACCTTTCAGCATGAACCTGGCGTTAGAGCTTGGAGCCTTACCTTTTTAATCCATAAACCATCCTTCTAATGGTTTGGTTTAACAGTCAGTTTATTTTCTAGGTACAGAAGTGTTTTATTTTGATGTCTTGCTTGGTCAGTTGGGGTCACTTAACCATGTATATCACCGGTGTAGAATGTGTTTCACTGTTTTTGCTATAACCATTTAGAACTTTAGATCTTGGATTTTAGAGATGGGAATTCATTGAAATAGCATGTTGCTCCTCATCTGTTATATGTTTATGATTCTCACTGAAAAGAAAATAAAAGGCTTTTTCTTTTTAATCAAATATGAATCAAAGTATCTACAGATCAAAGAGGCTAATTTCAAAGACACGCTGTATGCATTGTGCTCACTACTAGTTATAATCTAGCTATAAAAACACCTCAACTGGCAATAAAAATATTGATATGTGAAGTGAGTCCTTGGGTGCGCTGAACCACGTGAGGTTTTCTAAGGACATTCCATGTCTAGACCTTTCGTCCTGAACCTTTGGGATGAAAGAATGACAAATGAAATAGAGGTAATAATCACAACAATGGACTTTTAAAAGACCAGCAGCCTATTATAGCATGACTGATAACTTCAGACAATAGTGTCCTTGTCTCTGAATAGCAAAGAAATGAGCTGAAGGGAGAAAAAAGAAAAAAAAATCAATCAGTTTAGATTGTCTGGCTGTCTTTGCTTGAGAAACATTCCCAGTTTAGAAGATTCCTGCCATAGTCTGACTTCTGAGTGGCATAAAGAAGAGGGGTGACTATAATTAGAGGCTTGAAAAATATAGTTATACAGAAAACAAACATGGTTAAGACGTTTTTTCGGGTTCTGACTGCCGGCTGCATGCTCTGCTCTGTGGACACTTCCATTCCTGGGTTTATAAAGCTGTTTCTCTGAAGAAGCTCTGCTGAACTGAGAAGAAAATGGGAACAAATAACAATACTGCTTTATTCTTTTCTGGCATGGTAGCTGGTTTTATTGCTGAAAGAAGAGAGTTTAATGTGAATGCATAAAGCATGCAAGAGCGTCGCACCTCAGCAGGTCCATGCAGTGGATCTAGTGGCCCTTATAATAGGGAGTCGTGTTTGTCATGATGAGACTTTTAGATGACATTCTGCAGACGGCAAGTTGTTTGACAAATCAAGAGCATAGCTACAGGTAGGCCTGGGCCTATAGTGACTGACCCAGATTGGCCTACCCAATTAAATGCAGGTCGAAATACCTGCAGAAATGCAGAGCTAAATTCGAACATGTCTGTTGGCTTGTTTTTCCCAACCTTGGCCCTGTAGGACCAGGCAACCCTGTACATTTTGGAGTTTTATAGAAATGTTAAAGAGCAGAGCACTAAACACAAAAATATGCAGGGCAAGGGGTCCTCCAAAACCACAGTTGGGACCCATTGCCATGGAGTATGTCGTTTTCTACCAATCCAAAGCCAACAAGAAGTAAACAAAGCAAAAAAAAAAAAAAAAACGAGCATCATCTGTTATTGGTGGTGCAAAGGATAAATGGGCTTCGTTAAAAGTCAAAGCAAGCAACTGGCATTACTGCAATGCCTCTACTGCCTTCAATGATTATGTTTGCTTATAAATCGTATTTAGCAAGTTGACTAACCCACTTTTTCACAACCCTACCCAACAATTTATGTTTGGTTATCAATAAACACCAGCTTCCAACCATCCCAATTTACGGGTGTCTTTACAATAGATCTAAAGGCAGATGGCACCTTATTGTGGGACCGCTAAATGTGTCACTCTACTGACTGACTAACTGACTGATTGACGAACTTTGTTAAAATGCAAATGTGCACGACCTGGCTCGTGCCACAAAGCTGCAGAGATGAGAGAAATGAATGAGGGGTGGTCTCTGACTTGCACAGTTCTGAATATGCCACAGGGCATGTTATTATGTTAATTGCTTACTCGTACCATGCAGTAGACATTTTGGGGCACAGATCTTTCTGGACAGTGATGGACTGGCAGCTGGTCCAGGGAGTTTCCTGCCTTCTGCCCAACAAATGCTGGGATAGCCTCCAGCGTCCCCTACAACCTAGAAGGAGTAGGATCTTGAGGATGAATGGAAAACATTTTACATACACCTTTAGAAGATTCTCACCCCATGCCATGCGCCATGTCCTTAAACATAAGGGCTCCAAAACGGTTCTTCGCTTGGATGTACAGGTGCTATAGAATATTTTTATGTGGGGACCTTTTAGAACATTCTTTACCTTTTTGCATTTCATTTTTAAAAATAAAATGGTTCTTTGGTAAACCAAAAATGAATTAGCTAAGGCAAAATTATTATTATTATTATTATTATTATTATTATTATTATTCTTATTTGATTATTATTATTAATGTTATTATTATATTGTTTTTTTTATTATTATTTTTTTTTAGCCAATATTATATTGAAACTGAACTTGTAACATTTATATAGTGGTAATGTTTATGCAGACAATGTTATTTATTTTATTTAAGTTTCTCTTGTATATAGTTATGCATATTTTCACTGTGCTTTTTGCATTTATGGAAGTTTTTCCTTATTCAAATGGATTTAATATTACACCTAGCTTACTACATAAAATGATTAGGATGGGTAGAAATATTTAGACATGGGCCTAAATCCTTGAACATGACATTGTGAGGTTATATAATCAGAAAGATATAATCTAATCTAAGAGAACACTCTGTGAGGGGATTACCTCTGGCAGTACATCAGTTGAATGACTTGCGTGTATAGTTAGGAAAATCCTATCTTAATTAATTTCATTGCAAAACCAATTTGTGCTACAGGTTCTAACGTATCAGTGGGTTAGATAACATCTCCCTGGACAATATTTCATTATCATTACAAACAGTATAGAAGTCTATATTGTTTTATCCCTTAACATTGCCAGGTGGCTGGCAGGTCCGAACTGGCATTCCTCACTGTGTCAACTGTTTGCCCAGTGTGCTTTATAACCCTGCTGTTGTAAATGTCCTAAAGCATTGGCAGACCACATCAGAGGGTGTTCTCTTCTGTTTCCAATTATGTGCTGGAGTTGCACTGGTTGACTGATAAGGTTGAGGATCCATAGTAGATGGTTATAGATGAGGCCACAGTGGACTCAATGATCACTCTGTAGAACTGGCCTACAGTAGGTTGAACGTCCAAAGCTGCCTCTCTGCTATGTTGCTCTCCAACCTCAGGTGCCTTCTCTCAGGCATAGCTGGCTCGCAAAGGATGCTAGTGAGCCAACAGCATGAGCCAGAATGAAAAGCATGCACAACCGAATGACCATATACGGCATAGTGTTCCAGGTACAGCGATAAGGCATGTCCTTACTTATGTCAGATGCACCTACCCACCAAGTTTCATCCCTGTCAGCTGCTTGCTTCTGGGTAATTTTTAAAAATTTTGGGTGATGAGTGTAAATGGCGCAATAAACAGATTCAGATTCTGATTTGACGACAGAACTGGGTTTTTATTAATGTCAGAGGCGGAGACATTTCATATGGAGTATCTGATTCTTCCTGCTGTTTCAGTGGTCGGGACTTTTAGAGGCAAACAAAGCAAAGCAGCAGGAGGAGCGGTTGGGTAGGGAAATGACAGAGTCAGAGAGAAGAAGAGTGAATTCTGTGTTGACATTTGTTTTGTTTTATACCCCAAATAATAAATGGTGGGGGCAATTTTCTGTGGTTGGGGGGTGGGGCTGCAGGGAGGATCTGTTTTCTTTGAGAAAAAGAAAATAAAAGGTATTTTATTACCATCGCTCCAAGTTGATTACTGTGTTTGCTGGCATATAATGGCGTTCTCAGCATTTGCATTTGTATGTGTCAAGGTCTGTCAGAGCGCCACTTTAAGATGCATTTTGTTGTTTTCTTTTTGCGAAGAGAGAAAGAGCCTCAGAGCTTTCATTATGACAAAATTGAATGCATTCAACTTCGGGAGAGGGAGAAAAAGGTGAGAGAGAGAGAGAGAGAGAGAGAGAGAGAGAAAGAGAGAGAGAGAGAGAGAGAGAGAGAGAGAGAAACACTGAGTGGGAGAGATTGAATTCCAGGCTGAAATTGCACTTTTAATTGACTCTTTTAAAAATCCATACTCCAGCTCTGAAGGAGAGAGGAGTTTACAGGCTTTGGCCTTTTACCATGACAACTCTCTTGGTGGAGAGCTGACAGACAGACTTGGGTCTTCATCGCTAAAGATCTCAGAGAATAGCCTCTTGTTTCTCCTGTAACTACACCGGTGGATAATATGTTGTGGAGGAGGGTCTTGTGTATTAGACTGTGGGTGTAAAAACCCATAAGGGCCCCACATATTTGCATAAATGAAGATCCCAGAGTTGGCATTAGATGATAAATACCTTTATTTCCACTGGAATAACTGAAACACTGTGGTGGCCCCGCCCCCTGCTGGAATACAATTGTTTAAGTGAAGTCAACAGCTACAGTAGAATATCCACTGCAAGCTTATATACCCTACTATGGTTCACCATGGCCGGATGTGTGTAAATGTCAATGTTCTAAGTGGAATGGAATGGTTGTCAATAAATGTGAAGTGTTTTCACAGCAGTATGTATGTTTCATTTCTCGTTGTTCACTAACAGCTCAACATAGTTACATTTCACACAGAGTTTCCAACAGTGTCCCAGTTAATCCAACAGATTTCTGAAAAACAGAGGGCCTACAGAAAAAGACTAGACCTCCAGTTTAAAATGGGCTTCAGGGTAAAGCTCCATGCTTTAAAGTGCCTCCAGTAGTTCTCCAGGAGAAATCTAGCTTCAGGAAATCTGGAGAAGAGGGTTTAAGTTCTGGTTAAAACTGGCTTCAGAGAAACTGAAAATAATTAGCTTATGGTTTAAATGCGGCCTCAACCACCTGGCCTAAGACAGACTACACCACTCCCAGTTAAATGAGTGGGAGAAGCTAATTTGGCATCCAACACTTTTTCAAATGCAGGTTCAACACAAGGTACTTGTCAACAAAGGGCACACAGCTGAGAAACAATGCACCATTTCTTAAAAAAAAACACAAATATTCATAAAAGTAAAGAATTGGATCTCTATAACACTGCAGCTTTACTTTACTGAGCCCTTACTAAGCACGTCAGACAATAAAATAAGATTTACAAAATGGTGGCAATCCTCTGCACAAGAGACAAGTAATTCAGAAGACTACTGCACGCACTATAAATGTAAAAACTCCACTGTACAAACGACGTTTGCATTCAAAATATCTGGTTCAAAGATTTAATTCTCCACACAGCAAAATAAATCAAATAAATAAAAAATAAACAAGCCGCAATCCACAAGCACTGCACACAATTACCACGCATGAGTACACCCCCTATCCGCAGGCCACACAAAACTAAATTAAACACTTAACACGACTGAAAGTGCTCAAGAGTATTGTACAATGCTCATAAAAATAACAGAAGAGCTCGACCAATGTTTAACCCCATTCCTATGAGCTACAGTAATAAATCACTTTCAACAAACCCAAGCAATGCTACAGTACCTATACAGGATGTAGTAATGGAGCTAGGTCGCCACATATACTATTTATTTCTCAGGTAGTTGGAAAACAAGTAATATTGCACGGAACAATAAAAACACAGAGCTTAAAACATCCACTACTCCAAGGTCTGCCTCCCTGCTGTCTGTCATCCACCTGGAGAAAAGGCAAGGGATTGTTTAGTGGACTTCTATTCACTAAAACAGTAAAAAGCTTAAGGCTACCATGTCAGTATCCTGCTACCGCCCATCGCCTGTCATGAAACTGACTTCAGTAGAGCTGGAGGAGAAAGTTAAAGCTCACTGTTTAACACTGGCTTGAGGACAGCTGGAGGAGAAGGCTAATGCTAATGGTTTAAAACTGGTTTTAGGAAAGCTGGAGAAGAACATTAAAGCTTGTGTGTTAAAAGTGGCTTTAGAACAGCTGAGAAGAAGGCTTTAACTCATTTATTAAAAATCATATTAAAACTCATTTATTTGGTAGAGTTGGAGAAAAAGGTGAAAGTTCAGGGTTTAACACTGGCCTCAGAACAGATGAAGGACGCAGGTAAAGCCAGGTAAATCTGTATTCAGGAGAGCAAGAGGAGAAGGTTATAGCTCCTGGTTTAAACTGGATTCAGGAGAGCTGGAGGAGAAGCTTATAGATCCTGGTTTGAACTGGATTCAGGAGAGCTGGAGAAGAAGGTTATAGCTCCTGGTTTAAACTGGATTCAGGAGAGCTGGAGGAGAAGGTTATAGCTCCTGGTTTAAACTGGATTCAGGAGAGCTGGAGGAGAAGGTTATAGCTCTTGGTTTAAACTGGATTCAGGAACTGGAATTATAGCTCCTGGTTTAAACTGGATTCAGGAGAGCTGGAGGAGAAGGTTGTAGTTCCTGGTTTAAACTGGATTCAGGAGAGCTGGAGGAGAAGGTTGTAGTTCCTGGTTTAAACTGGATTCAGGAGAGCTGGAGGAGAAGGTTGTAGTTCCTGGTTTAAACTGGATTCAGGAGAGCTGGAGAAGAAGGTTATAGCTCCTGGTTTGAACTGGATTCAGGAGAGCTGAGGAGAAGGTTATAGCTCTTGGTTTAAACTGGATTCAGGAGGACTGAGGAGAAGGTTATAGCTCCTGGTTTAAACTGGATTCAGGAGAAGGTTATAGCTCCTGGTTTGAACTGGATTCAGGAGAGCTGAGGAGAAGGTTATAGCTCCTGGTTTAAACTGGATTCAGGAGAGCTGGAGAAGAAGGTTATAGCTCCTGGTTTGAACTGGATTCAGGAGAGCTGAGGAGAAGGTTATAGCTCCTGGTTTAAACTGGATTCAGGAGAGCTGAGGAGAAGGTTATAGCTCTTGGTTTAAACTGGATTCAGGAGAGCTGAGGAGAAGGTTATAGCTCTTGGTTTAAACTGGATTCAGGAGGACTGAGGAGAAGGTTAGAGCTCCTGGTTTAAACTGGATTTAGGAGAGCTGGAGGAGAAGGTTATAGCTCTTGGTTTAAACTGGATTCAGGAGGACTGAGGAGAAGGTTATAGCTCCTGGTTTAAACTGGATTCAGGAGAGCTGGAGGAGAAGGTTGTAGTTCCTGGTTTAAACTGGATTCAGGAGAGCTGGAGGAGAAGGTTATAGCTCCTGGTTTAAACTGGACTCAGGAGAGCTGGAGGAGAAGGTTATAGCTCTTGGTTTAAACTGGATTCAGGAGGACTGAGGAGAAGGTTATAGCTCCTGGTTTAAACTGGATTTAGGAGAGCTGGAGGAGAAGGTTATAGCTCCTGGTTTAAACTGGATTCAGGAGAGCTGGAGGAGAAGGTTATAGCTCCTGGTTTAAACTGGATTCAGGAGAGCTGGAGAAGAAGGTTATAGCTCCTGGTTTGAACTGGATTCAGGAGAGCTGAGGAGAAGGTTATAGCTCTTGGTTTAAACTGGATTCAGGAGGACTGAGGAGAAGGTTATAGCTCCTGGTTTAAACTGGATTTAGGAGAGCTGGAGGAGAAGGTTATAGCTCCTGGTTTAAACTGGATTCAGGAGAGCTGAGGAGAAGGTTAGAGCTCTTGGTTTAAACTGGATTCAGGAGGACTGAGGAGAAGGTTATAGCTCCTGGTTTAAACTGGATTCAGGAGAGCTGGAGGAGAAGGTTGTAGTTCCTGGTTTAAACTGGATTCAGGAAAGCTGGAGAAGAAGGTTATAGCTCCTGGTTTGAACTGGATTCAGAAGCGTTGAGGAGAAGGCTATAGCTTGTTATTAAAACTGACTGAGCATTAGAAGAAAGATAAAGCACATTGTTCGAAACTGGCTTCGAGACAGCTGAAGGAAAAGGCTAAACCTCATGGTTTAAAATTGACATCAGGAGAGTTGTAGAGATGGTTAAGGTCATGGTTTAAACTGGTTCAGGGAGAGCTGGAGGAGATGGTTAAAGGCCATGGTTTTAACTGGAATTGGGAGGGCTGGGAGGAGAAGGCTTCAGCTCACAGTTTAAACTGTTTTTAGACAATTGGATGAGAAAGTCAAAGCTCATGGTTTAAACTAGCTTCAGCAGAAATCCCACCTTGGTGTATTAGGTTTTCCTGAAGCTAAACCAAAGCAGTTCTCTGCTAATATATTTATCTGTCTATAATCTGTGGATGAGAACTGGGATTGTGTTTTGAATAGCCTGTAGAATCCCACAGTGATATCACACAGCCCTACAAATCACGGTATCTGTGTTCTCTGAATTAGATCATTGTGTACTGAAGGATAAATCACTTTCTGTGGCATCATTACCCACTGTGTTTGATTTCTTCTAATTCAGGTAAAGAGCTGCGCAGTTCTCCATATTTGATCACTTACGTACCTGAAGACCTGCTATGATTGTGGATATTTCAGGCAAACATCCCAGTCCTCTTTGGTTAAAACAGATCTGTGGTTTTACACACATTCATTTTGTACTAGCGACTCATTTAATCTGTGGAAGGCACAGTTCTCTCCAGGGATAACAAAAGTACACAGTCATCTGATATGAATTAGTTCTCCATTGCTACTCAAATCACTGAATTAACCATCAGTCTATACCACAGTATACCACAGAGGAGAAGAGAAAACATTTTATTCTGAATAGACAGTTAATGTTGGGTATGCAGTTTTGTTTTTTATAAGGAATATCCATGTGCAGGACAGAAGCAGCTAGATGAGCTGGGAATGGTTGGTGTAGCTCAGCGGATAACACCACTACCCGCCAAATAGCCACCACCACACGTGGGAGACTGGGGTTCGAATCCCGGTCTGGGTGACTACGCTGTGCTACACCAATAAGAGTCCTTGGGCAAGACTCCTAACACTACATTGGCCCACCTGTAATGTGATTAACCTTGTAAGTCGCTCTGGATAAGAGCGTCAGCTAATGGAATGACTCAATAAGGTCCTGGTTGCTTGACACAGGTATCTAAAGCCATGCTGACTGCAGTGCATCCAACAGCTGCTGGATGGTGTGTGTGGGGGAGAATCCATAGAGCGAGCATGGTGTTCCCAGATGCTTAGTTGGGAAGCACAAGTCTGGGGAATTAGGGGGCCAGGCTCTCCCAACCAATGTCAAATATTTCAATCCATTGCTGGAAGATCCCATCTGCCCCAGAGAAGACAATCACCATGTACCACCCTTTTTATGACCACTATCACACACCTTATATACACACCAAGCCAGCTCATGACACATGACTTCCTTCATGAGCTATGCATCGCCTTTGTCGCAAGTAAGAAGTGGTCATAATAATGTGACTTGACTGTGTAAGAAAAGTACTTTTACAATTTCACCATTAACAGATCAAATCTGTTAAAACACACATACATATGAATAGTCTAACTTCAATTTTTGCCTAAAATATGCAAATCTCTTTATATCAGTATACGTTAATATAAGACCTATGCTGTAGAACACCTTATAAGAGGTCCCTAATCGTGGCGTATAAACTGCAGAACCTTCAGGTGTCAGTGTTCTTGTGTATTTAGCCTTCTATGCTCAGTGAATGTGTACTGTGCTTTTCTTGCATGCGTTAAGATCAGGGGCTTTGCACTAGCACAGCTGTGTTAGAAGAAAATCAACACATGACGGAACACAGTGAAATAAAGATGAAGCCAGTGTCTTGCTTAAGAATAAACTCTATAAATAGCAGCACTTATCCCCTGGGAGCGGATCTGCGTCTGCACCATCTACTCTTTAAAGCCTTAAGCGTTGGAGACTATACAGTGCCAAGCCAGCCTCAGCCAAACACGGCAGCATCTAGCTAGCATGTCATCGGTAAACAGCTGTTCAAATGCACCATCGTCATGTCGCATATCATCATGTATGTGTAGGTAGTTTGGCCCTAAAATGAAATTTGATTAAAGCTATTTTACATAACCAGAGGTATCCAGAGAGAATTCAGCATTGCCAGTAGAGGTTGAGGCTCTGGAGTAGCCTGGTAGAGCAACCAAGCATCAGCTCGGGTACAACCAACCCCCACACCCCATCCGCCTCTGGGCTGTGGAGCAGTGGAACTGCGTACTTTGGAGTGGTAGAGGTTCATTCATTACCTTTAAGAGTTGAAGTGGTGTTTGTGATCTAGGGCTAATCATGTGACAACAGCACCTGAGCTCACTCATTCTCTAGTGCAGGTCTCAGCTTTGGTCATGGAAGCACCCTGCCCTGCACATTTTGATGGAGTCCTTGCTTTAACATACCCCCAACACTGCAAGGGCTTGTTAATGAGCTGACAAGTTGAGTCAGGTGTGTTGGGAGCAGGGAAAGCGTTAAATGTGCCCAGCGGAGTGCCTCCAGGACCAGTGCTTTAGTGGATGTATGCAATCAGATAATCACAGCAATGTTCCAGCTTTTCATATAAAGCCTTCTCAGAAAAGCTGGGGCTTTTACTTCAGCATGTTAATACCCATTGGATAATACAAATTGGACATAGTAGTGGTGGTTTGCGACATAAATAAATAATATATGAATGTTCAACTTTATTAGATCATATACATCATGTTATAACTGATGTAACTATGGAGCTGATACAGCTTGATTGGAATTGATCAAGTATGAGCTGTATTAAGCTTGATCCACTTCTGATCCTTTATTATACTGTGCTTTTATGCTTTGTGTATCCCACTGTTGTAGAAATATTATCCATAAACAGGCATTATGCATAACCTTCAGCAGCGAGGCACATTTTCGGAGGTTAACAAGCCATTTAAATATCAGTGTGGAAACGTTATGATCAGAAAAATTGGGGTCAGTGTTCTGATTGTGCTTGAACCAGCCACCTCTATTTGACATTAAACCAGCTGCACGTATGATGTGAGCACAAGGCTGTTAGGTGTGTTTTAGCTGCCACTAAAATGACAAATAGAGTACCCTTCAGTTTTTGTTGCTACAGATGTCAAATATTGACAATAAAAATGGAGAAAATTGAGAAAGCTCTTGTTCTTGCTCTTTTAGTAAGTGATCTGCTATTAAGTAGCAAATGTAGTGTTACTAGCAGAAACAAGCCACACTTAAAAACGACCATGGCACCTTCTATCCACAAAATCTTACAGTTCTCAGAGAGTGGAGCCAGTTATCTCTCTCTCTCATGTTAGCCCTGTCAGGTTGATGATGTAGTAAGAAACATAAAATATAAATATAAAAAAAATTAAATAACACTGCATGACTTGTTCCACTGATAACTCAAGAACATAGTCTCTGATTGGTTGACAAGTCAGGAACACAGCCGTGATTGGTAGACAAGTCAGGAACATAGCCTCTGATTGTTTGACAAATCAGAAACATGGCCTGTGACTGGTCAACATGTCAGAAACATGACATCTGACTGATTGACAAGTCAGGAACATAGCCTTTAATTGGTAGACAAGTCAGGAACATAACCTCTGATTGGTTGACAAATCAGGAACATGGCCTGTGACTGGTCAACAAGTCAGAAACATAACCTCTGACTGATTGACAGGTCAGGAACACAGCCTCTGATTGATCGACGAATCAGCAACATACCCCCAATTGGCTGACAAGTGTGGAAGATGGCCTCTGAATGGGCGACTTGTCAGGAACATGGCCGCAGCTTGGTTGATAAGTCCGGAACTCTGACTAATTAACAAGCCGTTAACATGGTCTCTGATTGGTCAAGAGACTCAAACCAAGGCATCTGTTTATGGCTAACAAATATGCTAACAACAGCATTTTCTCTTTTCAACTCGCAGAAATTGCAGAAGTTTCTGAAAAGGACACCGAAGCCCTCAAAGAAGCAGCACACCACTACCCTTCCAGCAAAAACTGAAGGTAAATCTCTGGCCTCTAGCGTTCCTGAGATATATTCGCTTTTGGGCAGACAACTGTAGGCCCATCTTCTTTTGATGTTCAGGACACAAGACAGGTAAGAAACTTGCAGGTTTCTAACTGAGGTAAACAGCCCACTCAACCCTAAGCATTTAATGTGGATCTCCATTAGCAGTGATAGTGTAAACAGAAACAGAACACATATTAGAACCAGTTTAAATCATAACCATCGTTATTTTACGATATTTTATGATGATATTAAACACTACGTATAAAATACGCATTTTACAGCAAAAATGTTTCTAAATTGCAGCAATAATTTGAATATCCTCAGAATCAGCTTTGTGGTTGTATTGGGTTTGACAATGCAAATATCAGATCATGTACTGCTCATTATTATTATTATTATTATTATAGTACTTAAGTGCCTTTAGTATTTAGGCCACAACTCCGTATCACATTATTAAAGCTAAAGTTGCAAAGCCCATTTTTGGAGCTCACCATTTGAAGTTTAATAAAGCAACCAGATGAAACAAAGCGGTTTAAATTCTGAGAGTGAAGTGAAGAAGCGAATAGGTGGCTATCGTGCAATATTGTCGCTCGACGGCAGCGGTTAGAAAAAGAAAAAAACCAAAGAAAGAAAATGAGTGAGATACCATGATAGGACGTGCCGTTGAGATGCAATCACTTGGCTGACATTTAGCTCCCCTATTTCTGGGGACCGCTCTACGCCGAAAGCAGCTCATCTCGCAGGCCCATTTCACAAAGAAGATGGCAGCACTCCAGACGATGCAAAAGCCCAAGCATGGCCAGACTGAGAATAGCACACTGCTCATATATATATCACTCCCGGAGGCTGAGTGGACCAAGACCACGTTTCAAAAACACCAGAATCACACACACAGTATGATTTATTGTCAAGAGACCACCTCCTTCGTGGGGTTCTTCTTATAGGCCCAGTGTGAGGTGCAAGAAAACAAATGCAAAGTTAAAGAAAGGTAATAAAATGGATACAATGAATAGAGCATCAATAGGGTCTTATGTTTTAGTAGGACATGTCGCTTAATGTCAGAATTATTTATGAAACAATTCAGTTGTCATTAATATATTCACAATTAACATGGAAGACCACAGACTGATGACCCCAGGTTACATGGAAGTTCTCTAAGTTTACCAGTGATTACAAGATCATGTGATCAGTCATGTGTGTGCAATATACTTTATGGGAGTATGAGTTCACAAAGACCATCAGAACACACTAATCCACCATCCACCAGCATAAAACAATTTTGCAGTTTATGGGTTATGGATATTGTTCTCTGTTTGGGATCATTTGGGATAAAATCTAAAAATGAGATGCTAAAGCTAGAAGCATGTTTCACTCAAGCTATTCACTTTGAGCTATGTAAGAATGTTTCATGGACAGATAACACCAAAATAGATTATTTTTTAGAGAGCTCTTATATCATCTGGGCCAGAACAACTTGTCACCATTGATGGAACAATGAATTGTAAACCATACCAGCAAATTCTAAACCATACCAGCAAATTCTAAAGGAAAATGTCAGGAAAATGTGACTCGCATGAAAACATGGGTTGTGTAGCAAGACAACAAACCCTAAGCGGACAAATCGCACTACCAAAAAATGGTGAATGAGGTATAAATGTTTTGGAACTGTCAACTCAAAGTCCTGAGAAGTGTTGCTGAAGTCCCTGAAGCAAGCAGTTCTATGAGGAAGCCCATCAACATCCCAGAAAGCTGTTTTGTATAGAGGAGTGTGACTATCCAGAGCATCCTATTCTGTTAGCAGTGCTTTCTGTGGCTGTGTTTTGAACTCAGTGACATAACTGAATTCAATCAGTAGAAGGAGTGTCTGAATACCTTCGGACACAATTACTAACCAGCTCTCTTTAGAACTTCCATGAAGTTTAAAGGGTTCAGTAGAAATCAGTAGCAAACTGTGCTTGGGATGCTGCAGACCGATATACAAGCACTGGTCACTTTATCAGGTATTATCTTTCTGTATCTACACTCTACATTCTCTGCATAATTTGTAAATTACCTTTTACCCTGTTCTTCAGCAGTCAGGACCACCACAGGACCTCCACAGACCATTATTATTTGGTTGATGGATCATTTACAGCACTGCAGTGACACTGCTGTGGTGTTTGTGTGTCGAATACAGCAGTGCTACTGGAGTTTTTCACTGTGTCCACTCACTGTCCACTCTATTAGACACTCCTACTTTGCTGGTCCACCTTGTAGATGTACAGTCAGAGGTGATAGCTCATCTGCTGCTCTGGAGTTTGTGTTGGTCATCCTCTAATCCTCCATCAGTGGTCACAGGACACTAATGGCTGGACAGTTTTGGTTGATGGAGGATTCTGAGTCCAGCAGTGACACTGTGGTGTTATGTAATCTAACAGGAATAATCTAATCTAACCTAACACTCTGTGAGGAGATTACCTCTGACAGTGCATCACTTGAATGGCTTGTGTAAATAATGAATTGATGTCATTGCTAAACAAACCTCGTAGATCCTTCAACACAAAGTCCAGTCCTTCAGTGGAGATCTGTCCTAGGCTATGTTCTGTTTTACACCTTTTGAAAACACATGCTGCCCTTCACACTGTGAGAGTATTTTATGCTGGATGGATCAATAAAAATGCTCTAAAATGTAATAACTTTAGTGTGCATTAACCTGCAGAGTATTTCTCTTCTCCTATGAAGTTACTGTTCCAGAGAAATGAGGGCTTTACTGTATATGACAGTGACCATTTTCAGACTATGTGTATACTGTGGAATTAAGTTGGCCTTAAGTTCGCTGACACATCACCCATATTGTACTAGATAGAGATACAGCATCTGAAGTGGAGACAGCAGCAGGTTTTAGTAGGGGAGGAATATGGAGTATCGTCTCTCTCCTTGAGAAAAAGAAAATGAATCATGTTTGGTCGCTGCCGTTCTATCAGTGTAAAGTCAACTCCATCCTTTTTGGCAATGCCTCAAAACATCACTGTAAGCAGGGACAGGCCTTATCACTGTACCTGACTGACCCAACAGCCACAGTTTCAGACATCATAGTCATCCTGTACCAGCACCATTGGCCGACAGCTCCAGGACACCGGTCTACATGCACGCAGACCGATATGACGTCTGCCCTTAACACTACATCAGTCACCAAAGACTGCAACCTGTGTCATGCAAGACTGTTATGGAGTGACTCAGAATGGCAGTGGGTCACCTTGAGTGACGAGTCCTGCTTTTGTCTTGGTGGGAATAACCAATGAGTCTGTGTGTAGAGGCACCATGGTCAGCAGTGGTCCGGTTTTGTAATATCACTTCAAATATTATAATGATTTTTGTGAAATTGAAAAATTTTGTTTTGACTACATCACTGTGCACCAATCCTTATGACTGCACTGCTGTGCTTCCCTCAAGAATAGTTCCACCTAGAAGGAAGAGTGGGATTGCAGTGCTGTTGGGAAGGAAGATAAAGGTTACCAGGAAGAATAAATGATGATACATTTAGACTGATATGGGCAATATTTATTGAGCTACACATACAGAAGTAGTGTCTCTCAGTATTGCATCGGGCCGAGGTCTCAGGATTGAGTTGTAGAGGTTTCTAATGGTGTCCTGTGATAGTCCATTCCATGCAGCTTTAATATTCTCACACAGTTCCTGCTGATTTTGCTTTGGTGGAGATGGAGTGACACCAGGCCTTATGGACATGACATGACAAACTGTTCATGTTGGCAGAGACCACTGTGCCTCCACACACAGAGTTGGTGGTCGACTTCACCAAGTCATAAGCGGGACTCATCACTGAAGATGTCCCGCTGCCATTCTGAGTCACTCCATGACAGTCTGGCACGACACCATTGCAGTCTTTACCTACATTGGCTTGTTGTTAAGGGCAGTCATCGTAACGGTCTGAGTGCATGTAATCCCGCATTGTGCAGCCGTCTGCCAATGGCCCTGAACTGATGACTAACAGGGTGACCAAGTTTACTTCCTGGTTAATTCTCTCTGGGTGCACTTATTTTTGGATGGTAAGTGTAGTATGAAGAGATAATGCATTTTTCTATTCACAGTGATGTTAGCACATTTAGAGTGGTGATATTGTGAAGATACATTTCCCTGTTAGACCAGGCCTTTAATAATAGCCTGGTTATAATATTTATCGGAGGCCTCTGCTGTTAACTGCACAAATGGAATTAGTCATGTTGGATTCAGCTATTCATTCTGATAGAGTGAAGAAATATGATGTACCATTAGATTTGTAAGACTGATTTGTCAGTTGAAGGAAAAAATGCGATGAGGACAAATTGGCTGTGTGAAATGCCTGGACCGCTTTCCATGCCCAAATTGTTTTCATGCATTTTGACATACGAGGATATGGCTGTTGATTCAGCCACTCAGTTGCTTAGTGAAAATCTCCTTTTCTGCGCTTCTACCTCTCCTTCTCCCGTTCTCCTACAGATGATCACTTAATTATACACTCTAAGGATCATGTTTACTGGGATATCCTCAGTAATGATGATAACCATGTCATCTTAATGGTAACCATGAGATCATGACAAGCAACTGCAGGAGACATTTGTTCCTCCCTCCCTCAGGGATGTGAAGATGTGACAGTACACATGTTCATGCAAACACCCTTTCAAAGCAAAGTGCCAGTTTCCTCCATAGTGGGTAGTGTCACTAGGAAATGTCAAAGCTATTATGAGCAAGTAGGAGCGCAGGTGAACGGAATCGTACACCGCACAGAACACGTGTGGACGAGCAGAGGGGCTTTACTTTACTTGTTTTCTCAACAATGTAAGGCTTTACAGGGTCCACGAGCTCTTGATGGTGCTTTAAGGTGCTCCCAATGCTGGCTCAGGTGGTCAGTTGGGTATATACAGCCTATAACACTGCACCAAAGAATGGGTTACTAGGAAGCAGCTGTGCATGAGTTTAAAATAACCCTGCCCAAAGTGAAGGCTGTAGGGTAATAAAGTCCACTAAAGCTGATAATAGTGATAATAATGGCAATCAAGAATGTAGACATGCTCTTTTATTTTTTTATTTATTTATTTATTTTATTTTATTTTATTAATTTATTTTTGGCATCTTAACTGAAGAGTTAGCAACTCAACTCAAAAAGTTAATTACTAGAATTTAATAGCCAATATGAAACACAACAGCCGTGTTAGTAGAGGAGCAGCAAAGCTAACTATTGTTCCTAAATAGTTTTCCCAGATTTCCCGTATAGTTTTCCATATCAGTCAGCCAAATGACCCATAATTGCCTGATTTTGCCTATTGAGTAATCTTGATCTATTTATTGCTTATTTCTCTACTTAATCTATTTAAGTTCCAGAACCAGCCGCCTCCGAGATAGTTTCTTCCCCCGAGTCATCAGGCTACTGAACAGCCAGTAGTGCTGATGCAACGGTATATGGACCTGGTTCAGCACATCTCACCAAAACCATCTAAACGATGATCTCCATGGACAATCATCATATTTACACTTGCACATATAGACTGACCTACTGTTATCTTCCATCCACACTGTATATCTGTAGTGTATGTATATACATATATAATATAATATTCTATGCCCTGTATGTACCCTGCATCTCTCATCTACCTCAGTCTTACCGTAGTGCTATATGGTAATGTGTACATCTGCATATATCATAGTTTTTATTCATAACTTTTATTCATAACTGTAAATTAGTGTAAACAGAGATTTTGTGTTTAGTATTGTATATATTTATTGTCTAATTTATATGTTTGTATTGAAGTTCTGTAAGGGACTACGCACCTAAGTTTCTCACTCACCTTCACACCTGTGAAAATGTGATGTGACAATAAAAAAAAGTGATTAAGGGTAATAAATACAAGGGAATGATATGTGATTAAATTAATTCAGATTGGTTAGATGTATAATGGTGCACTGTAGAAAAACTACAGGAAGCAGATGTTGTACTTCAGACATAGCCATTTTATATATTAGCCAAAAAGGCCGGTGAACTTACACGTGCCCTCTTACATGAGTTTTCCATATGTAATGTTGATGATGGTATCATTACTAGTATTTAATTACTAGACCTAAATTCACCATGTCGTAACTGTTGAAGGAATCAGAACGTGCCTCCACTCTTCTGATTGAAAAGACAATGGAAGTCATCTTTTGCCTCACAAAGAAGGGAAAAGCCAATTATAGTCTCTTGACCTTCCAGTCATGGTTGGTTGAGGCATTGCTGGAAAATTGAACCCAGGTCCAGTGGAGAGCACACAACCCTCTGAGCCAGTTGCATCACTTGGGACCCTCCTGCTTCACTCTGCTTGATAAAGCATGGAAGGGTTTGCCCAGAAAATCCTAGATGTTTTCATTTGTGCTTTTTTCCCCTCTGGATAGAGCTTGGACTGACTTAGTGAGGCTCCAATTTGGTGAGAGTTGTTTGGGTCAGCAGATTTCAAATGATAAATGAGAAGGCGGATTGGGACACTTAGCACACATGCGCGCACACACATTCACACACGCGCACACGCACACACATTAAGGCATGCCGCATTTTTTTCTGTCCTCCATTAACGACTGCAACCTTTCACCAAAATCCAATCTTTCCCCCTTATTCAAATCAGACAGGCCTAAAAGCAGGGGGACTTTCATATGCCAGGGATCAATGCCATGGTGGAAAGGGCGTTAAGGGAAAAAGAAACTAAGGCGATATTGAAAAGCGTACATAATTCATGGCTTTTTCCCACCCTGGATCTCTGCTTATGCTGCAAAAATGCTCCGGTTCCTTTTCCTCCTTCGCCTACACGTTCACCACACCCTCAGATAGTATTCACAAGTGCCCTTTAGGCTAAATAGGCAAAGGTCAAATTCTGAGCTGCCATTTTGAGCTGGGATAATGCAAAAGAAAAAATCACAAAAATAAGAACACATGCTGCATCCCAGGATAGAGTAGCATAGAATGATATAGTGGTAGGGTTGGAAGATCTCAGGATCCATAATAACCAGACACTGTAGGCTTATTTACATTTACCGCATTTAGCTGACGCTCTTATCCAGAGCGACTTACAAGGTTAATCATATTACAGGTAGGCCAGTGTAGTGTTAGGAGTCTTGCTCAAGGACTCTTATTGGTGTAGCACAGCATAGTCACCCAGACTGGGATTCGAACTCCAGTCTCCCACATGTGGTGGTGGCTCTCCGGTGGGTAGTGGTGTTATCCGCTGAGCTACACCAACCACACTGGGCTGGCCCCCCACTTTTGTAAATTATTAAAAATGCTGCTAGAGTTTTCATGTCATTTGCAAACTCACAATATTATTTATTGTGGAGTTTGTGCTCTCATTGACTGACAAAACAGCAGGTTAGGAGTTGGTGACAGTTCACTTGTTAGGTTTAGCAGCATTATTCTCATGTACCTAGCATGGTTGTTCTTCCGTTCTACACTTGCGCACCTGGTGCGTTCACTAACAGTCCATCCAATACTATTCAATGTGTCTTAAACATTATTGCAGACATTACATTTATTATATTTAATATGTTTCAAATATGAAAAATGGAAAACAAATAGTTTTGATGATGTAATTAGCTCAATTAAGACAAAATCTGATCGTGTTTGGTACAGCAGAATAGCGGACACAGCGGATGTAGTGCCTTAGACAGAGAACAACAGACAGCACATTTGGTGTCCAATGCAGGAATCCCACCCCCATCCACAATCTGCCCCTGGTTTAACTAATCCATGGTCTGAACCATTTGTGGCTTTAACCACAGTTTAGTGCACTTGATACGCCAACAAGAAGGGTAAGGAACTTCAGCAAGTGCACAGTACAGCCCACCTGGCAGTGGAAGAGACACCGAGATTCATGCTGACATGTATGCATGTTGAGAAACACAACTCAGAGACAATACTTCTGTATGTGTAGCTCAATAAATGTTGATATTACACCTTGCTCATTGTGCAGCACTAATGCTACTTCAGTCCCAGTCTTGTCCCTTTTGTCCCAGTCCTTCAGCCCACATGCATCTTTGGTTCTAATCATGTTAACATCAGCATAAGCTTTAGTTGGGCAGCCAGTATTTAGTAGCATGCTGTCTGACTGGGGGGAGGAAACATACCAGCCACACTCACACACAACCCAATATGCCAAACACTGGGTTTGGAAAATGAACCTGTAATACAGACGGGTTTGGATTTTAAACAGGGCTTCCTTTGTTCAAAGCAGTGTTTTTCTGTCCTAGTTGTGTTCACCCCATTCACTGATGACTGCACAGGTTTTGGGGTCCCCATTAACTGTTCTGACTAATAATTAGCTAAAGAGATGTCTATTATAGCAGTGTGTGGTGAATGTGTGGTAAAACAGGGAAAGGGCATATTACATGATGGATAATACGGAAGGAGAATAGGATTGACCACTGCTAATTTAAGCAATTATTTTCATTCATATTCACCTTTTTTCCCCCCATTTGAACCTGTCCCTAATTTCATCTGTAATGTTCCATTTTTCAATTTTCAAAATGATAATACCCATTTTATGATGGATAAAATGACATGGTGAAAAGGTGTGATTACTTTGTTGACATTATCCTGAACGCTGCTGACATGTGGAAACTGGAGTGAGCACTGCAGGAAGGAATAGGAACTGAAACCATCTTTACATTAAAATACATTAAGGAAGTTCTTTTAAGAAAGTGCTACTTTGCTGTATATTAAAGCAACATCACTTAAAGTTCATACTGAAGTAAATATGTTCTTTATGTCTATGTATAATTTCTGTATTTTGTATTACATCCCTGTAAAGGTGCACCTAACCTATTTTTATTGATATAATTACTTAGTTAAATTTAGATATGGCAGTTTTCTGGTGAAGAAGCTCATTCAACATATTAGCATTAGGTAACGTACTTAAAAACATAAGTGAGGCAGAATCTGAGCTAGCACATAAGCTGGAAGGTTTTGTCTGTGTATATGAAATATGAAAGACCAGGGTGGAATATACAGAAAGAATAAAAAGTAAAAAGGTTTTATTAGGAGATGTATTTATAGTGTTAGTTCACTGTTAATGAATTAAACCAGCATGAAGACATAAAATCCGGTGTTTATTGGGATAAGGAAATTAAAATGTCTCAAAACTGTTTGTTCAGGTGGGAAAATGAGCTTGTTGTTAGCTAACTTACTAATTTACCTTGCTGGCTAGCATAGCTACCATTTGCTAGGTAAAGTTAAATGTTTTGAATTTAGGAACTGTTCTGTGGGATGAGTTTTTGCATAAATCAATGTTAAATAGTTTTGCTTATAAAGTTATTACTCATAAGATCAGCAGAGAATTGTTGACCTAACCTGAACAGTGGCAGCTAGTAAAAGGATTATTATGAAAGGGTTTTAAGGCAATGGGTGTTTGTAGACCAAACAAACTAGTGAATGCTTAATTGGTTCCTTATTACAATCTGCCACACTCTGCCATGTCCTGTTCACATTTGTCTGGTTTATCTGGCTTCCTGTTTCCGTCTTGTCATGTCCATGTGCTGTCTGTCACTCTGTCCTCCTGTCTCCACCCTCGTCAGGCCCCTCACCTGTTTCTGGCTCTGCCCCTTCCCAGGTGTCTCTCGTTAGCCCTTGTTGTTTTATACTCCATGTTGTGCACTTTGTTCTTGCTTGGCGTTTGTCCTTCCACCAGTCTTTGTCTCCATGTCGGTTGGTTGTCTCTGTTAGTTGTTTCTGTTTCCCGTTCGCTCAGTGGTGTTTTGTTTCTTAGTTGTCCTAGTGTTTTTGGTTTTGATCCTTTGTCATTAAATACTTGCACTTGCATCCGGTCTCCTCGTCTTGTCCTCGATAATACAAATGGTAGCTTGTTGTATTATCCTCTGTTCCACCAGTAACTACAGTATTATTTTTATGCATGTTTGTTATAACTGCTGATATATAATATAACCCTTATCAATAATGGTAGTGTAGCCTTATTATAAACATAATAGCTTTTTTTAATAAACATAATAAACATAATACCTCTGTGGATAATATGAATGTGTATGATCTCCCTGCTGGAGTATATAGAAACTTTTTTTCTCCTATCATTACGAGCTGCTGTTTTTGCTGCTACATAAGAGTGAGACTGCAGGGTAGCATTGTGCAGAGCTGCTCCCTCTGGTCTTCAAGGATTCCGCTAACGAATTTCTCTCGGGCTAATGGAGTATTAGAAAAGACCTTAAAATGGCAAAGGGGACCGATGATATGGGACCTTCTTCCAGTAAAAAGGTGCAAAGAAATGCACAACTGCAGCAAATTGGCTTAGAAATGGGCCAGATTTCCCCGTGGCTCTCAAATTAAGCTAATGAAATATGTGCTGCGGTAGTTTATGCGTTCCAGTGGACATTGGTAGGACGTATCAGCTTCAGTTATGGTAGCTTTGATTCAACATGTTCATCTGTTATGTTGCTTCATATAGCCAGGGACAATCGTTGTCATGTACACTCACTGGACACTGATTCTCTACATACCTCACCTTGGGGGTTTCACCACCTTCACAATACTCCTGTGGAGCTCCTGAACACCTTGTAGCTCCACCTTGCAAAGTCAGAGACTGTAGCTCATCTATTGCCGCACAGTTTGTATTGATCATCCTCTAGTCCAGGTCACAGGATGCGGCTGGTTGGAATTTTGGAATAGCACCTCAACAGTGTTTAAAAATTCCAGATAAACTGCTGTTTCTGGTCCTGCAGGGGTATCTGTAGTTCATGGTGGGGTTGCCTATTTGCAAACCATGCAAATGATATACAGTCCATTCTATGTAAATGCCAAGCTTATATCCTTTTTCAGGAGACTTGCTTTCAGTTTGTCCTCATTTTCTGCTTATTAAAGACTGAATTAATTCCAAACACATTCAGTGATGTTGAGGTCTGGATTATAGAGTTGAGGCTTTTTTAACAGTGGATGGATTAACAAAAACATCTTGTGGATGTTTTCAGACCTGAAGCAAAGATCTCAAAGAAGAAAGCTTGAAGTATTGTTAATGTGATGGAGATTTTGGTGGTCTGCCAGGTCTATAATCTATTTTCCTTTATCTCATATCTACTCAGCAACCTCTGAGTGCCTAATGGCCATTTGGTGCTTGTCGTGTATTGCACAGTATTTTGATCTATATAGCTATCCGTAGTTGCAGTTCAGGCAGCACTATAGGATATTGGGTAATGGAGTTTTTAATGGCCCCTTCCACGGAGTAGCATTTGGAGAGTTGCTGTATGTTTTATTTTCCTAGCACAGTAAACTAAATAATCGTTCCACCGTCTCTGTGTGAGTTCATATCCCGTGCGGATACAACAGTGCTGACTTTGCACAGTACTGTATTTGCAAGAAGTTTGTGATAAAAGAGCCAATGAGCATACGTTGTTGGTAGGTGTTTCCAATAAACTGAAAACCCTATGGAAGATAAACAGCTGGCCTTATAATGGTTGTTTATGGATGGCCAACATTATCTTGAGGAAAACTTGACTTTTCATAAAACAGCAAAGCATCCAACTGCAAAAATAATGGCCCAAAAATATTCCTCTTCCAGTAGGAGGGCATCAGATAATGAACGCAGATCAAGAATAGTGAACGCATATCTACTGGATGCCACTAAACAGGCCCTCCTGTGACGACTGACACCAAAACATTATAATTGCTTCTCAGTTGGCTGCTTGTTCCAATAGTAACCTCTGACAGCAAACGCTACGTACCCTTTGATTACTTATTTTCTAACATCATTCAAATGCTCGTCCTAACCGAGAGTAGTATTACAAAGAGCACTGCTGTGCTACAAGACATGCTGCTTCTTTATCTGCCTCCTTTGTGAGTCTAAACATGTTATTTTTTATAGGCCTTGGAACGTTTAAATTGTTGTTGGTTTACATGATATGAAGAAAAGCTTGACATTGAGCTATTGGGAAGAGACTGAAAAGCTTAAAGGTAATTGTTTGTTGTTGACTTGCTGTTAGCACCTTGGCTCGGCATTGGTGTAAACGGCAAACTGCTAGGGAGACATTAAAAAACAGATTTGGGTCTGAAGCTAATATGTATCAGGAATGCACTGAAAAATAATCTAACAAACATATTACAATTATGTTATTATTCTCCATTTAAGAAAGAGAAATGTGTAGCCTGGAATGTACAGTGTTGCCATTAAAAGAGTTTTATTTTTGCAATATTATTTATTGCTAATTAAGAATCAGAATCAGAATCAGAATCTCTTTATTTCACCAAGTATGTTACACATACAAGGAATTTGTCTTGGTAAGAGCAACACGTATGACAAGTAACAAAAACAAGTAACAAAAACACAGAACACAGATTATTTACAGTATTAAACTAAAGGAAAATTACACTATACAATAAATAGGGTAGGGGATAAATTAAAAAAAATAAAAAAATAAAAAGTACTAAAGGTAATAAAAAGCTGAAGAAGCTGAGAGATGTGAACAGATTTAGTTGAAAAATAGAAAGTTACAGATGACCTGAATATTTACAGAATGAGAACATCTGTACAGGTGTGCAAATAGGCAGAGTGCAAATGGGCAGAGTGCAAATAGGCAGAGTGCAAGTAGCTGTTCAGTCCGGTTTGGTACAGTTCAGTGTATGTTTTGAGGTTTACAGTGGGAGGTGTCCACTGTGGTTGAGGAGCGCTACAGCTCTGGGGAAAAAGCTGTTGGCATGACGTGCTGTGCTGGTTTTGATAAGTATAATAGTATAACAATGTGGTGGACAGACGCATATGTATTCTGTTCAGTAATAAATGCATAAGTATATGAGAAACTATAGGAATTTAAAATGGCTGGGGAGACCACTCTCATCATGGTTCTCATGCTCTTACCAGCTCCAGACTTTAATTCAGATTCCAAATGATGGTAATTCCTGGAGCTGATTCCAAGGCTGCACCCAGACAGTTGAATTACGCTCCCATTAATATCTGTTTTCCTCAAATTTGTCTGATCTGTAGCCCATGAGTTCAGTATATGATCTAATGAATGTACATCTCTATTAGCTCATATATATTTACACTCATAGTGAAAAGGTAAGGGTTTACTTTAAAGAAGTGTTGTTTAAGATTTATCTTTTTGTAAAAGAAAGTGACAAAGATGATGTTGCTAATTCATTGTCATTAATAATAATGGTAACACTGATTTGAAACTAATGTTGATGAAAAACTGCAGTCTATCATTTTGATATTTTGAATCTTCAGCTGACATTTTTTACAAAATTATTTACCAAAACTTCAAAGACACATTTCATATGGTCTTTATGCAGTCACAGTTGTAGACCTTCTTATATAAAATGAAAGGAGAATTTAGGAGTGTTCAGGAACACTGTTGTATCGGGTTCTGCAAAGAAAGAATGATATCTAATATCTGTTTTCCTCAAATTTGTCTGATCTGTAGCACATGAGATATGAATCTACATTATTATTAGCCGTGTGTGTGTGTATATATATATATATATATATATGTATATATATATGTATATATGTATATATATATATATATATGTATATATATACTTTAAATTTATATACGTATATACATTTGGGAAAACGTGCTGCTAATTCCAAGAAAATATCCTTACAAAAACCCAACTCGACATTTTTACACATTATGCTTTCACTTTAAAAAACATTTAGACTTTATTCCATATGTAAAACATGCAATGAGATGATGATGATCAAAAATCTGAACTTTCGAATATGAAAATTTGAATATTCAGTATGAAGAATTCCAGGCCTTATTTCACAATATTGTAAAAATATGAAGTGTAATGTAGTAAAACTCCACATGTGTATTTTAGAATGCTCACCCCAATAAGTGTAGGCTTAATTTTACATTTGGAAAAGAAAAATTTGTAAAATTTCTAAACGATCTTTAAAAAGGCTCCTCTTCGTTTAAGATTTGGAAAGAAAAAATGGCAAGCAGACAATGTTAATGCTGAATTGATGTTGCTTTAAACTCCTGATCCAACGTCCTAAATGCTCTTTGCAGGTTCACTTAGTACAGCAGCAATCATTCCAAACTTTGCATATTAAGTTTAACAACTAGCTGAACTTTCAGCGCTAGCCTGCACACTGCAACAGTATGATCCGCCCCCTCATAAAACTGACAGAGATGATTTAAAAGGTGGAATATTGAGCCCGGGGCCCCCCTGTCCACTGCATTTCAGTGAAAGATTTATGCAGAGTGCTGATGTAAAGCGCCAGCCCAGAGTGAGAGAAGATCAGTAAGGAAGAGGCAATGAGCTCGGGGCCTCCTTCAGATTATGTTTACTGCTCACACGCGTACACATACTGACCTTCGCATGTGGTCTGCTGCCACCTGCGCTACTCTCTCGCCTATCACTCTCTCATCCCTGAAGTAGCCCATAAAAAATTCACGACGACACCTTGTCACCTTGTTTCTTCCCGCAGATGCACCTGTGAGGCTTCTATAAATGTCTAAACAGCCTCTTATTTCCTCCGATATATTCTTCCCCAAACTCGCCCTGTCAGTAATCCCTGAAGCATTGCAGTGGGCTGAAATTATATGGTGGATACCGACCTCTGCCGAGACTGATTCCCCCCCTTCATTACAGTATTGTTCAGTACCTTGTTATTTCCCCATGTGGGTGGGTTCCCAGAGACCATTCCATTAATAAACAATGTCTCAATACACCATCTTTTCTTCAGATTCATAACATTCAGGTGGTTGTGTTTAAACCAGGCTTCATATAAAACTTAAGATTTTTTTATACTATAGTTAGTGTAGTCTAGTTCTGTGGTTCTCATTGTGCACTTAAAGATGACACAAGCTGTCGATTTCATACTCCCAGCAAGTAGGGGGCAATGTCACCAGACAATCACTCATCCTCCCTCTTCACCCTTATCAGTTTTGTTTAGGTGAGTAATGGTGGTCATAATGGTTGCTTGCCAAGTGCTTCAGCCATCATTGCTTTCACTCTTCCTTTCACTGACTTCCTGTCCTTAAATGTTCTAACCAAGTGGAGGACCTTTAACATGATTGACAAGAGGTTAGAATACACTATCAGGGCAGCAGAACCAATTCTATATCGTTGGACTATTGGACTGATTTGTCTCAACACAGCAGTGACTGTGCAAGGTACACAGTGGTATTACAAGATAGGATGAGTGGGAGCTAGCTGGTTAGCATGCTAACATCAGTAGCTATCTCTGCATTTTAGGGTTCCCTGACAAAGCATGGTATACCGACCTATCCAGACACCAAGGTTCCAAACCGAAATGTCTTTGCCTCTTCTGGAACAGATAAGGTAATATAAAATCTTAGTTTTCAGTTAATACGTTTTTTTTTCAGTCCATGTAGTTCACCACTACTACAACTATAAGCCATAATACTTACAGATCTAATAGCTTTCCATGCATATTACATTGGACCTACACAGCTTATGTAAAAGGGATGTCATTTACTTCTTTTTTGTTTTGCCCTTATTACTTAAACATTGCACTGGAGTTGGACCACAAGAATGGAAAAAGTAAAACATCAGTTCTGCTCAAACCAGTGAGGTTTTGAAGCCCTGCCAGACACATCCACACCACTGGTTCAACCAAGCTTCAGTTCTGCCTTATCATCAATAAACACATTATTACTTCTGTCCTTTGGGTCTCTTGTGATGTACTGATGTATGACAACTTTGGGAGCTGTGGGAAAGACTATGCACTAATTAAACACAGCACATAACAATACCACCCACAGTATATAAGCTCCCCGGACAAAAACGTGTTTAAGGTAGTAGCAACTTCAGTCTCCTGCAGATGGTGCTGCATGAGAATGATAGGGCTTTAAATGCCTGCGGGTGTGTGATGGGATTCATAGATTGAGAAGAGGTGGTACAGTGTAGTTAATGTCACATTGGATGTGTGGTAAATGGGTCACAATGATTGGTAAAAAGGAGTTGTTGCATTGGGCATACCAAGGACCATAGTGTGAAGGAAGTAGCTGAATTTTTGGTGTATGGAACCACACAGTCATACGGCTCTACCAGCAGAGGCAAAAACCTCAGTCTTCATTATTCTTTTCAGAATTGTGCCAGGGTAGGCATCCACCAAATCTGGCCCAACTGCGCAAAGCTTTCATGCACGAGTGGCTGAACATTGATGTGGCCTGCATCCAGAAACTTGTCCAGTCCACACCAAATTAAATTAGAGCTGTTATCCGTGCTTGTGAAGGTATATTAGGTATATTGAAGTCACGGATGACTTATCTTCATCCTTTGCCTCACAGTCTCTTTGTTTGGTGCCTAATGTTAGCCAGCATGCCTTTTCTCCACTAGAAGGTCAGATGTAGGTGACATGTTCCCTGTTAATTAGATTCCCCCACCGTATTATTATGCACCAAACAGAGTGCAGCTCCAGCATCACTGTGTACCAAACAGCCCTATATTCTGTATCCCCGAGTGTAGGTCACATTTTAAAGATGCCATTAATCTTCTTTTTTTTAATTATGGATATAATGTTGGAATAAATCCGGATTAGATGACCAGATTGATCATCCTGTTCCATGTTCCTGGGCAAACAGTGTGGTTTAATTAGTGAGGGGATTCTAACGAGTGAAAATTGCGGAAGTTAAGGGGGTGATCAGCAAAAACTGGCACTTGACCACCCCCAACAGTGTTGCAGTGTTTATTTAAAGCAGACTGCATGCTGTGGGGGTCCGGTCTGAGCTCTGCAGCCTAACAAATACTTGAGTTGATTTCATAAGCACTTTGATTATGTTTTGACACATTGTGGACTTATGTACATGTATGTATATGAGCAGACGAGTGATATAGCAGGAGAACTGTAACTGTGCTGGATGGATAACGCTGTTCTCTCACGATTAGTGTTTTGATGATGGCAGTAGAGAACAATGTCAGCTCATAATCATCAGCCCATAAATGTTTAAATTTCTCCCATAGCTGTTTAAATTAGGATGAGATTTGGCAACTGTGAAGACCAGAGAATATGATTTACATATGATTCATTTTAATACTCATGAAACAATTCAGTGACCTCTCATGCCCTGTGGATGAGGGCACTGTCATTCTGGAAGCTACCATCAGGATAGGACAGTTTCTTTACAGCATATATATCATAGGATGTATTATTATTATTTTTTTTAGGTTGGACCAACAAAACACTTTTCACAGTGTGCTATACACTATACATCTGTAGAGTGCATGGTCAAGATGGACTCCTCTGACCATATCACTTTTTTCCACTTCTCCATAGATCAGTTTCTGGAACCCTAAGCTATTATTTTTAAGGGGACTATAAGCTCTCCCATGCCATTACTTACCACATGTACATTAGCATGTACATACCATAGAAATTTGATATCTTTATTAATCTGGCAAAATATGACACAGTTTGCTTATTGTAATGTAGGAAAGACTAACCAGATGCTCACAGATTTAAAAATGTTACTGGTTTTATTTACAATGAGTGGTAAAATAGCACATAAACCAGAACACAGTAATCCAAGCAATCATATCTGATAAGTGTAGGACAGAGGCAAAACCGAGAGAACAAGCAAGAGTCAAAACCAGAACGAACAACCAGCCAGCAACCAAATACAAAGAGATAACCAAAAGACAAAGCAAAGCTCATACACGGTAGACTGACAGAGTAACAGGAAAGGCACTTAGTAAGCAGTGTATAGTTGGCAATACCTCACAAAGACACAAGCCAACTGAACAGGTATATGTACAGACATGTATAGTGAGCATTGGGAACAGGTGATGAGAATCAGTACTCATGAGAGGGTGCATTATGGGAAATGTAGTTCGTAGACTCAACAGAGGCAGGAGGAGAACCTGGAAGCAGGAAGCATGACCCTTATACTGATCTTAAAAAATGTCAGCTCAGATTCCATTCCAGAACAAACCTGTCAACTGAAAATGCTAAACCTTTGGTGGTAGTTTATTTCATTAGGAACAGTAAATGATGCCTGTTTACTACCACAAGTGTTATTATCAACTGATATGCGAATCATACCACTCTTTAAACCCTTTGTAATAATACAGTGGCTAAAATGACAGTAGTAAATGTTTTTGGAGCTGGATTACTGCCTGATGCTTGCTCACAGCTGGATGAACAGATAACACTGATTGGATAGGGTCTATATGTGATCCGTGTCTGTGAATGAAACCGTTCTGTAGTTACAGAGGTTAGAAGGCGACTATGCACCTGCTCACAAAATGTAAGTGTGAATTGTGCAATTGTCCTTGTAATAGGGCGTTACGCACTGCAGCCCTACTGTAATGTCCTTCTGTATGTAGTTGTGAACAGACTCTAGTCTGATCACAGCCTGCACTGACATTCTCAGTCACCTGATAAACAGCTGATCTTCAGTATTTCCTTTCATATCACACTAATGCACCAGCATCAAGGTCATGCAGTGAACCATTTCAACCACAACGCTATTTACTGATGTCTTTCCCATAGGTCTAAATGCAGAGGCTTCTTTAGACCCTGTTCCTATTGAAACACTAGCCAGTCTCGTCTGAAGCTTCTGCCACGCGTGCCCTAATAATAAACCCTCTTTCAACATCACTTGGATCTTTTTTTCTTGCCATCTTGACCTAAAACCAAGGTCAATGTGAGTTTCTGCTCTTTATAGTGTCTGGAAATATTCCAGTTTGCTGAAGAAAAGGGGAACATTCTGGCTGTCAACTACTAACCACTGTAACGGGTGATTATGTTCTATAATATAGTTAACTAAAATAAAAAAATTAAGATTATCTACATAAGCAACTAAAAATACACTCATCATCAAAAGAATAGTTGCACCCAGAAGAGAGTGTCGGACTGCAATGGTATTGGGAAGGAAGATAAAGTATGTGTCTCTCAATATGGTGTTAGGCTCTCATGTTTGCTAATGCAACATGCCAGATGTCTCAACATAGAGGTGTAGAGGTTCATAATGGTGTCCTGTGATAATCCATTCGATGCAGCTTGAATATTCTCACACAATTCCTGCCGATTGTGCGGTATGGGTGGAGGTGGAGTGACACCCGACCTTCTGGATGTATAATGCGCGAAAACAAACCGTGCCCACAGTGCCTCCACACATGGCTTTGTTTGCTGTCTCCACCAAGAGAGAAGCGGGTCTTGTTAAGATGACCCGCTGCCATTCTGAGTCACCTCATGACAGTCTGGCATGACACCATTGCAGTTTTTGGCGAAGTTGACGTGGTGTTAGCGACATTTGTTGTAGCGGTCTGCGTGCATGTAGTTCTGCGCCATGCATGGAGGAGGCCATCCGCCATGTTGGAGGCCATCACTGCTCACTGAATGTCGGCAGTCATGGCTGTTGGGTGAGTCAGGTATAGTGATAAGGCCTGTCCTTGCTTCATTCACATGTTCCACAATGGCAAACCTACTCACCAAGGTACAATTATCTGCAACTACTGATAATCAGTGTATTGAGTAATTGGCTGTCAGGTGGCCATATGTTTTGTTATAGGACCTTTTTGAAAATTTCAGTTCTCTAAATGCCATTCAGTTTGTGATTGTTAGTAATGAGTGGCTGGCCCTTTCCTGTTAAAGTAGGCGGTTCTTGTTAGTGTTGCCTGAAGAGGCTTACCAGACTTACCAGATTGAAGAAATCTAAAATAAATAGTGTCGACTAACAAAGTATTAGCTGGATTATTATATGAATGCTAACTACATTTTTTGGTTTTGAGTGGTTTGAGTGGTCACAAGGATGATAGGGGTGATAGCAAGTGGCAAAACCACAAGTCAACCCCCAAGATCACTTCATCTTCTTAATTTAAGGTTAACTGCTTTCTTTTCCCCTTGTTTTTGCTGTTATTGTTGTCTGCATACACAAGGCACTGTTTAGGCATTCAGCTGATTCTTTATTCTGTTCCTATCTAAAAACTGTGTACATACATTTTGTGGAGAATTTGAACCATTTTAATGTCAAACAGGCTTGTAGAGACCATAATCAAACCAAATCAAAAGTAACTGCCTAGTACATTGCAATGGCCTTACAATGTGGCCCAGCCACAAGGCCATCAAAAGGAGGTCCTCAAGATTGCACTTAGACATAGGCATTGACATCCATATAAAATGTTCAATAGTGCTAAATAGCCAGCAGTAAGTAATTCAAAGTGTGGCTGCCATTATACGCTCTGAAAGTGTCTGGCAAAGTCACGTGGCCCAGCTGACATTGTGTCGAGATGCTGAACAATGCTCCATGGCCTTTGCTTTGTAAAGATTCAAGGGGCTGCATTCATAGCTATTAGAGCAGTCCTGTTTAGTTGCTGACCCTTCAAGAGTCCCACTGTATGTTGAGCAGAACCAATTGGGTCTATACACAGACTACACACATTGCCTTGGGCCTGACAAATGGTGCAAGGGCTCCACCTTCCCATTACCTTGTATTTAAAAAGAAAGAAAAAACAGCACTAGAGTGAATCGCAGAAACAGCAGCGTATGTTCTCCCCAATTTTAATGCTAGCCAATAACAAAAAAGTGGGAGTGAAAGGATGAACAGCAACAGGCAACAGTGTTTACAGACTGCAGCCCAGAAAAGATAACCACAGTGCATGTAAACATGTGTTCATATTATATGTGCGTGATATGAAAGCAGCAGCCTCTGAAGAGATCTGTCCAGACAATATTTGGGCTTGACTGCACACACCTTATCACACACATCATATTGAAATTAGCAATTAGTAATACTGTCACTCTTAGTTAATGTAAAAGGCATAGCAATGGATCGGCATTGATTATTGATTAAATTTTAAATCATAATGTTGATTATCTAGACATACCAGACAATATTGATGGGTATCACTCAGTAAATAATAACCACCAGACATGTAATATATTAGTATATTATATCTAGAAATGTATTAATAGAAATGATTAACTGTACATCATTCTTATCTGTTTATATCTACTTGTTCTTGAGTGACAGATGAAGCAAATTGTTTTAAAGAAGGGAAGACTATAGCAGGAGCACTGGGGTGCGTGACTGGCAGGTCAGCTAGGAGGGTGATGTGTTGCTACAAATGCACCTAATAAAAATATCTTTATTTCATCACTGCCCAAAGAAAAAATAGGTATCTCCAAAACTGCAACTTTACAGGGGAGGCCAGAAACCTCATTTCATTTGAATGGAAGTCAATGGATCCAGATGTCTTTCCAAGAAGCTTTGGGCCGTCTCTGTCAGTCCAATCTTCATGTGATCAAATGAGGCATAAAAGTAAAAATTAACAAATATGGAGGTACAAGTTTTGCTGAGGTCAACGATGATATATATACATAGTATGTTTGTGTTGTGGCATGGTTACCTACCTAAAGTTCTGAGCATAAAGTCGATGTGAAATCAGATCACATTTTCCTTAGTTAACATGGAGTATTCATCAGTAACAGGATGTATCTCTCAAGACATCCTGCTTGGACATGAGATTTAATTTTTTTAGGGTTTGATGGGATGATGAAAAGCAGGGGTTCTGAAATGAAAAAAAAAGGGTATTACAATATTTTAATGTGTAGGTTCCATGGTTTCTGAAACACTATTCATTAATTGTTGAAAGACTTATTGCTATTTAAAATATATATTTAAATATTTTTGCTTCTAAAGGTAAAGACTGGGCAAAATGCTGGTTATTAAACTAAATATGTGTCATAGGTATACATAATTTTTTCCATAGCTTTATCAAAAGCTGGCCCTTTAGAATGTTATACTTAATGTCACAACACACCACTATTTTAATCCCTTGCAAGTGTTGTACATATTTTTAAGTATTGACACAAGACCACAACTACTGCTGGCTAAATGCTAGGAGAATTCCTGTGGAGGTGCAGTGTAAGTAGGTACATAATATACAAAACTCCTGATACAATCAGAAAAACAGCAGATATTCACGCAAATATATTCAGGCTCAGCAATAAATGTGTAAAGACATAGGATAGAATGCACTGTTGCATGTACTTATAACACTATGTAAGTAAAAGCAAAATTGGTTAACATGAGCTGTATTATTGTAATTTATCTATAACAAAAAACATCATCTGTAGTTGCATTGTTGTTGCATGTATTGTTAATGTGTAATTACACAGTTATTACAAGCTTGTAATGCAATTTGGGAATGTGTTTTCTCTTGAAGCCACATTTTGGGGGACACAACCTTTCCCTTGTGAGAAATATTGATCAGAAAGGTCTTCATTCTTTAGCCACCTGGGGTCTGTTTAGCCACAATTGCTGTCAAAATGAATAAAGCTGGCCACCATGGTGTATTTATGACTGTCCCCATCAACGATTCATGGACATTCTGCTTACACAGGCTTTGCCTGGCATGAATCATACATTGGTTCACAAGGCAACAAAGGCTGTTGCCTTGGAGACCAAAACTCTGATTGTATCTTGTCTACATAACTTTGAGATTAGTATTCTCACACGTCCTGCTTTGGCTGGATGAGACGTATTCATGTCTTTGTCGAGAACAGAATCTTTAGGGGTTTTTTTTTCAGTTATTTGTAAGAATGACTGAGGCACAGCTGTTGAGAGTGGTTCTTACCACTATGTAACTTTAAAAGGAAAATTTTCTTTTTCAAACATACTGTGCAGAAAATAAGGCGCCTCGGTGCATCTTCATGATTTAGCCTTGTTGGGATGCAGACAAGAAAGGCTATTTCAAATGACATACATATTGTGGACAACTGGTACCTGCGAAGAGAAATCCTTTTGACACCTGAGATCCCAAGAATATGCGCAATCTCTCAACAATATTACTTTTTCTGCCATGCAATTTCTAACGGATAAGAACATGTAGCAAAAAAAAAAAAAAAAGAAAGGCTGGAGAGATTTCTCAACTTCTTTTTCTGACAGTGGTCTCATAGAAATCATGTTCGGTGTTCAGTGGGGTTGAGGTCAGGACTCTGTGAAGGTCACTGAAGTTCCCACCAAATGTCGTCAAACAATGTCTGTATGGGCATTGCTTTGTGCACAGGGGCTCCGTTCCAGCTTGACTGTGCCCCTGTGCACAAAGAGGGTCTTCACCAAGCTGTTGGCGCAAAACTGGATATACACTCATCAAAAGAATAGTGGCACAAATAGTTGCACCCAGAAGGAATCATCCGATTAGGTTTCGCGTTGTGAGACATGCGAATGATAAACGTTTTACCTGATTGACTCAACAACCATGTTTTCAGACAGTCACTGGGCAATGTTACTCTCTATGGTTCATACTGTTACCCCTTAACACCACATCAACCTTGCCAAAGACTGCAGTGGTGTCATCTAGACTGTCAAGGAGTGACTCGGAATTGCAGTGGGTCATCTTCAGTGATGAGTCCTGCATTTGTCTTGATGTGGGGGGTACCGTGGTTACCCATTTCAGTCTAGATTTATCATCATTCATTATTCCCGCTTAGTGGTAGCTGGGGCTGCAACACCCGAATGTGGTGTCCACATACTTTTGGCCATATAGTGTAGATACTGAAGTATGCGATCGCTGACTTTATCTCTCAGTGGTGGAACAAATACTGTATCTTCATTAATGCCGCACTGCACAGTCATTTAGTTCTTTCTGCACTGGTCTTGAGACTTGCCTCTTCAGGCAGCGAGCACCTTCCTGCACTCATTCATGCTTAATTACTGACCCATCGTGTCATTTCTCTTCAGTCCTCTGCACTTAACCTCTGTGTTTTATTGTTATTAAGAAACAAGCTGAGCGTATTCATTCTCCTCAGTGCCTGCCTGTACTTGTAATTATTTAATAGGTCAGGCTATGGTATGACTCCTGCCTCTTGTGTTAAAGATTCAGTATCTCCAAGTACTCTGTATCGCTTTGGCTCCCACTGTTGCTGCATTCTGTAAGTTGCTCTAGATAAGGGTAAAGGTGTAATGTGCAATTACTGATCCTCCAAAGGTCAAGTGCACCAAACCCCATATACGTGATGTTCAGTATACTGTATGTAAAGCCTTAAATTTTTGCAATCCAGACTCTTTAGTTTTCTGTATCGCTATTTATTATCCTTTTCTTTGCAAACTCACATCTCAGGCTATATTTATATGTGGACCATTATGAGGACCATAAGAGGGACCATAATGTCATATCAGAAGGTTCTACCTGTCTGTCTGTCTGCCTGTCCGTCTATCTATCTATCTATCTATCTATCTATCTATCTATCTGTCAATCAATATTTATTTGATTATTTATTTGTAAATGTATGTTGTCTCAAAAAGGCTTTACAGTAAAGCTGCTTTGAGGCAATGATAGATAGATAGACAGACTATCACTGACCCAGCACGGTGCTAGTTTAGCTATAACAAACTTAGATGATTTAACTGCATGTGATGATTTAACTGCATGTGTTAGATACCACCTGTCAGAAGTTTAGGTTCAAGTGGTTTTATTTGTCATTTCAACTATATACAGTGGTGTACAGTACACAGTGAAACGAAACAACGTTCCTCCAGGACCAAGGTGCTACATAGAACAATAGACTACACAATACAACATAAAGTGCACGTGTGCCAGTGCGCAAGACAATATACTATAAATACACACAACCATTTACAAGATAAACAATAAATACAGGGGAGGGGAAACAGTGCAGTCGGCCCCTTAGTAGTGGGAGCAGTAAGGTGCAGGTGTGCGTATTCGGTATAAATGTAAACATTAGACACTGTAAACACTGTACTTTGAATTTAGCAGCAGTACTAAGGTTATCCAGTTGGTGGAACAATAGCAGTAGACAGTTTTTTTATGAAAAAGGTGGGGTGTGTGTGTGTGTGTGTGTGTGTGTGTGTGTGTGTGTGTGTGTGTGTGTGTGAGAGTGTGTTTTCAGTTCAGTCATTAATGTGTTTGTTTGTTCAGACCAGACTCTGGTTGTTAAGGAGTCTGATGGCTTGGGGAAAGAAGCTGTTGCCTAGTCTGGATGTGTGGGCCCGGACGCTTCTGTACCTTTTTCCAGATGGTAGGAGGGTGAAGAGTGTGTGTGAGGGGTGTGTATGGTCATCCACGATGCTGTTTGCTTTGCGGATGCAGCGTGTGGTGTAAATGTCTGTGATGGTGGGGAGAGAGACACCGATGATCTACTCAGCCGTCCTCACTACCCGCTGCAGGGACTTGCGATCCGATGCGGTGCAGTTCCCAAACCAGGCAGTGATGCAGCTGCTCAGGATGCTCTCGATGGTTCCTTTGTAGAATGTGGTGATGATGGGAAGTGGGAGATGTGCTGTCCTCAGCCTTCGCAGGAAGTAGAGACATGAATTCATGAAAGAATGGAATGATCAGTCAAATCCACTGAGAACACAGAGTTAACCCCTCTCTTTCTCAGCACTAACATCACCCAGAACACCAACACTGTCCCAATAAACATATGTGATCTAAAAAAGGATGGATTCATACTCAAATTGGTTGAGAGTGGATCATGGATTCGTGGCCCAGAGAATGCCATGAACACGTGACCTCCTTCATGAGCTACACGCTGCTGCCGTCAACAGTAGGACATGGTCTGTGTCTATGTGACTGTGTATAATTGCTTTGCTGTTCAGAAGATCTCCTTAATGTTGTCTAATCTATAAGTGTGATAAATACACACCCTGACTTTCAACATGGCAACTAAATCATGTATTTTGACATGTGACGGTGTAGAGCAATCAGAGACGTAGAGACCTTTAACTCCGAAGGAAACTCAAATATGATAAAAGTTAAAATATATTTTCTGGTGTTTCCAAAATGCACTCATCTCTTTTAAGGACCCGTTTTCCTTTAAAGAAGTAGGGAGCACTTAATCTCAGTACCTAACCAGTACGTATCCCTGCTTTCCATAAAAAAAAGACTAGAAGTGCTGCCTCATTCCTTCTTGTTCCATGCATGAGCAGAAGACAAAAAAGAAAAGATAATTAAAGAGCTTCAGAAAGATGCCCCAGAGACGAATACATACATTAATGATTGTAAAGTTGCTGATTGGAATGTTTGAATAGGAGAAAATGCAGCACTGCAAATTGTTGTTGTGTGATTATGAAGAACAAGGCAGGAATAGATAATAGATGTGATGGGGTTCAGGTACGTGGATTTTAATAGAAACAATTAAAGCTTGGATCCAGATGAAGGCCTAATGCGTAATGCACAGGATGAAAGAAAAATGACCCTTATGTGAAATTACTGAATCTGCCTCTACTTTGGTATGGTAGGGCGCCGCTGTGTTATGTATCACTCATAAATTGTTTGTACAGGAGGTTTTTTATCCTTGGCTTCAGGCTCTCTCTTATTAATGTATTGCACGATGCAATGTGAGCAACAGCAATAACGCAGGGAAACTATCCCAGCATCTCTGTCCTGGTGTCCCCATGCCTCATCATGCTCACCTGTGTCTGGTTATGCACATTAGCTGGGATTTCCAGCTGCGTTTCTAGGTACACTGGCCTCTCTGTGCCTGGTAGTCCTTTCAGGTGTTTCTGGCTTTGACATTGTCTGTCATTGGCCTGTTAAATGAATGGTTGGCTCAAAAAACTCATTTACACAATTTTTCACTTACCCAAGATCAGGGGCTTAGCCAGAACTCTCACAATGGGCTGGAACACAGTGAATTTATTGGGGTGGCAAAGGAAAACAGTGGTTAATAACATTCCTCTGGGCTTATATTAGGGCTGCATAGTTAGAATAACACATGTTGGATTTATTCATATAATAGTTTGTCAACAGTAAACACAGGTAGGGCTTTGATTTATAACAGGGTATCAGATCATGAAGGAAAATGACTTTCGGCTCAGAATGAGAACGCTGAAGCTAGCCTCTTCTTTTACATTTAGCTGACGCTCTTATCCAGAGCGACTTACAAGGTCAATCATATTACAGATAGGCCATTGTAGTGTTAGGAGTCTTGTCCAAGGACTCTTATTGGTGTAGCACAGCATAGTCACCCAGACTGGGATTCGAACCCCAGTCTACCACATGTGGCAGTGGTTGGTGGCTAGTGGTGTTATCTGCTGAGCTACATCAATCACCAGGTCATGCAAATTTCAGCATGTTGTCTTGCTGTTCTTCCATTCTGCAATGCTTCTATAATGTGAATGTTTTGAATCTTATTCATACACTCATCATGTATTAAAAATGAATCTCAAGATAAGAGTTACCAGAAAAAATAAATGATGATTAGTTTAGACTGATATGGCCAATATTTATTGAGCTACACACACAGAAGTAGTGCCTCTCAGTATGGTGTTGGGTTGCCATGTTTGCTAACGCAACATACCAGATCCAGATACCAGATATTCTCAATAACAGTTACTGCAGACTGTGTGCTAGGGGTGGAGGTGGAGTGACACCAGACAACTGTGACAACAAATCAATCATCTTGGCGCCGACCACAATGCCTCCACACCAAGACAAAAGCGGGACTCATCACTGAAGATGACTCGCTGCCATTCTGAGTCACTCCATGACAGTCTGGCACGACACCATTGGTGACGTTGAGGTAGTTGTTTTAATGGTCTGCATGTGTGGTGGAGGCACTAATAGGATGACTCATGGAGGACATCAGCTGTTGGGTCAATTACAGCGAGAAGGATCATCGTTACGTCATGTGTGGCTGAGTATGAAACTCTGTCTCACAATGTCAAACCCACCCACCCAACCCAAGTTTCATTCCTGTCAGTTGATTCAACTACTTGTGTAACTATTTTTGATGAGGAGTGTTTATTGCTAAATTGATCATTTATTGCCAAATAAATACCTCACAGTCCAGCAGTCTGTGAATGGAATCACACACTGCTATGATTGACGGAATACACTAATAAATACACTTATAAAGGTGGTGTACTATTTTTTTCCACGTACTATTTAGTGCTGTAGTAAGTGGTTTGGGATGCAGCCACAAGGTTTATAAATGACAAAGTGACGGTCAAAAAAATAACCCTGCTAAATGTAAATTGTGATCAGGCTGTGGTTTTAAAGTCCTTTCATCATGTTATGGATGCAACCAAACTGTGCTGCACTGCAGGGTACCATTTTTTGCACAGCAGCATATTACGCATTCCAAACTCATCAAAAAGGATGCTATTTATTTTATGGGAAAACTGGTCCGGCTGTCTCGCTGTTTATTAAATAGGGTGCCCAGAGGGGTGATCACACTTCACAGGAGGGTGGCACTTACCACCTCTGGTCACTCCTTGGCTCGGCCTTGCCACTAGATCCCCAAATTGTGGTTCTTTTGAAGAGACAAGGCTTAAATTGCTAACAAACACCAGAACCTCATAATCACCCAAGTAGCCCAAATCACTTCTGTAGTACATTACCAAAACTTCTCTCAGCTGCCTCTCAGCTACCCCTCCTTCATTAAGGTGGCACAGAGTTGTGGATGTTAGTTAAGATAGTATGACTAAATGCTTTCTATAAAAAAAAGAACAAACGTATAGACATTGGTGCACATTAAAGGAGCTGAATCCCCTGATTATTAGTGTCATGTGTCTGGATACAGGTGAACATACAGTCTGTACAGTAGTTAAATTGTAACTATGAATATTACCGAAACACCTGCTTCTATAGAACAAACATTACTACAGCACTGCTGACCTCCGTGACTGGATCAAAACCCACTAATTGCAGCAGAGACACCTGTGCTGTTGGAGTGGGTCGACATGTGCCTCCCTCTCTCTTCCCTCATTCATAGCCTGAAGGGAATGAATGGTGGCTGGGCCATCGCAGCATTCGGTTGGGGCCGCTGGCCAAATCGTATGGGAGCAGCAAGAACAGGGTAATTACAGCAATCACACCCACCATGCATCGGTCTCAGGTGAGCCGCAGGGAGCAAATGAAGTGGAAAGAGGGTAGAGAGATATGGAAAGAAGGTGAAAAAAAACAAGAGAGAGGGAGCGAGAGACAGAGATGACCGAAGAAGCAAGATAGGGGAGATGACGAGTGAATGTGAGTGGGATGGAAGGAGAAAGAAGGAGAAGGAAGAGGACAGAGAAAGAGAAAAAATTAAAAAAGAAAAAAAGAATATAGAGAAAAAAGAGAGGAAATGGGAGGATGGGAGTGGGTAAGAGAGAGAGAATGCGAAAAAGGGTTGATGAGAGAGAGAGAGAGAAGGCGAAATAAAAGAGTGGACAAGAAAAACATTGAGAACAAATTAGAAAGGCTGAGAGGAAAAGTAAGAAAAACAGAAAGAAGAGAAAGAAAAGGAATGAAAGAACTGGAGAGAGAGAGGAAAAGAGAGATAGTGGCTGAAAAGGGAACAAGAAATAAAAGGTCCATATGTAAAGAGGTAGAGAGAAATAAATATAGAGGAAAGAGAGACAGATGGGTAAAGAAAAAGAAGGAGAGAAACAGACAAAGGAGACAAATGGGGAAAAGAGGCAGAACAGGAGAAAAAAGAAAAGAAGAAGTGAAAGAGAAAAATTAAAGAATGCTTAGGGACAAACAGAGTAAATGAATGTGAGGAGAGCAAGACAATTGGAAAGAGAGAGAAAGAGAAAGAGAGAGAGGGATCCACCTGTGGTTAATGCAGATGTATGTGTTTTCAGCCGCCCTGGCTCTCAGCGCTCTGTTCAGAGGTGTCATAGTGAGATGTGCATGTATAATTACTCCCAGTGAGATAATCTATTTATCAGTAACTGCATCTACTGCTCCTATTCTCTATCCTGATCAAGATATTCATTGCCAAGTCTCGGAGGGTGCAGAGATTAGAGACCAGATTCCCCCCATCAGCGGGAAAAGCTTCGTTATTGATCATTAGCGGTAAAGGCATAATTGTTTGCTATTTATCATTGCAGCTAAAAGCCAAAACAGGCTAGTTTTCCAGACATAGATGAAGTATTTCCTGGGGTGAAATGACTAATTTGTGGGTAATCTAATTGAAGGCAATATTTTGTTGCTCTTTTAAGGAAAAAACAAGGTTCTTCTGTTGTTGTAGTGTCGAGCTATAACCCTTTTTTGTGGTTCTATATAGAACTTTTCTGAAAATAGAGTTTATTTATTGTTGAACCATATACAGTAGTTTTACCATGACCATTTTACCATGCAAGGAACCATTTTGCCATAAAATGGTTGTACATAGAACTCATAGTTCCAAATAGAACCATTCCCGTTACTAAAGAACCCCTGAAGAACCAACAGACATACCAGACAATCCCTGAAGGATCTATTGCACGAAGGGGTGAAGTAATACCTGAATATCACAATTCCATACCTTCCCCAACGTACTATTTAGGTTCTAAGTATTGTTTAAAGAAGCAACATGTACTGTGATGCATTCTGTTGTGTGAAGGTTCAGTTAGCAGGTAAGAGCACAGTTCTGTTTCCTATCATAAATAGACTGCAATGCCCACACATGACATTATTCTTGACATACTACCAGATTTCAAAAGAGGACAAATTGTTGGTGCACGTCTTTGCTGGCGCCTCAGTATATCTGTGACACATATTATGAAGAAGTTAATACTGGAAATACAGGCGTTAGACAGCACCAGTCGTTTTAGTGTTTGTGATGTATCAAGAGCCACGGTATCCAGGGTAATGTCAAAATAGCATACATTATGGGTGACATACCAGAGTTCAAAAGGACGAACCTCCACCAGCATCACGTAGTGACCTGGCCACAAGAATCGAACTGCAAGAAGAATGGCTTAAAATCCCTCTGACCACTGTGCAGGACGCAGTATATGTCATTCCCAAGACCAACTGACGCTGTATTGGCCACATAAGGAGGCCCTACACCATACTAATAAATGATTGTGGTGATAAATGATAAAACCAGGTGTTTCAGTTTCATTGTCCAACCCCTGTATCTTTTGGCTGCTTTTGAACTCAGAAACATGCTTTCATTTTTTATGCAACTCTCTTCAGGGCTTCTGTACCAACCTGTCCATACAGAATATCAATGAAATGTAAATATATATTTGATTGTGTATCGTAATGCGGTTAATTATGTGATTATGCTATTACTAGCATAACAGAAGAAGGTCATAACTCTCAGATAATATGGGTTCACTTTCAGTAGACCTGAAGTCCAACAGAAAAAAAGCAGGGAGATAAAATAACCCATGCAGCTGATCTCTCATCTGAACTGCTTGCTTGTCCAAGCTCAGCTATCCTAATCATGCTAATTATCATCTGCAGCGTTGAGCCAGTGTACATAGATGTGATTCTCCAACAGATCGCTAGCGCCTTCGCTACGATTTGGCCAGGAAAAGACTGAGTCCGCACGCATGGGAAGCCTGCAGAGCCCTCTTTATCCCAGAGCTTAGGGTGATCATGTTAAGTAAGCAAAGGCAAAAAAGCTACAGGGTAAAGTATGAGAGAGAGAGAGAGAGAGAGAGAGAAAAAGAGAGTGAGAGAAAGAATGCAGAATGCTCCATTGTTATGAACAGATGCCATTAGCAAAACTTCACACCCTCCTAACGCATGGCAAAGGTGTATGACAGATTGCAAACCATGATGGCATGGTATGCACCCAGCACAATGCATCAAGGCAGTCAACGACACACTTGCTAACCAAGTGGCTGCAAAGAGCTAGATCATTTTTTAGTATAGTAATAAGACCCACTCACAAACCGTCTAATGTCCTCACACCGCTATCAGCTTTATTCTTCACTATGTTATGTGTGCATTAAAATGTAATATGGCTGGGTTTTATTATTGTCTTAAAAAATTAGAAATGAATGCATGCGTTCATGGCTGTAATATTACAGCACAGCTCAAGCGAATGAATAAATTAACAGACGCTATATTTATACAGTTTATCATCTGCATATAATCTTTGAACTTTCCTGCTCTAACATGCTAATGCTAAACAATCTGTTTTGTTTTCGGTGATGCAACGCATTGCAAGCGTTCAGAGAAACAGGGTAAAAATAACAGACTTCGGTTTATTTCTGTCAGACCAAGTGAGCTAACAGCTCCTGTGATGTCTCTTGGCTCATCATAATTCCATAATTCCGTAAACCCGTAAAAATGATGTCAGAAACCCCTGAGATTCCGCTAGAACGTTCCTTTCAAGACAATGTGGAAAAGAGTGCTTCATATAAACACATCCAGAGAAGGGCTTTATGGTCACACTTTACCATAGAGCCGTAAGGGTGCATGATTCTTGTGTAAGCTTGTAATGGCAACTGACATAAACCTACATAAACATTTATAAAGGCTTATTCTTATAGACTTCATTATAGATGATTATAAAATTCATTATAAAAAATTCAATTCAGTTGAAGGGCCACAGAGCATGATCAGTTTTGTTCAACCAGCCTGACTTCATGTCAAGCTATGTCATATTATTAGCATTAGGTCACTGTAAGATAGTCTGTTGCTGCACCCAGAAGGGGTTGTGACACAATCGAATGTCAGAAAAAACAATAATATTATGTGAACATGACATCACGTGTAGGGGCAATCATAGGTTGGAGGTCAGGGCACCAGCCTTGTGAGCGGAAGGTCACTGGTTCAGTCACATGGACTGAAGTGCCCTGGGCCAGACACCTAACCCCCAACTGCTCCCCAGGCACTGTAGATACACTTGCCCACCCCTTACTGCCCCTAGAGTGTGTTCACTGGTGTGTGTATATGAGTGTTTCACTACATGCATAGGTTAACCACGGTGGGCAAATTCCTCTGTGTGCCAGCACAAACGGTCAAAGTGATTCCATTACACAACATATGGTTTCTATGTTATGGACTTGGATACGCAGTCTAGTCGCATTATTATGACCACTTCCTAATTTTGACGGCAGCAGAACTTAGCTCATGCAGGAAATCACGTTTTCATGGCATTCCCTGTGCCCACTCATCCATGTGTAAGGCACTCTCAACCCATTTGTGTATGAATCCATCCTTGCAGATCACATACACCCATACATGATGACAGTCTTCCCTGAAGCGGATGGAAACTTCCAGCCAGATAGTACAACATGTCACATGGCTAGAAAAACTTCCATGTACTACCCTGGCCCCCTAATTACTACCCCAATTGAGCATCTGTGAGACCACCTTCATCATTGTGTTCACTCTATGGATCCTCCTTAACATAACCTCCAGCTTCTGTGGAATGCACTGCAGTCAGCATTGCCCCGGGTACCTGTGACCACCAGCCAGAACCTACTGAGTCACTCCCAGCCCGTCTAGCGGCTGTCCGTGCTGCACACAGGGGTTACTCTGGATATTAACTCATAATAATGTGACTCGACTGTGTAATTTCATATTTAAGCCACTGTTTTGCATTTTAGATTTTAGAGTGGAAAAGCACATGTCTGCTGCCCTGGGGAAGGCCCAAGCTGATGGTCCAACACCTCCAAATAAAAGGACAAGGTTCTATGACTTTGGGAACCAGCCTTGTGAGTGGAAGGTCAATGGTTCAGTCACATGGATGTGACTGAAGTGCCCTGGGCCAGGCACCTAACCCCCAACTGCTTCCCAGGCACTGTAGATACACTTGCCCACCGCTTATTGCCTCTAGCAAGTGTTCACTGGTGTGTGTATATGGGTGTTTCACTACATGCATAGGTTCTATGACTTTGGTTTCCGTATAGTCCCTCATTACCTTTAAAAACACTACCTCACTATTTATCCAAATGAAATTTGACTTGGTCTTGTTGACTTGGGCATAGTCACCCTTGCTGGGACACCGTGACAAAAGTTTGGTGGTAATAGTGCATATCTGATACATGACAGATATAGTCTTTTCACTAATATCTCAGTGCTAGTAGTGGCTTTTATTAGATTCCAGTAGCTTTTTATGGATGCACTTGAATTGAATGCTTATTTTTAAGCACATACAAAATTCATTCAGTTCACCTGCCTAGTGCTTCAGCTTGTCTAGTCAGTTTTTAGCATGCTATTGTAGCTACAGACTGAACTAATATCAAGCTATAGGTTTACACTTTCATTGTACACCTCTGTATATAAGCTGGGAGTAGTGATTAGCCTTTCCTTCATCTTACTCAACGTCAATATGCTTGTCGGTTTACACATTGCTATGTGAAAGTCTTCCAGTAAGTTCTGAACTCTGCTGAACTTTCGGTGTGATAAAGAGCCTAAAATGTATATAGGTATCAAATATATCCCAGCAGTGTGGCCTAGGGTGAGTATGAGGAGACCTGGCTGGGATCCTCAGGGTCGTTGTTGAAGTATATGTGCTTTAGGCTTAGCAGAGGAATATATGGGTGTAGAGTTTGTAGAGTGGCTAGGCTCCATCCTTCCTGAGGCCTGGAGGGCAGATGCTTATTAGCAAGCCTCCATTACTCTGACTGATGGAGGAGGGCGGGGGCAGGACGTGTGTCCTCATGATGACCATAAGGATTGTTCAGGAAGGGCATTTGGGAGATAGAGCAATTGTTCTGGTGACACTATTTAAGAGCTTAGCTTCAGGAATGCTAGCATTTTATAAACTGGGCCTGAAAGAATACCTAAAAGGAAAAAAGGTAAATGAACTGCTGATGATATATACATAGTATATAGAGATACACTGAGATACACTGAGTTAACATGTTACAACCTGCCTACTACATAACAAATACAGTGGCATGACAAGAAAGTATTTTCCTAGGTCTAATTTCTTATATTCATTCACATCCAAGATATAAACTATGGTTCTCAGATGGTCATTGCATTTCATTGGAAGGGTTGTCCAATACCAACTAGCCAGGTGCTAAAAGCATAGTTGCCCCTGGCCATTATTTGATAAACCAATTGACCAAGTTTAAACTAGACACACTCAGGCTTGATTGCTCTTAGCGCTAAGGGCTCTAAACATCACTTTAAAACACCTTCACAAGGTCAATAAAAGGTCAATGAGAAAAATCCAGGAAGTCCTGAAAGAACCCAGATGAATATCCAAGGACTAACAGGCACTGAATGCCTCAGATAAGGTCATATATGGGAAAGTTGCAAGGCCAAAGTGACCAACACTAGCACAGTAACTTATCTTACAATGGTCAAAAAACACCTTGTTGACCCAACCTCCACCAACCCCACCTGCCTCAACCAAGCAAGTGTTTTAAAATAATGCTCTATGAACTGATGACTCAAATGTGTCTCATTCTGGAAGCTAGGGGTCCCATCACATCTTAAAAATAAGATGCCATTCAACAATAGGAGCATCATATTCAACAGTGAAGCATGATGGTGGTAGTGTAATGTGTGAGCAAGCTATAGTACTTCTGCTGCTTGCCAGAAAATCCTGTAGAAGAATGTCTGGCCATCAGGCCATGTTCTGAAGCTCAAACTCAATAGGGTTATGCAGCACAACAGCATTACCTGAAGAATAAGAGCCATATCTAAAAGACTCGAAATAAATAACATTTCAGAGTGGCTTAGTAAAAGTCCTGATCTGAACCACACTGAGTTACTTTTTACACAAGTCCTATAGGTGTCGAAAAACCTTTTTAAACTTAACGTCAGTGTTTCCTTGTGTATGCTGACCCAGTTGAAAATTCAGAGTAAATCACAAAGGGCAAATGCTTTTTCTCACATCATTGTACAACTATACAGACTTCAAATGAATCTATTTATGAATGTAATGGTGTTGGTTTTTTGTCTTCCTTTTCCTGCCGCAAACAGATGACAAAAAAAGTCACTGTCATTGTTTTACTGTAGTCATTTCTTCTTCTCTGATAATCACTGTGAGTGGTAGAGGTATAATGCTTCTTCGCACGTTTATGTTGTTGCAACATAAAATTGCTCTTTAAATGTCTTACGTTGATGAGCTGTTGCCAGGCATTGCTTGAAGACCCGGATGTTCATTTGAGGACTTGGTAACTGTCTTATTTACTTCCCAGTCATGTGACTGATTTTACCCTTCAAGGCTTAAATACCCTTCAAAGTCAAATAGGCTGAATATGTGGCAATCCATTTGGTTGATTTGCTTACCATTTGTATGGCTTAATAAATTCAAAAAAAAGAAAAAAAAAGGAAAAAAAAAATTATTTTATATATATATATATACTCTAGAGGAGCGCTTTTATTATGAAATTTTCCATAGCTGCTGTGTTAAAATGATGCAAAAAAAGTAAAAATGAACAAAAATGAAGATACATATATTTCTATTTGCAGTGATGAGATGTGTACACACACATACCTTTTCTCACACATGACATTTATTTATTTTTTATTGTTTATTTGTTGGTTTATTTTTGTGTTTGTAAAGCGTCCTTGGGTTTATATATATATGAATATATATGCATAAAATAAAAATCAACAAAAATAATTATATTTCAGGTAATCATGCATACTGCAACAACAGAAGTGTTACCTATAAACGTGTATATGTTGGTCTTGGGTTGTTGGTGGTAAACTGCCAAGCCACATGGTTCCATTGCTTCATTAAACATTAATACCATCACAGCCCTTTGTTCGGTTACACGGGAACAGGCAGGTATCTTAGCTATTACACATTTGAGCATGATCGGCCTGAGTAGCTTGTACCAATAATGTAATAACTTTGATATTGATTCATAATGTCTATCATCACTATTTCATAGCAAGGATAGTGTTGAGAGGTGTACTATCACTAAAGTACACTATTATGCTATGTCAGAATTGCAGTGGTTCATTAAGATTTGATGGGGAAAAAGCAGAATATCAACAAGATGTTGAGCATAACACAAACCCCCATCAATTTTTCATCATGCAGGAGCAAATTTGGAGATCTTACCTCGGACGACAAGCTCTGGTGACTGCCAGCGAAACCACATGTGGAGCAATCACTCATACTGTACTGAACTGTATCCAGCAAGCACTTAACACTCCTGTTATTCAACAGCAAATCCATTTCCACCCCCATCGTGAAATGACCCCATAGCGCAATGCTGTTTTCAGTCCTCTAATCGATCCATCATGTAGCCAACTGATTTTTCATTTTCTTTCAGATTTTTATTTCATGCAAAGCTGTTTATTTTTTTTTGGGCACGTTCGCATGCCAAATCAGTGATTACACATCATCAGCAGTTATGAAAGGACAATAATTAGCATTGCTAAGGAGTGGATAATTACAAGTGCGGTTTCTGGATTGTTCTAAATTAACTCTCGTCTGCTGAGGTTCAGCTGCTGAATGAAGCGTTTTGTAAAAATCTTGTGGGAGGCTGAGAGTGCTTACCTTGACAAATAAAGACAGGGGGAATTGCCTACTGAACTCCCTCTCTCTTGCTCTCAGTCTGCAATTATGGACATATTATGAAAATTCATATCATACAGGGTGTTAAGGGCAGCTCTGTAAATTGACTTTTACTGGCCTTAGAACAAAGAGTTCAGACTAGGGATGCACCAACATAGAAGTTCTGGACTGATCAATTTAATTAACACCTAGTGGCCACAACCAGTACCTATATATATCCAGGTCCTGTCCAAGGAAAGGATGGCATACCCCCTCCACGTAAAGGAAGAAGACCTACCCCAGGTGGGGGAAGAGTTCTTGTTTATAAGTGATAGGATCAAGAATCGTGAGTGTGCTGACTCAAGCGTGGCTTTGACTTTAGCGCCCCCTGGTGGTGCACTTCCTCTTGGGTTCGGAGCTACTGAGCAGCATTCTGAGCAGCACAAATTTAGCTCTCTGCTTAGAAATGTATGCAAACGCATAGAGAAGAACAGTGAGATTGGCTACAGGTAGTGCCATTGAGAAGCTCCGTCATCCAGGAGGAGCTCAAAGTAGAGCGGCTACTCCTCCCACACAGAAAGGAACTAGTTCAGGTGGTTCAGACAGGTGATTCACATCCCCCGGGATGCTTCCAATTGAAGGTGTACCCGGCATGGCCAACTAGGACGAGACCCAGTTCATCTCAGGGTCTGCTGAGGAGATTATATCTCCAAGCAAGCCTGGTAAAGACCCCACAGAATGAGCTTAGGGAACTTGTGGTGGACAGGGCCTCTCTACTTTCACTTTCCCCGCTGCAAATCTGACCAGAAAGAATCAACTGACAGGAATAAAACTTGGTGAGCAGATTTGACATCATGATTTACGTTTCACACTCAGCTATGCTTGTGACATAAGCAATGATAGGCCTTATCGCTGTACCTGACTTGACTATATAAGGTCATCCTTGTTCTGCGTGCTTTCCATTCTCACTCATGCTAGTGTTAGTAGCATCAGTTGTAAGCAATGTATGCCTCAGAGGAGACTTTAAAAGCCTTTCAGCAGTTGGAACAGTTGGAAAGGGCTCTGGGAAGTGGAATAGTCTTATTGACGTTTTGCACGCCATACTGATCATGGAAATGCTACCATAGTATGCTGTTAGTGGCAGTGGACAGGTGAAGGCAGGCACCAGCAACATGAAGGATTTGGGAGAAGTACATGAACCACAGAGAGAGAGAACTGACAATATCTTCAAAACTTCAAAAAACCACTCGTTACAACAGTGGTAATCAGAAAAATGAATGTGGGAAATGGCAACACTCAAATTAACATTTTAATAATGATTGAACTACAGAAAACCAGAATTTATTAGTAATATGTTGTCTATGTTTACATGCACTTGAGTGATCAGATGAAGTAATCAGACAGAAGATCAGACTCTGGGTCTAAATGATTCAGGCAGTAATCAAATTCCTGTTTTTTAACCAGTCAGCTAAGCCCTAAAATAAGATGTGATGTAACTTGAAACTTCAGGCCACTTTTTTTCTTTAACACTGATTCACTTTAGTGTAAAGCATGAACATGCATCACCTAGAAGATGAGGGATATTTAAATACTTCATCTTTCCACATGTGTGCCGACTGAGAAATCAGTGTAAGGGTATACACGCTCTGATAAATCTGATTACTGAGATAAAATTGAGCTCTTTATTGAATTTCTTAATCAGATTTCTGGGCCTTAATCTGATCTAAGAAATCGGAGTATGCTGTTTACATGGCCACATGAATAATCAGATAACGGCAGGAATCCAGTTATGATTGGATTATTAAGTGGATGTAAAAAGACCCATTGACTTTGTTTTTTTTCCTAGCAAAATTGCTGGGTTTATTTTTCTTTTCTTGAACAGAGCTGGAGCCCTGCTTATTCAAATGTTGGACCAAAAATAGTTAATTATTTATTAATAGTGTAACTGCAAATCTCAGTTCCAAAAAGTTGAGACAGTGTGTACAATGCAACAGTGTTTTGTAAGTCTACGGTTTTTTATATTTACGTCATCAGTTGTCTTTTATATAAACAGATGGAAAAAGCATGGGTGCTCGCGATTCATTCACAACTTCAGTTTCACATATCAATCAATCTAACCACCAAATAAAACAGAGCACAAACAAAATAAAATACATTTCTTCATTAACAGGCTACTAGCGGTGCTCTGTAGGTGACCCTGCCAGTCTGCAATGAGAGCAGAGGGGGGTTGTGCGATTATTTATTATTGCCACCAGGAATTGAAGGTGATATGAAGCTGAACTTAGCTTTTTAATTGTCAGTTTCATAATTTAATTTCTCCGTTCCACCTTAAATGGTGCAGCAACCCAGGTGGAATAGGAAATTGTAGCAACCAAGACTATCGATTTCTACTTTTAAACAAAGAAAATCCTTACATTTTTGGGTCTCGTGGTCGCTTGTGCAGCTATTTGCTGATGATTTGCATAGCATTCTGGGAATTTGCTCATAACTCTCTGTTTGCAGTGTGCCTCTGAAATATCTCTGTTTGAAGGGCCATGTAGCCTTAACAATTTTTCTTACCCCTCCATCTCAAGAACATTTGGAACGACCCTAACCCTAGATGTAAACACGCAAACCGGTGGGATAGAACTGTGTTAGGGGCAAGGGGTGAAATGGGATTGGGCGTAATCCACCTCCTTACATCTGCACTCACTGTCCATTTTAGTAGCTCTACCTACGATATAGGGGCACTTTGTAGTTCTACAATTACAGACTACAGTCCATCTGTTTCTTTATATACATTGTTATCCCCCTTTTCTTTAATAGTCAGGACCCCCACGGGACCACCACAGAGCAGGTTTATTATGTGAGGGCTGAATCATTCTCATTCTGAAGACTTGCATATTGATTACCAAATATTATTCTGGTGCTTTCGGAACCTGATCTATCCATCAAATACGGGAGCAACAAATGTAGCATATTAAAAATAAAATATAAAAACAAGATAAATAAAAAACATCTAATGTTGTGTTTTACACTGTTTCACTGCTTCCTGTTTGGGTGGCATGGTGACACAGTGGGTAGCACTGTCACCTCACAGCAGGAAGTCCTGGGTTTGATTCCCCTGGCTGGGTGACCAGGGTCCTTGCTGTGTGGAGTTTGTGTGTGTGTGTATCACTGTGTGATGCACTGGTGGCCTACCCAGGGTGTTTTCTTCCTTCTACCCAATGAGTGCTGGGATAGGCTCCAGCACGACCCAGGAGGATTAGTAGTTTAGAAGATAAATGAATGCTTTCTGCAATCTTTTTTGGGGAATTGAGGTTTGTATATTGTAACTGTCCAAATGAAAAACATGTATCTTCATTTTTGTCCATTTTTACTTTTATGCATCATTAAACACAGTATTGAACACAGCAGCTGCTGTTTACACTGTGTGGAAAAGTTAATGATGAATGGATCAACAGAAATGGCCCATAACTGCTTGGAAAGAAGTCTAGCCGTCTGGTTCCATTCACTTACATTGAAATTAAATTAGGTTTTTGCCCTCTCCTGTAAAGTTTGCATTTTGGAGAAACTTGTTTTTCTTCCAGTATCACCTGCTGTGTTATATATACCAGTGACCTTCTCCGTATTAATGGGTATTCTTTGCCAGTGTCACTTTATTAAGTATGTTGAATTTGACATTTGATCATCTAGAGGCAGTGATATTACCTGTAGAAGTTTGCCATTAAATCATTAGCAATGTGAGCAAGAATCAAAACAATTCATTTGTGCTGGTTAATCTTCCCTGTCAATGAACACATATTTATATTACCGGAGAGAGAGAGAGAGAGAGAGCAAGCGAGACAGATATAAGGCAGCCCCTTTTATTCAATTAAGTCTTATCGTCCAATAGCAGGGGTTGTGAGAAATGGAAAGTGAATAATAACAATTAAAAGCATGCACCCACAAACACAATAGCAGTGTGATTCTGCACTCTTCACCATGTGAACTGATTCATGCATCCACAATTCATTTGTGTCGGGTGGTTGCAGATAAGGTTGGGTCTCAGTTTGGGTGAGCAGTCAAAGCATACGCATGAAAAACTAAGAACTGGAAACGCATCGTTTGATTTATTTACTATTCATGACTTGCAGCTTAACGGCATGTAGATTAGAACCGCAAAGTGGAGCATCAGAAAAACAGCTCAAATAGCACACTGGAGACACTTGGGTGTAAGAGCAAATTCCTTTTATTGCCATTGTAATGGCGGTCAAAGCTCAAGAACTTAGGGAAAGTATACATTTACATTACAGTTACGGCATTTAGCTGACGCTCTTATCCAGAGCGACTTACAAGGTCAATCATATTACAGGTGGGCCAGTGTAGTGCTAGGAGTCTTGCCCAGGGACTCTTATTGGTGTAGCACAGCATAGTCATTCAGACTGGGATTCGAAACCCAGTCTCCCACATGTGGCGGTCATTGGCGGGTAGTGGTGTTATCCACTGAGCTATATAGAAATACATAGATCGATAACCGATCAACCGAAGATCGATGAGTAGGAGCCTGCATTTGTAAAATCCAATGCCTGCAGCTGGTCATGAGAATACTAAAGTCTATAGATTTAAACTTGCACCACAGAAACTCAAGACTCAATTTAGACTCACATGCCTAAGGCTTGATACTCATCTTAGACGAGACTCAGATTCACTCACCAGAAACTCCATATTTGACTCAGATTCACTCACCAGAATTTATTCGGATATACACTCCGGAGACTCTGGACTTGACTTGAATCCAGAGACGCCGGTCGTGACTCGGATTCACACTCCTGAGACTCCAGACTTGACTTGGATTGACACTCCAGAGACTACACTCAAACTCACACCCCAGAGGCTTGAGATTTGACTTGGACTCCAAAGACTTATCTCAGACTTGCACCCTAGAGACTCGATTCTGATCGTACCCTAGAAACTCAGAACCTGGACTCTGACCCCAGAGGCTGGAGACCCAGGTCTCAACTTGCGACCCAGAGACTTGAGCCTCCACTCAGACTTTCACTCCAGAGACTTGGTAATGAATGGTACTCCAGATACGCAGGACATGACCCAAACTCACACACCAGAGAATGGAGTTTTGAGGAGACACCTTACGCCATGTCTACACACCAGAGTCATCAGAATGCTCATCAACTACATGACTTCTTGCCTTGTAACTGGTGATCTTTTAGTGCTTGTGGAGATGCAAGATCTTTTACCAAGAGGAACCCCAAACGAGTCTGTCCACTCTCCAAAGCCATGGTTTGTCCCAAAATCATATAAACCGATGCAATGCCGTTCACAAGATATGTTTTTGTCAAGTCTCAGGGGAAAAGCCAATGCAAGTTCCTTGTGTGCTGATTTACAATAAAAACAAACACAAAAGAAAGAGGGAAAAATATGAATGAGAAAATGGATGAAGACACGGGCAGCAGTGATTGTTCTGCTGAAGGTAAATAAACACTGAAACAATGAAACCATAGCTGCCTGCTTGCATTACTGAAAGGCCTGTGTATATGCACATGTATTCTTGGGTTGTTTTCAATTCATGCACACACACCCGAGATCCCCACCTCCAGCAGTTCTTCATCTGTGCATTATTTCTCCAGCACAGCCACAATCCTGTATTGAAAGCAGCAGAATGTGTAGGACCTGGATATAAGGCTTTAGCCTTTAGAGTCAAATTCATATTACAAAGTGAAATCTGAGCAGAAACTTGTCAAACACAACCACACATTTACTCTACAGGACGAGATTGTATAACGCAGCATCTAACTACCTATCCACACTAATTTTAATGTTCCTCCATTTATTTGGTCTAAGCAGACTGAAAAATATTTCTTGTAGCTTTGTTTGCTGATGTTGTGAACTCCACCCTCAGTATCTTGTGGTTACACTACTTTTCACACTACTGGATTTAGAGTCACCACCAGGTCTATTTATTAAAGCTGGTAGCTATTTGTTGGGGGCTTCTGAGGCTTTAATGATTGCTCTGTGAGATCTCTGTATGTGTCTTTCAACGGATTACACGTAGCAACCAAGTCAGTGCTAATATGCCTAAGACTTGTACCTGCATGCCAGGGGCTCAGATTTGGACTCTAGAAGCTTGGCTCAGACTTTAGTCAAGTTGGACTAGTCCACCAAAGATTTAAGACTTAACTCAGACTCAGAGAATTGGCTCAGACTTGCTCCCCAGAGGCTTAACTCAAATTCACAGTCTAGAGACCTGGTTCAGGCTTGCACCTCAAAGACTCAACTTTGTCTCAAACTCCAGAGACTCAAGTCTCAACTCGGATGTGTACTCCAGAGACACAGCTTTGGCTTGCAGCCCAAAGTGTCAACGCTCAACTTTTGAGTTACAACACTTTTTACACTACTGGATTTAGAGTCGCTGGCAGGCCCAGTTATTATACTTGCTAGATGTTTGTCGAGGCTTGGGATACTTTGGTGATTACTCTGTGAGCCCTCAGAATCTGTCTTCCCACAGATCCCACATAGAGACAGAGCCAGTGAAAAAAAAAATGAATGTCCAATTGCCTCCAACCTGAGGCTTCTGTTGGTGAGACTTCAAAATAGGAGAGAAAACCATGTAGTATGAAACTAGTATTAAAGACACAGATCAGATTTGTACCACAGAGTCTCAACTTGGTCTTGAATGGCAGAATGCCAGATATGAACTCTAAGGGCTTGGCTCAGACTTTATTCAACTTAAACTAACACACCAAAGATTTCAGACATAACTCTGGGTTAGACTTGCTTGGACCCCAAAGACTCAACTCAGATTCACAGCCTAGAGACTTGGTTTAGTCTTGCACCTCAAAGACTCAGCTTTGTCTCAAACCCAGACACTCGAGTCTTTACTCAAACCCAGTACTCCAGGGGCTTGTAGATTGCACCCCAAAGAATTGATGCTTAACTTAGACTTTGCACACTATGGGATTTAGAGTCGCCAACAGATCCAGTTAATAAATTTGCTAGTTGTTTTGTCGAGGCTTGAGAGGCTTTGGTGAATATTCGGTGGGCTCTCCAAATCTGTCTTTCTACAGATCACACATGGTGACCAAGCCAGTGCCAAGTAAATGCCAATTTGTTTAAGTCTCAGCTTGAAATTGTACTCCAGAGACAACGCTCTGAATTATACCCCAGAGAAACAGTACTAAACTTGGACTTGCATGCCAAAGATTCATAACTTGACTTGGACACACATCCCAGAGGACTGGCTTGGACTCACACCTTAGAGATATGTGACTCAGCTTGGACTCGCATACCTGGGAAGTGATTTGGGTTCGCACCTCAGACACTAGAGATTCAACATCGCGCACCAGAGATTTGAATCTCATCTTGGATTTACACCCCAGTGAATTACCTCAGACTTTAATGCCTGGGACTCAAGACTTGATGTAGACTCACACCCCAGAGAACTGAGCCTCGACTCAGAAACGCACCAAGAGACTCGGCTCAGATTAGCACCTCTGAGATTTGAGACTCGACTTTGTCTTGCATGAGTTAACTTCCGCACATCTTTGCTCCAAGTCTCATAAACGTAATTGCAAATGTAAGCTAACTTAGCCTTGAATAATACCATTTGCATCTCTTATGGAGTTAATATGTGAAACCTTTCGACTGACTTTCCAACTGGATTACTTTTGTTGGATCATCTACAGTACACATGCTCTGCCCTGGAAAGAGGTAGAAGAGGTATTACACATACTTTGACTGACACGTTACTCTGTGAAGAACACCGGGAATATGCTCACTGTCTAATGCATACTGTTGGGACTATAGCAGTGTTGCTGATAACACTTTGGTGTAAGAGACGTCCTGTTGATGTGACATTTTTCAAAGATGCACATGCCCTTGAGGAGTGTGTTAAGCTTGAGGAAATAAAAGACAGTTCTTTCGGCTGCAAAGAAAACCTGATGCAGTAATAGAACGACCAGACAATCCGTCTGCCTCCATACAAATTTAATAATGATTTCATCCACTTTGCTTGTGTCTTGAGGGATAGGAAATTGAATTCCTGAAAAAGCCATCCCGGATTACGATTCCTAAGTCATTAGAAGGATCCTCTAAAAATGACAAAGAATAATAGTGAGGACAAAGACTGCGATATAGCTACATTTGGCTAAACCCTAAACAATAAGGACCATAAACCTTTCGGTACATTCCGGTTTTGCCAGGAAGTGACAACAATTCTCATCTTTATCCCATTACAAGGATGCCGATTCGTGTGATGATCCTATTGTGTTACAGTTGAGCGTTACATTACAGAGGGTAATCTTCTTACCCTGACCCCATTTCGAGAGAACGGAGTTCTATTTTTCAAACCAAGATGACCCTGTATGCTGGGAAAGAAAGAAAGAAAGAAAAAAAAGAAAGATTTCAGTTATATACATATTAATATATTAATGGTTATATTACTCTATAAATTTCCATTTATATCAGAGTTTCCATTTTAAAGTATTGGACTAGTAGACTGAACTGTAATATAATATTAAAGGTTTAAATAGTTAATAACTAGCTGTATTAATACAGGATTCAACTGATGTGAGAAGTCATATGCTGTATGTATACCAGTGGGAATCCATGGCTATTACAGCTAGTCGTGCAATTTGTGCCATACATTTCAAAACTCAAAACCTATGGAAAAAACACAAGAATGAGGAAGCTCATTTTTCGAGCATTGCTGTGTGATTCCAGTAGCATGGTAGCCAGCCAATGTTTTACCTGAAATATGGACACATGAAACTTGTAAAATACATTCAGTGCTATAACATATGCTATATATATATATTTATATATGCATATACAGGGGTTGGACAATGAAACTGAAACACCTGGTTTTAGACCACAATCATTTATTAGTATGGTGTAGGGCCTCCTTTTGCGGCCAATACAGCGTCAGTTCGTCTTGGGAATGTCATATACAAGTCCTGCACAGTGGTCAGAGGGATTTTAAGCCATTCTTCTTGCAGGATAGTGGCCAGGTCACTACGTGATGCTGGTGGAGGTTCGTCCTTCTTGGTGGTATGCTGACATTACCCTGGATACCGTGGCTCTTGATGCATCACAAAGACTTGCTGTCTTGGTCACAGATGCGCCAGCAAGACGTGCACCAACAATTTGTCCTCTTTTGAACTCTGGTATGTCACCCATAATGTTGTGTGCATTGCAGTATTTTGAGCAGAACTGTGCTCTTACCTGCTAACTGAACCTTCACACTCTGCTCTTACTGGTGCAATGTGCAATTAATGAAGATTGGCCACCAGGCTGGTCCAATTTAGCCATGAGACCTCCCACACTAAAATGACAGGTGTTTCAGTTTCATTGTCCAACCCCTGTATATGAAGCTTGTAACAGACATATTACCATGTAGTTTACCTTGCAGTGGTTTTACAATGAACACTTCATTAGCCCGTCAGAGTCATGGCGTAAAGCCACCACTCAATCATGTTACATATCTAAGACTTAGAAAAGGCCTAAAAAGGGATTAAAAACAGAATGGCGTCAGGCTGCCATGTTTGCTAAATCAACAATCTGAATATTCTCACACAGTTCCTGCAGATTGTGCAGTAGGGGTGGAGGTGGAGTGACATCAGACCTTCTGGACATGTGATGCGTGACAACAAATCATTTATCTTGGCACTGACACATGCCTCCACACACAGATTCGTAGTTCAGCAATTTTAAAGCATCTGTAATGTCCATTCACCACAATATTTTCATAGAATGTAAAAGAAAAAAATGTTTTTATGTGTGCCTCAGTCTAACATCAAAATATATTTTAAATAGCGATATAAAATCTAAAAATCATTAAAACACCCTCATCAACAAAAGAACTGTTGCACCCAGAAGGAGTTGTGGGATTGCAGTGCTGGGAAGGAAGATAAAGCTCGAATATTCTCACACAGTTCCTGCAGGATTTGCGGTAGGGGGTGGAGATGGAGTGACACCAGGCCTTCTGGACGAGTGACAACAAACCATCCTGACCATGGTGCCTCTTTGATGGTTGTCTTCACCAAGACAAAAGTGGAAACCATCACTGACGATGACCCACTGCCATTCTGAGTCACTCCATAACAGTCTGGTACGACATCGTTGCAGTCTTTGGTGGCATTAGGTGTGGTAAAGGCAGTCATCATAACGGCCTGCTTGCATGTAGTCCTCTGTCATGCAGCCATCTACCAATGGTGCGGGAGCTAAAATGATAACACATGGAGGGCATCTTTGCTCACTGAGTGTCCACAGTTGTGGCTGTTGGGTTATGTCAAGTACAATGATAAGACCTGTCCATTTAGTCTCACAGGGTCCAAGCTACTGACACCATTCCTGTCCAGTTGATTCCATCTGGGTGTAACTATGTGTACAATTATTTTGATGATGAGTGTATATTGAGAGCTTTACCTTGTCTTTTAAATAACTTCATCATTTTTCTTTCTCTGGACTTTGTTTTTTTTTTTTTTGTGGAAGACTGAAATTGCCCCACACTGAAGTCAAATACCATCCCAAATGTCAGCCGATGTTTATCTGTAATAAGACCAACATTTCACCAGATTTAATTAATTATTCATATCGTCCTGGGCCGCAAATTTGTAAGATTTGGTATTTAGGTAGAAAAAGCCTCTTCGTCTGCTGGGTCCTTTTTGTTCTTCTGGCATTTACACCATACAGCAAGGAAGTGCCTGTTAATGCCAGGTCAGTGTTTTGGAAGGCGTTTCAATGACTTTAATAACAGCGTTCGTTTATTTGTAATTTACACTCGATCATGGTGTTTAGGGTAATCACAGAGGGACGTTCTCTCAGTCAAGCAGGTCAATGAGAACTATATTAACGTTACTCCTACGGTACCTTGAAGGATCACAGGCTTGAGCAACAGCAGCCCCTGGAGGTGGCCAACTACTCGTTACCACTGAGCCAACTACTCATTATGTGCTCCCTTGTTTCCCTCCCTCTCTCTCTCTCTCTCTTTCTCTACCTATCTCTCTCTCTCTTTCCTCGTTCCTTTCATGTGCACAGTTGGCTTGACTGATGGAGCTGAACACAAAGGTTAAACCTTGAGTCATGATGTCCCTATTCGAGAGTGATTTGGAGCCGTGCGAGTGATATGCGTGGCATTCTGCATTTCACCACGACTTGTCATTCAGCCATTAAGATGCAAGGCTGCCGCTGACATCAGAGCACAAGTAGGCGCACTTCAATGCCCGCCACACTGGCATGTTGCATTGTCACTTCCTGACTGCTTCATTCTCGCTGAAAGCCACGCTCCATCCTGTTCTCTTCGCGCCTGCTTCAGGGGCTGTGCGCTACATGCACTGTATAAACAGGCCTGGAACGCAACTCCTTTCATGTACAGCAGATTTCATAGTGACTTACTTTCAGATAGCAGTGTGAGTCTATGATGTAACAGTAGATTAACAGCCATCAGGGACATGGTGGTAAAGGAAGGAAAGATGGCTAAGCCCTAAACTTAACCGACCCTGGAGTATCAAATTATGTTACCCATTCTGATTCCACTGTCCAGTTCTCTGCATGCATTCAGCTTTAAACTGCATGACATTTAGCAAAACCAGGAAGCTGAAAAGTAAGCCGATTCTATGAGGCTTTATGTTTGGTTACGGACAGTATTCGGTACGGTGGTCTCAAAACATAAGCATCAAAATGACACGACTTGCACAACATTAGCCAAACGCGCTGCAAGATCTGAAACACAAGCATCAAAATGAGACAGCTTGCAAACCATTAACCGAATGCACTGCAAAGTCTTTAACGCGCAGCAAACACTGACAACACATGCAACTTCCAAAACACAACGGAAGTGTTTCCGAGGGACACTGAAAGTGGACGGACCCATCCGAGAGCGGGTTGCATGGACCTGGGCGTAAAGCCGAGACAGCCCCAGTTCCAGCAAAAGTCTTATCTGTTTATTAATGAATATTCAGTCGGGTTATTGGCCAGTTTCTCGTGTTTACATTTCGTTCCACCTTAAACAATGCACACCGAGTGACTGAAATAAAAGTTTATCTGTATGAATATTCATTCGGTTTATTGGCCAGTTTCTCGTGTGTTACGCAGCCCGCTCTCGAATGGGTCCGTCCACTTTCAGTGTCCCTCGGAAACACTTCTGTTGTGTTTTGAGGGTTTTGCATGTGTTTTGGAAGTTGCATGTGTTTTTTAGTGTTTGCTGCGTGTTAAAGACTTTGCAGCGCGTTCGGTTAATGGCTTGCAAGCGGTCTTATTTTGATGCTTGTGTTTTCAGATCTTGCAGCGCGTTTGGCTAATGTTGTGCTAGTCGTGTCATTTTGATGCTTGTGTTTTGAGACTTTGCAGCGTGTTTTTAACTTGCAGTGCGTTGGGCTTTCCCCGCCACCGTAATTCCGTACTGTTTTTTATATCCTTAAAATCGGTATAAATAAAGTGGCTTCCTGTTGTCGGTATAAAAGGTTATGCTAATTAGCAGCTTTGTCACTATTTCTTAAAAGGAATTCTTGAAACGCATGACATAGATGGTAGATGGAGGAGGACAAGATGAAAGGGACTGGGGTTATGTTTAAAACAGCAGCCTCTGCAGCGAGAAACGAGATATGGCAAGTAAGGACATGTGGACGCTATCACACTCGAACGTTCCAGCATCTGAAGTGAACTTCTGAGTCATGTTTATGAAGTATATGTGAATGTCAAATGAATTCAGGGTCTAAATGGCCCCAAACATGAACTCTTGTAGTTCAGCGAGTGAACCCTCATAGTTCATTTTGTGGTCCGGTTGATTTATGCCTTTTAGCAGGTAAAGACAGATGACCAAATATCATTGTACTAGGTGCCCACCCTCCAATGGGAGGCACAGGAGGCGGCGGAAAGGTGGTGACCAAACCTGCTGATGTAAGCCACCGGAGATGATGGGAGAAAGCTGTCAGCCATAACACACAGTGGGGCCTGCGAGGCAAGTTCAGGGCTTGGGTGCCGCCTTCTCTCTCAGTGTGTGAAACACAGTCATTGCCTTCCCGTTCCATTGTGACTGCCGTCACTGAACATACCCATTCTCCAGCCCCTTTCAAACTTAAACATCTCATTTTAAATTGCTGAGAAGGGTCCATCACATCCGGTGCGCAGATATGCTATGGTTTCAGCTTTTCCGTAACGCACTTTGGGTCCAAGTCTCAGGCACGTGTGGTACCTCTTCTCGTCACTCGAAAGTCTTGTCTTGTCATGCACATCCAGTAAGCGCTGCATGTGGTGTAAACCTGGTCTGACCGCTAAAGGAATTGGCATGTGAACTGGTCTGAAATCTCATGAATGCTAGTAAGGACCAGAAAGAGAACAGTCTTATTTAGACTTCCCCTATATTATGAACATATACCAAACTAAGAATGTTTCCACCAACATGGTGCCGGTGCCAAAATCCCCACCGTTCTGTGCTTTTCCACCACAAAATTTGGTTTGTGGATGAAAACATCAGTGCTACTCCAGCACCATTAACTCTGTGGTCTGGAACCATGGAACCCATGATGCAAGCGGCAAAAAGGCATGGGAACTTGGGAACAACTGCTTCCCACCAGTGATGAGATGACGATTCCTCTGGGCTGCACATACATGCTGAACTGATTCTGGATGGTAAGATATCTGCTCTCAAAGCAAAAAGTAAAGCTCACACTTGAAGAAAATGTTCCGCCATGTTGGTTTTATGAGTTGTCGGGCGATTTCTGCTTAAGAACTAAGGACTGCCCACCTCTGGATACATAATTGCTCGGCTCTCAAACCAGTGAAAAAGGACATGTAATAACATTGACAATAGCATGCTATAAAGATATGCTGGCAGTATGTTATATGCACTAACATAATATTTTACCATCGTTTAACATCCATTGCAGGTCATTTTCTGTGAGACATGTCATAATGTTTGATGTCATGAAAGTTAGGTCACGTTAATTTTCTTTGTTTACTCTATTTATCTGTTATAACATCAAATATCTGTGTACCTTTATAATTATTACTGATAACTGTTATATTACTGGACGTGATGTGTCGAAAGAGCTCACCACTCCATAAGAGATCTGCCATCACATGTTTATGGGCAGGTTATGTCAATGTTACGTAATGTTGTGCAGCGTTACAAGTGTTGGTTCAGTGTTGTGCATTGTGCTGCATAGTAAGCGATTTAGGATAGTTCCTGGTTCTTAAATATAAGTGTTCTTAGGTTTTAAGCCCTCACAACATGAACCCAGATCCCAAGGTGCAGGCTCACTGTTAGTACCTAGAAATAATAAAGTTACATCAGGGGGCAGAACCTTTTTCATTCAAAGTCCCCCAGCTTTGGAGTAGCCTTCCAGTTAGTGTTCAGGACTCACGCTAGGCTTAAAACCTACCTGTTCAGTCGGGCCTTTTGTAATTAGTTTCCAGCTAATCATCAGAACTAATTGTCTGTGTGTTCTTCTTTGCCGGAGCTGAGCTACTGTCCAAACTCTCTGGTCTGCTGTGGAGCTACTGGTCATCCTGTGCAATCTGATGCCGTTGCTTGACCTGCCTCGGCTGAGTGCCACTGCCGTCCTGCTGACCATTTTTTCTACCATGAAACTTCTCCTTGTCTTGTGCTGTGAGGGGGGCTCACTTGCATAGCCCCTGCCATTCAACAATCATATTAATTAATCAGAATCTGAATCAGGTTTATTGGCCAAGTATGGTGACGTATACAAGGAATTTGGTTTTGGCAGTTTGTGTCTCTCTAGTACGGTACCCATATACACATAACTGACTGACGGTCCACAACATACACAATGACTCCATATATACACAATAAATACAGACGTTTACAATATACAGGGGTTGGACAATGAAACTGAAACACCTGGTTTTAGACCACAATCATTTATTAGTATGGTGTAGGGCCTCCTTTTGCGGCCAATACAGCGTCAGTTCGTCTTGGGAATGACATATACTGCGTCCTGCACAGTGGTCAGAGGGATTTTAAGCCATTCTTCTTGCAGGATAGTGGCCAGGTCACTACGTGATGCTGGTGGAGCTTCGTCCTTCTTGGTGGTATGCTGACATTACCCTGGATACCGTGGCTCTTGGTCACAGATGCGCCAGCAAGACTTGCACCAACAATCTGTCCTGTTTTGAACTCTGGTATGTCTCCCATAATGTTGTGTGCATTGCAATATTTTGAGCAGAACTGTGCTCTTACCTGCTAACTGAACCTTCACACTCTGCTCTTACTGGTGCAATGTGCAATTAATGAAGATTGGCCACCAGGCTGGTTCAATTTAGCCATGAGACCTCCCACACTAAAATGACAAGTGTTTCAGTTTCATTGTCCAACCCCTGTACTATCTACACAGTATACACAATAAACAATGGATAAACAAACTAAGTATGGACACATATGTCACATAAAATGTCACAGACCAAACGAACATTTCTTCCTCTGCCTCAAAAACACTCAACACTTCTCTTCTAATAGACTATTATCATAGTATTCCATCGAACGGTTACTATTCTATACTAGCAGTTCTTATTCAATATTATCTGTACCTATAAACTGATCGTTTTTTGTGTTTGTTGCTATCCAGAGTCGACCTGAAGAGGATGGGTTCCCTTTTTGAGTCTTTATTCCTCTCAAGGTTTCCTTTTTCTGCTCTGTGGCCGTTTTTCCTTGCCCCTGTCACCTTTGGCTTGCTCATTGGGGGCTTGGACCCAGATTTTCTGTAAAGCTGCTTTATGACATTTGTTGTTAAAAGCGCTATATAAATAAGTTTGATTTGATTTCAGAACATAGGAATTAATTTCTTCTACTCAGCAAAGGGATGGGATTTCAACCAACTACACGTAACCGCAAGAGTTATCCATATGGCATGAATTCCGCACTAGCTTTACGCTACCTGAGGAGTCAGGAGTGACTTTGCAAGGACATGGCAACATTTTTCACAGGTATAAAGTAAACCGAGTGTGGGGCATGAGTCTCAATCCCATGCTGGTGTTTGGGTATGAAAAGACTTCCCCCGTTGGGACCTATGTCTTGTATAGGCCGCCTGCCAGGTGGAGCTCTTATTGTAGACTGGCTGTGTGGTGGGAAGAGGCGGCCATTATTGAAACTGACTACCCAACACAGAGACTTGTCTGTTCCACTCTTCGCCGTGTCTTTGGCAAGCGCGTCTTCGTCCTGTCCCCTGTGGGCACTCTCTACACTCCTTTGTCTCACTCTGCCTCTCTTGCTCGCTCTGCCTCTCTCTCTCTTTCATGCGTTGCCCACCGAGCGTTTTGGAAGAGGAAACTCATTGCTGGTCTTCTATCATACCCTTATTTACACGCAAGCAGTCAGTGTATATCATTACATCCCAAAACAACAACAACAAAATGTTATTCCCTGCTATTTTAAAGCACATGCGTTGTCCATTCAACGTAATATTTTAAAAGAATGTAAAAGTCAGATTTTAAATGTGTGGCCCCAATCTAACATCAAGATATATTTTAAATAGGGCTATAAAATCATTAAAATACACTCGTCATCAAAAGTATAGCTGCACCCAGAAGAAAGTGCGGGATGCAGTGCTATTGGGAAGGAAGATAAAGGTTACCTGGAACAATACATGAAAATTTAGACTGATATGGGTAATACTGAGCTGCACAAATAGAGGTAGTATCTCTCAGTATGGCACTGAGCCACATTGTTTGCTAACGCAACATGTCCAACCTCTCAGTATGGTTGTAGAGGTTCCTAATGGTGTCCTGTGATACTCCATCCCATGCAGCTTGAATGTTCTCACACAGTTCCTGCTGATTTCACTGTGGGGGAGGAGGTGGAGTGATACCAGGCCTTCTGGGCGTGTAATATGTGGCAACAAACTGTTCATCTTGATGCTGACCATGAACCCTCCACACACGTATGTAGCCATTTTCTAGGAAAAAAGGGATCTGTCGCTTTAAGACTCCCCCTCCCTTCTCCTAAATCTGCACGTATACTGGTTGCGCAAGCGCACAAGCGCGAGAAGCATGGCTGAGTAATGTGCTGGTTCTATTAAAGCATCGGCTGGAAATTTCCGGTTTTCTGATGTAGATATTCGGATTTACCTGTATATTTTCATCAACAAATGTGTATAAACACTTTAAGATGCATATTTTTCGTGTTTTGGGTGTAGATGGTGTTGTTTTGGTGCTGGATTGCACTGCAGTGTTCAGCTATCCCTTTTTTAATACACTTTAACAGTGAAAATTGGGTGACAGATAACTGTCCATGTGAAATAGGTTCTAATACTGTTCATAAACCGTTGTGTAATGTCTAAACTGATGAGAGAATTACAAACTTTCTCTGTGAATGCGTTTTGTATTATGAGTGAATTGCCCTATGAGAGCTAGTGGCATTAGCTACATAGTCACACAGAAGTAAATTCTGTTTTGAAGCTCTTGTGTATTTTCTTATTTCAAACATGATGAGATGTGGCTAATTGTGTTATTTTGTTTATTCTTTGTCTTTTGTACAGTAGCCACTAGCGTATTTGTGTACATATGATTTAAACTCTACTTTCCTAGTTTAATTGTCACCGCTCAGAGTGGGAATTGAGCCGGTGTCAGTCTATGTTATTGTGGTCTGAAATGGGTTTTGAGAGACAGACAGAAGTGAAATCTAACAGAAGACAAACTGATTTGTATATTTTAATATAAGCCAGAATAAAAAAACCCAAAGACATTTATTGTGTTAGTTTGTTGTGTTTGGCTAAGTATACTGGCCCACACGTATTTGCTGTTCACCTCTACCAAGACTGCCTGCTGCCATTCTCAGTCACTACATGACAATCTGGCACGTCACCATTTCAGTCTTTGGTGATACTGACGTGGTGTTAAGTGTAGTCATTGTAGCAGTCTGCGTGCATGTAGTCCTGTGTCGTGCAGCCGTCTACCAATGGTGCCGACACTAACAGGACTCATGGGGGGCATCACTGCTTGTTAAATGTCCACAATCGTGGCTGTTGGGTCAGTCAGGGACAGGGATAAGACCCTTCTCTGCATACGTTACATGAAACTTGAATCATTTGCATGTCTCGCGATTTTAAACCTACCCACCAAGTTGCATTTCTGTCGGTTGATTCCTTCTGGGTGTAAGTATTTGTACAGCTAATCATTTAATGACGAGAGTATTAAAATGTAATTAAACACAGTATTTGGTACATTTAATTAAAGTTAGTCACTTGATTTGCATCACTAACACAAGCATATAACGGCCATTTGGGCCAGAGTTGGGCTACTCGTATACACTGTCACTGTCCAAATGGAAAACAAGTATCTCCAAAATGGCAGCTTTACAGGAGAGGGCAAAAATATCATTTCATTTTTAATTGCTTAATTTTTTAATTGTTGGTCAATAGAGCTAGACTTTTTTCCAAGCAATTTTGGGCCATTTTTTTGCCTCATTCTTCATGAAATATTTACACAGTGTAAACAGAAGCCCTGTTCAAATTATGCATTAAAGTAAAAATCAATAAAATTAGAGATACATGTTTTTTTTTTTTTCACAGCAAAACTTTGGGTACATGTATGTGTGTGCATGAGTACATGTTTGGAAGCACTCAGTCTTTATAGACCATGTTGGTCATGCAGAGGTTCTTCAAATAATTTTTATCCACTGAAGAATTCTGGAGAACCAAGAATCCTGTTCTTCTGAGGCAGAGCTTCAAAAAGCTTTCTAGCACCATCATTTTTAGGACTGTATGTCTTATGGTCAATTTAAGATTCAGAATTTAAGATCTGATAACAAAGTGAGTTTTGGGTGAGGTCCAAAAATTCAAGGTGAGGTCCGAACAGCTTCTAGTTATGGAAAAGTACCCATCCGTTAGTGTCAGCATTTGATGAAAGGACCCTCTTGACGAGTGGCCAAGGCTTGTAATGTTGCTTTAGAAAAAAGGAAAAAAGAAAAACGACTGCTTCTAGAAAGCTGTCCATCTTTCTGGAGAACCATTACGAGTGAAAACATGTCAGCCATCAAATTGGCCGGCAGTAATGTGAACTGTAGGGTGGCTTTTTTCCTTTATTGCCCCCCTGATTTCGCCATTTGCTATTGGATTCCGAGATCTCCCAATCGCTATCCGTCCGTCGGCAAGTCGGGTGCGAGTGACAATTTGCGCTCATTTCGGGATTCAGACTGCCTGCCGGAGCATGAAATGAGCTCATTTCGGGCCGAGAGGAACCAAATGACTGCAGCTGCAATAATATCACAACCCGTCGTAATCATTTATTCTTTAGCGCCAAAGAAGAAAACGTGTCCGTTTTTATTTATTTATTTAGTTAGAGGTTTTTTCCCATGCCACCGGGTGTCGGCTGAAGTGGGGTTTCACTTCATTCATCCTTAACAATCAGATGTGTTAAGCATGCCATTATGTAAAGGTGTTAAAAGATTCAATGAGGAAAGACAGAAAAAGAAAGAAAGACAGATACGCCACTGCTACGTTAACATTCTGAATGCCCTAACCACTAAATACAATACATCCAACCTGAAGCTTCATTGTGGGCTTTTGAAACAGCAAAGTGGATCTCAGACGTGTGTTCTTTTGCACAAAGACTGTAATAAACAACAGGAACCTGAGTGAAAATAAGTCCTTGTACAGAAGGTAGAGTAGTTACATTCATCAGAACAATTACACAGCACTTATCATCAGGCATTCTCTTATGCTCCAAATAACTGGCTGCTTTCTAAAGCTGAGGATTTACTGAGTACACACAACATAATCTGAAACAGCAAATCTACTGGTCTACATGGTACATAAAAGTAATTCTTTATCATAACAGGTCCTAAGAAGTTAATAAGTATGTAACTGCTACTCAAGTAATAAAGTTCACTTGGTGACATAAAATCTTGTGCACCGGCCATCTGTGGCAAAATGATGATTAAAGTGATGATCATTAATTTTCTGATCCTCTAAATAAATCCAAATAACACGTGACGTTCCCAAATGTTTGCATTTTCCCAAAATGTTACATTCTACAAATAAAATAAAGAATTCCACAAAATTTTGCAGAAATAGGCCATATTTTCATGCCTGTGGAGGAATTCTCAACATATCTGCAAACACAATATAGCCAAACTAGTATAATAGAATATGCTCATATTCAAAACAATACTTGTACCCAGAAGGAATCAACCGACAGGAATACAATTGGGGTGTAGGTTTGACATTGTGAGACATGGAATGATTCAGGTTTCACACTCGTCAGCCCATGTGGCATAAGCAGGGACAGGCTTTATTGCTGTACCCGACTAACAACATGATCTACAGTGGTTGGACAATGAAACTGAAACACCTGGTTTTAGACCACAATCATTTATCAGTATGGTGTAGGGCCTCCTTTTGCGGCCAATACAGCGTCAGTTGGTCTTGGGAATGACATATACTGCGTCCTGCACAGTGGTCAGAGGGATTTTAAGCCATTCTTCTTGCAGGATAGTGGCCAGGTCACTACGTGATGCTGGTGGAGGTTCGTCCTTCTTGGTGGTGTGCTGACATTACCCTGGATACCGTGGCTCTTGATACATCACACAGACTTGCTGTCTTGGTCACCGATGCGCCAGCAAAACGTGCACCAACAATTTGTCCACTTTTGAACTCTGGTATGTCACCCATAATGTTGTGTGCATTGCAGTATTTTGAGCAGAACTGGGCTCTTACCTGCTAACTGAACCTTCACACTCTGCTCTTACTGGTGCAATGTGCAATTAATGAAGACTGGCCACCAGGCTGGTCCAATTTAGCCATGAGACCTCCCACACTAAAATGACAGGTGTTTCAGTTTCATTGTCCAACCCCTGTATGTGTGGAGGCACTGCGGTCAGCGCCAAGATGAGCGGTTTGTTGTCACGCATCACATGTCCAGAAGGCCTGGTGTCACTCTACCTTCACCTATGGGATGGATTATTACAGAACACCATTAGGAACCTCTACAACTCCATGCTGAGGCATCTGGCATGTGTAAGCAACCAAGGCGGTCTGATGCCATACTGAGAGACACTACTTCTGTAAGTGTAGCTCAGTAAATATTACCCATATCAGTCTATATTCATCATCATTTATTGTTCCTGGTAGCCTTTATCTTCCTTCCCAATAACACTGCAGTCTGATTCTTGCTTCTGGGTGCAGGATGAGCAAAAATATAATATTATTTGACCAGGTGTGTGTTTATTTTCCTTTTTTAAATCGATGGCTTTAATCTGCTGTGAGGTATTTCAAAATTGTGTTTAGATTTTTAGCAATATTTACATGAACGTTAATACTCTTGATTCAGGTCTGATGTTTTATTGCAATGCACTGGAAATAGCTCCAGATGCCTGTATAAAAACCTAAAGGAACACATATAGCACTGACAGAAACGCTTTGGCCACCATTTCTCTTCAGTTACACCAGTTGAACCAGCTGACTGACAGGTAATATGTATAGAACCACGAGCCATATATGCAACATTTCCATCAGAGCCTTGTCTAGGACCGCAGTGGTTGGCTTCTCGCTTACCCATTTCCACCTCTCACACATTTTCAGTCATGAGCTCTAGGCAATAGTAATCTGTACCCCTCGGTTATTCTCATACACACACACCCATACGCACACAGCATGGATTTTTCCATCAGCCGTCGTCATCACGTAATAGACAGACATGCAATCGCGGTAAATCCAATGCTAAACACCTGCGCATTTTCATATATCACTGAGGGAGTGGAATAAATCAGCCTGCTGAATGCTGATAAATGATACTTCCAGTCCATCTAGATCTTAAACGCTGATTTACTCTGCAGCAGTGATGCCCAATCTAAGTCCAGGAGCAACTCATCACTGTACACAGTAATGTTTTTCCCATTCTAAAGGCCGAGTTACACTAGGTTATTGTTAGGAAAAACATTGCAAGCAAAATTACATTCATATTAATGGAATTTGCAGCAACAAATAATTTCACATTGCAAAATTCCCCAGAGCCAATACATGCTGCACATTACAGTTTGCACATGACTTGGCATTGAGTTCAGGTTTGGCTGTCTATAGCAGTCATGCTCTGAAGTAATTTTTAATCACTGGGATGCCTATATAAAGAACCTTCAATCTATGTTGTTTTTTTCTCTATGGTAAAAATGAATGCCATTAAAAAAATAATATAAAAATGAAAAACAAATAAAAACTCTTAAAACCAATATATTCTGTCTCCAAATCACATTCCCCACCAAGTGTCACTGGATCTTCTGAATTAAAAGGTTATTACGGGGTCCAAACCTGACTGATTCTATGCATCCTACAAAGAATGTAATTGAATGTTGACATTAGCAGGTGAGAAGTCAGCAGTGTTGCCCCAAGTCTGTCTTGTGGGAATCTTTTGGGCTGTTGAGGCATGTGGGCAAGTATGCTATGGAGCTCTGGAGGTCTTGGGGGAAAAAAAGATAATAAAAATGATAGATAAATAAGTAAATAAATAAATGAATAACATACTATATAACACATACTTCAGCAGTTTTCTTCATATATAACCAATGCTATCCATGCAGCACTGTGAACAACAAAAACAAACTCCAGTATACGGCATTGCGACTTCCTGTGACTTGTACCTCAACCCAACTCAACATTCCTCATTACTTTATGATGCAAAGACCTCCAACAATTTATAGAAATTAGCTAAATGAAGCTTCTAATACTCGCTGTGGCTTTCTAAGTAACTGCAATCTGTTTAAACATAATTTAGCTAATTTTATATTTTGTTTTTTCTGTTATGTTGAGCTCAGCAAATAAACAGAAATTGTACAGTAAAATCTGCAGGGAAAATGCTTCATAAAGGTTTGTAGAGATTTACCTGGACATCATTTGGCTTTGAATGAACTTGTATTGTCTAACCCTTAACAAATACGCTTATTAAACCAACCTTTCTCAATGCTATTCCGTATTTCCATCAGTATCTGCAGTGGCATATTTGTATATAAAATAAAGGATGTCAAGCACTGGCATAGAATTCCCCCATCAGTGCATCAGCAGATATATTTATTTATTCCAGTCCAGACTTGGTCACTACCAACCTGATGGAGACCCAAACTGCACTGTTCTAGTTGAGTGCAGAGTGAACCGTGAAATTTTTTTTATTAAATGAACCATGAGATTTTTTTTTTTTTTTATTAAATTACGTGAAAGCAAAGGCTCTGAATTTGTCGACCTCTTACTGTGCAGAATCACTTGATGTCTGGCCATTTGGCACGTATCTCGAGCAATCCCTTTCCTAACAAAGGAGGCGAGTTTTAGCCAAGCTCAACAGTAAAGTTCATGGTTCTCTATAAGAGTGAAGCAGAGTAAGGCTTATGTCACAGATTCACCAAGAATCTCTCTTTGAGGAATGATATGATTATTGCATGGATGCTGACAACTTGTCAGTGTTTTAAATAATGAATGAATAAATACACCACTTTAACTAAATTCATAACATCTTATATAAACTCTTACATAAACTATGTTTACATGATATTCATGTGAGGTATTATATAATGTTGTTGGGGGACATTTTCCAAAATAAAAATCATTTTGAATGTAAAAGTCAATTTATTATCTTGAAAAGCTGTGTTATTTTTAGTGAAATGCCTCATTTATGGAAACGCAAAATAAAATGGCCTGGCTTTAGCTCTTCGGACAGAAAGTCCTCTGAATCTTTTTCTCTAGAACTTCAACACTGAAATAATACAAGTCACATTATTATCATCACCAGCGTAACAGACAGCAGCTAGACAGGCTGGGAGTGAGTCAGTACGGTCCTGGTAGGTTGTCACGGGTATCTGGAGCCATACTGATGGCACTGTATCCCACAGATGCTGGAGGGTGAATGGGTGAGGATGATGGTCAAGGTGGTCCCATAGATACTCAGCTGGGTGGGGAATTATGGGGCCAGGTAGTACCGGGAAGTCTACTGTTTAATATAGTTTTTTAAAGTAATAACTGAGGAATTTTATTTTTAGAACATTATTCAGAAAAAACACATTTTATAAACCAGTACACATTATGAATTTTGATTTAAGTGTGAATACAGTAGGAAGTGGTTATGTAATGTGTTGTGCATGTGTTATGTAGAAACCCTTCAAGATACCACTTCACATAATGGCTGCTGTCTTAAAGGCGAGATCACAACGGTCATTTATTAGTTTAGAAATAAATATTTATTGGATTATCTACATATTTTACATACATTTAACTTCTTTTGATGAAAATGATATTTTGCTAAAAAAAATGTTCAGTAAAATGTTTACAGTCTGATACGGTCAGGCTCATGATGAATTATTAAAAGTGCTCCAGCGTAATTTCTTTTTCATCTGCATTTGCAGTCTCAGACCTGGGTCAATGGGGCGTGGCCTGGGGCAGTATTACTAGCCAATGAATCTTGGCCTGGATCACATAGTAAACAGAAGCTACTCTAAGTGATCTTTACGAATGAGCTCTTAATCATTTTACTGCCGGATAGCTGCCTCAGCCGTTTACAGCTAGAAGAACGCTGAGCGTAGCCAGCTGGCTGCAATGCCTGGACACACGCTAAAGAGATTGAGCTGCCCCGTAGACTGAGGAGGAGGGTGAGGATAAAGAGAAAGAAAGAAAGAAAGGAAGAAAAAAAGGAGGACAGGAGGAAAGAAATGAGAAGCTTGTGTTTTTTGGATGAACAATGAAAGAAAGGAAAAAAGAAAGCATGTAAGAAATAAAAAGAAAGAAAGAAAGATTAGAATCTTGTGTATCTGAATGAACAATAAAAGAAAGGCAGAAGGAAGGAAGGAAGGACGGACGGACGGACGGCCGGACGGAAGGAAGGAAAAAAAGAAAGAGAATGATTAGAAGCTTGTGTATCTGAATGAACAATGAAAGAAAGAAAGGAAGGAAGGAAGGAAGGAAGGAAGAAAAGAAAGAAAGAAAGGAAGAAGGAAAGAAAAAAGGAAAGAAAGATTAGAAGCTTGTGTATCTGAATGAACAATGAAAGAAAGAAAGAAAGAAATTGGAAACGTGTATCTGGAAAATAAGATGGAGAAAAGAAGGAGACAGGAAGTAAAGCTGTGAAGGAAGGAAGGAAGGCGGACGGACGGACGGAAGGAAGGAAGGAAAGAAAGAAAGAATGATTAGAAGCTTGTGTATCTGAATGAACAATGAAAGAAAGGAAGGAAGGAAGGAAAGAAAGAAAGAATGAACAATTAAGAAAGGAGAAGGAGGAAGCATGAATGAAGGGAAGAAAAGAAAGAAAGGAAGGAAGGAAGGAAAGAAAGAAAGAATGATTAGAAGCTTGTGTATCTGAATGAACAATGAAAGAAAGGAAGGAAGGAAGGAAGGAAGGAAGAAAAGAAAGAAAGAAAGAAAGGAAGAAGGAAAGAAAAAAGGAAAGAAAGATTAGAAGCTTGTGTATCTGAATGAACAATGAAAGAAAGAAAGAAAGAAAGAAAGAAAGAAAGAAAGAAAGAAAGAAAGAAAGAAAGAAGGAAATTGGAAACGTGTATCTGCAAAAAAAGATGGAGAAAAGAAGGAGACAGGAAGTAAAGCTGTTAGTAACTGGAGGAAAAACAGGAAATGAGAGGAATAGAGCGAGGGAGCAGGCAGGAGTAATGGAGGAGCACTGAAAGGCAGTACAGGCTGGTGGTTGTGTGCAGGCCGGAGCTTGGCTGGAGGACGGCGTGTCCTCTGCGCTCCACTGTAAGTAGGTGCAGTGTGTAAAGGGTCTGGCTCCAGTAGCAGCTTCTGTTCCACCACACAGTCTTACCCACGGCAAAGCGCTGCGGATGAAACAGTGAGAGGGGGGCTGTGACGCTCCATGAGCGCTAAATTGACAATCTCTCCGCTCTCAGAAATGTCAGAGAGAACTTATTAGCCTGGCAGGCAGCCATCTTCTATAAATAGAAGATGGCACATTTTCATAGGAGCATTATCATTTGCCAACAGATGAACTGAAAAGAAAGAGAGTGGGGGGGATAGAGAAAGGAAAAAGAGAGAGAGAGAGAGGGAGGGAGAGAGAGAGAGAATGAAACAGCTGATGGACTGTGGGAAATAAAAGTCTATTTGTTTTTATCATTAAACGAGGGGGCCGGAAATTGAAATGAAAAATGGGCCAGGGATATCATATAGTCCCCAAATCACGGCGCTCCGCAAAGATGAATTCCAGAAGCAGAAAGGGCACGAAAAGGGCAGCGCTGAAATATACGAGAGATGACAACACAAATCAGGAGTGTTTAGAGGGGATTTTCCATAATCATGAATGCTATCAGGGTCCTGTTAGCGTTATGCAAACGAGACCATGCTAACTAGTTCTGCCTGGTCTCACGCATGCAGTCAGCAGTTACTGGCATCGTATACCAGCCGGCCACTGCATTAGGAACACTGTCCAGTTTAGCAGCTCTACCTACCATACAGGTGCACTGTGTAGCTCCTCAGTTACAGACTTTAGCCCATTTGATTATCTGCATACTTTGTTAGCCCACCTTCATGCTGTTCTTTAATGGTCAGGACCCCCACAGAGGCGGTACTATTTGGGTGGTGGATCATTCTCAGCACTGCATTGACACTGACATGGTGCTTGCGTGTTAGTCACCATGCGTGTTTAAGGTGGTGGTAACTTCAGGCTCTTACAGATAGGGTTGCATGAGGATGATGGGGCTATAGATACCTGCGGGGTGTCTCATAGATTGAGAGGAGGTGGCAGCGGATGTCTCGCTCAGCATGTGGAACATGGGTCCCAAAGTAGATGTTCCTGATGGAGTGACTGCATTTAGGGTGTCCCAAAGACCATAGTGTGAAGGAAGTTGCAGGTGTATGGAGGTGTAAGGTCATACGGGTCTACCAGCAGTGGCTAAAATCCCAGTCTACAGGAACTCTCCTCAGAATTGTGCCAGGGACGGCATCCACCAAATTTTTTGTCTGGTAAGCTTATGTACGTTAAATTGCCAAAAGTATGTGGACACCACTCCTAAATATTAAGCTCAGGTGATCCAGTCCCACCACTCACATGGGCATAAAATCAAGTTCATAGCCTTGCAATCACTATACCCAAACACTGGTAGAAGAATGGGTCACTACTGAAGATGCCACCTTTGCCACAGTTCAGTTTCTGAAGTCTCTGCCCTGCTAGATCGGCCTAGTTGACTGTAAGTGCTATTATTGTGCAATAGAAGTGTCCAGGCACAGCAACATCTCAATCATTAAAGCGGCAGACCGCGCAAACTCACCGAGCGAGGCTGCCAAATGCCAAGTGTCAATCGCAAAGCACCCATCATCTGTTACATCCCTCGCCGCAGTCTTCCACAGTGCCTCGGTGAAGCAGCATAAGCAAAAGAACTGTGCATGGGGCGCTTCATGAAATGGGTTTCCATGGCCAAGCAGCTGCACACAAGCTTAAGATCCCTATGCACAGTGCCAAGCGTAAGCTGGAGTGGAAATCCACTGGACTGTGGAGCAGCGGAAAATGTGTTCTCTGGAGTGATGGATCTGGCAGTCTGATGGATGAATCTGGATTCTCAGCACTGCAGCGACGCTGATGTGGTGATGGTGTGTTAGTGGTATTGTGCTGATGTGAGTGACCCACCGAATAGCTGATCTGTGGTGGTCCTGACCATTGAAGGACAGGAAAATAGAAATAGATGGTTGGTGTGGCACAATGGATAAGATCACTACCTGGCAGTAAGCTGTCACTCCATGAGGGATACAGGGGTTCAGGTCCCGGTCTGGATGACTATGCTGTACTGACCCAGAAAGAGTCGTTGGGCAGGACTCCTAAGTAACCAATAAGTCGCTCTGGATAAGAGCATCGGCTGCCGTAAATGTAAAATGTCTCCTATATGGTCAGTGGAGCTGATAAAATGGTCAAGGAGTGTAGATACAAGGATGTGTACCTACTGAAGTGGCTGATGGGGGATATTTCCTCTTGGGCAGGACTCCTAACACTCCATTAGCCTACCTGTTATACAAGTAATCTATAAGTTGCTCTGGATAAGAGCATCGGCTGCCGTAAATGTAAAATGTCTCCTATATGATCAGTGGAGCTGAGAAATTGGTCAAGGAGTGTAGATACAAGGATGTGTACCTACTGAAGTGGCTGATGGGGGATATTTCCACTTGGGCAGGACTCCTAACACTCCACTGGCCTACCTGTTATACAAGTAACCTATAAGTCGCTCTGGATAAGAGCATCGGCTGCCGAAAATGTAAAATGTCCCCTATATGGTCAGTGGAGCTGATAAAATGGTCAAGGAGTGTAGATACAAGGATGTGTACCTACTGAAGTGGCTGATGGGGGATATTTCCACTTAGGAAGCTCAACAAAGCATTTTAGACATTATTTTATTGCTCCTCCGCCATTATTGCTGCGCGAAAGATAAGAGGGTCTGTGAAGAGTAATATGTTAAAAGCAGACACATTATGTGGATGGTTCAGGGCTGCTGGAAAAAGAGGAAAACACGCTTTGATGTTAAATTCCCTCGTTTGCTGCGGATCACTGTATAAATGTGTGGCCGCCAGCAGCAAACAGAACCAGGGGTTCCCTTGGACACTATGCTGTGTTAATTTAATAAACGTGTGTATAGCTGTAGTGCTATTTCTCTTGGTTCTTATTCAAGGCGATCATTAAGGTGACGTGTCAGCGCTCCCTTGTGATGAGAAATTGCCGCAGCCACATTTTGCTGCAAGTATTGCAAACATCAATAAAGTCATAAGCATCTGATAAAGCATTAGGACCGGCCAGGCCCAGCGGCTGTAGCTATTACTCTCTCCAGAACGCACCTTTCCCAGCCATTATCTCTTAGAGCAGCATTACAGATTTCAAGCTAGCATTAAAATTCTAAACAGCGCGACACACACGTCTTTAAAAGAGGAACATTTGCCACAACAGGAGCTAAATAAAACAGCAGTAATGATTCCTGACTAGACACTGTTACCACCAGCTGTCTCCTCCTGGCCTTCAAACAGCCAATTTATGTTGAGAATGAAACCCGAGCATGCTAACAGCAACCGCAAAAACAATGCTTTTGCTTTCATGTACAGTCTCTGAGTAGGGCAGCGCTGTAGGGGCAGGTTCTGGGACTTGTCCTGCACCAGCCACTAGGGGGCAACGCAGGAGCAGGCCCCATTAAGACAGATTAAATACACCTGTGGGACACTCTACTTAAGAACAGTGCTCCAGACCAGCGTTGCTCAGTCTTTGTTTTGACTCAGCCGGTAACCTGGTCTCTCATGAGAAAACTGAAAAGAGAAAAGAAAATAAAGATTCCTTTGTTAAAAGCACATCCCTGTTTTGTTGCCCTGATCCTTTAGTCTTTTGGTTGGAGGAGACTCGTTTTGATTTATTTGTTTGTTGCCACGTGCTCGCCAGCGCCCTACAATCCTTTGTTTTCCTGGCCGCCATATTTGTTTCCCGTGCCTTTTTAGTTGCCACCGGTTTCTGTTTTTCCACGTCATCTGCGGTGGCGTAGCAGTGACGCCCCGTAGTTACCACACGATGGTTCGTGGGTTCGAATCCCACTGCTTCAGTTGTATAGTTCAGTTGTCTGCTCCCTTTCTGCTCTGCACTTGGTTTCCGCTGGAGCTTGCGAGTGGCTCACTCAGTTTACGTTTGATTTACACGTGGCAGGTCTGGGTTCGAACCTGCCTGGAGTGAGTCACCCGTTACAAGCGCAGTGGGCTATGTGTTGCCCTTATGGCATACACTTAATTTTTTTCTTCTTGTCTTTCTCATTTTTCTTGAATGTATGTATTGTTTTTTTATTGTTAGTTAAAGAAAGGAAGTTATCTGACTGACTTTTAGTTTAACAAGCTTTAGCGGCTACGTGATGACGTCACTTCCGGTTTTGTACTTCCGGTTTAGCGGTTTTCAGCGGAAAAACAAAGCGAGGCAGACATGCTGATTATGTTCTGAAGGCCTACGTGCACCCTTGTGAAGCATTATAGAGGCAATGCCTTTTCACCTGCATGTTAATGAGGAAGAGTGACAGTAAATGGTCAACCGTACTACGACTCCGTCTTCATTGGCTAAGGTTTAACTTGGTGTTTAGTCAGCGGTACGACACCCTGCACGAGAACACTACAGGCTTTATAAAGGGCTGTATTAGTGAGAGTGCCGCCCGGACTACCATAATGAGCCCTTGGGGAACCGGATTACGGAGAAGGAAGTGGCCAATAGTGTCTCACGGCTCTGTCGCCAGAACAGCGATCTTAAGTCGCTCTGCATGACTCGCCGCTTAATTTCCGTCAGTCCGCTGCGACGGACAGCTGAGAATCAATCTGTATGCTAAGTTTCCTGTGGCTGAACTCCCTCCCCCTACCGAAGCGACAGCCATTATCCAGATTTACATTTTATCCGTGGCAAGAATAATGACGATAAATCATCGCTTTGTCACTTGTGTCGATAATTACAGTGTGAAAAGCCGGCAAGGAGGCTGTTGTGCAGAGCCTGAGGTTGATGGCAACAGCAAAGTAAGGGAAAATACATGACAGAGAGAAATTGTATGCTTGGATGTACTGAAAGCTGGGGATGCCTTCAAGCATTTTCTATTTGTAGGAGATTAACAAAGTAACAGCAACACCTAACGTCATGTGAAGCATGTGACAAGGAGTAGGACCGTGTTTTGCCTTCAGGACTGCATCAGTTTCATTTTGATGGTTCATACATGTTAATTGTGAGACAGTGGAACATCCTTCATGAAGAAATGCCTCCAGTTATTTTTAGGACTGAGGTGTTGGAGAAATTTAATTTAAAAAATGCAGCGTAGTGTAAATCAGGTGATTGGGAATGTCTTAGCAAGAATTTCTATTTTTATTTTTTGTTAGTGTGTGAAGGCATATTCATCTTGGACTATAAGATCACAAAACAGTCCCTAAATGGAATTTACAGATGCAAGCTAGAATGTATGGCTCTGCAAACAAAAAGGATTTAGGATTTCCGTTTAATCCAAATACAGCCAGAAAACTGTCCAAACTTGCCTGACCTGACCGGATCCACATCCACATCACCCAACTGGACCCACAGCACCACGTTTTCAGTCCAACCTAACTGGACCTACAGCACCAAGTTTTCAGTCTATCACAACTGGACCCAGATCGGCAAGTTATGAGTCAAACCCAATTGGATCCACAGCACCAAGTTTTCAGTCCAACTCAACTAGACCCAGATTGGCAAGTTTTCAGTCCAAATCAACTAGACCTACAGCACCACATTTTTTTCAGTCCAACTCAACTAGACCCAGATCGGCAAGTTTGTTTGCCTGAATCATAACTTCCTACCATAATTGGCCATCATCATGCAATAAAAATAAAACCTGATCTTTCTAATGGTAACACAAGTTAAACTGCCATGTAGTAACATAATACTCATCATCACATCATGAATATACTGAAAATAACATAAAATATGTAATATGATATAATAAAACTCAGCTGTCCAAAATCAGGTTTTAATTTCATGAAGATATTTATCAATCATTGTTTCAACATTCCAAACTTTTAAACTTTTCCATAATGTATTTTTCTCACAAAAATAGTTGTACCCAAGAGGAAATGCTGGACTGGAGTACTATTGGGAAGGAGGATAGAGGTTACCAGTAACAAGTAGTGAGTAGTGTCTCTCAGTATAGTGTTGCTAACGCAAAACACCAGATCCTTCATGTCGCTGGTGCATGCATTCTTCCATCCACTGCTACCAACAGCTTGTTATGGTAATGTCCCCTCAACTGCCAAGAAAGGCAACATGACGACCTTGATAGTTTATATTATTCCTGTCCTTGCTTATGTCACTTGCACGGCTGATCGAGAAACCCAAACCATTCACATGTCTTACAATGTCAAACTTACCCTTCAAGTTCCATAGCTGTGGGTTAATTTCTTCTAATATATTGTACTGAACTTTTTAAGGTTCTGCGTGTTAACCCTCTAATATAGCTATTATAATTCCAGTTATTATTAATAATGCCTGTGTTATCTAGGTCTAGTATTTGTAAAGCTTACATTAAATTTCTATGTTTCTGTGTGATGTTCCTGTCACCAAGTCCATGCCTGTACTCATATTACATGCCTTAGAGCCTGACTGGAAATGGAGCCTTGAAGAGTCTGCCCATGCAAATTGGCTCAAAGACACCGTGTTCTTGAAAGCTAATCTGAAATTAAGGAAATAAAGACCCCACCAATTATTCCGCCCAAGACCATTTCTGCTTCCTGTTGAGTTAATTACAACACTTTTTAAATACGTCCTCAGAGATAGGAATAGCTCCATAGAATATGATACCCAGTTCATTTAGAGTCTGCTCCTCACTACAATACAATTCAGGGGGTGGAAACAACCTAAGTATTTGGACAGTGACACCATTTTTTTGTCGTTTTGCTTCAATTAAGATGTGATGAAGAAGTGTAGACTTTTGGCTTTAATTCCAAAAGTTTTAGGAATTACAACCAATTTTTACATAGACCCTCCATGTTCACAGGATCTAAAGTAATTGAGTAATTGACTGATAATCAGTTTCTGGGTGGTGGTCTGTTCCTTCATTATTTCACGACAAATTAAATGGATAAAGGGTCTGTAATTGATTCCAAAAGTTGGATATGCATTTGGTAGCTATTTATGGGAACCCTCCATACATAGTCCGTGGAAGTGATGGCACAAGTGACCCTTCACTTTAGCCACCACTGCCATGGACTACGTATTGAGGGGTTTCATGATCATTATGCTGAAAGAACAAGCCTATCAGAGAGACAGCAGAGACGTAGGAGTGGCCAAATCAACAATTCAGTACATTCCTAAAAAGAATAAATGCCCTGGCGAGTTTAGTTAAAGTGGATGGATACAGAATTCCTTCCTTCGTAACATCTAGTCAAGTCAAGGACATTAGTTCTGGCTGAGTGACCACATTTGGTGTAAGAGTAAAATTTAGAAGTTTGATTTTTGGCCAAACCATACTTTAGAGGAAATCACTTTTTGGACAAAGTTGCACAGCCATTTCCTGGGTGGTATAACAAATGCAAAGCTTAGCATCTTTGAAAGCATGCAATATGCATGTGAATGACTTCTTATAAATAGAGCTACTATGGCAGTGACTCTCTGTCTCTTCAATTTCTGTTCTATTCCATTCCAGAGGCTTAAAAATCTCTCCTGACTGTAATGCATGTAGATGAACGTGAAGGCATCCTGTCAGACTTCAGATGTGTGTTGTGATAACTGTATTTAGCTCATAGGAGTTCATCTCTTTAAGCAGGATCCCAGTAAATGACTTTAGCTGTTGTTCAGATGAATATCAGCTGCCTGGGGTAGTGCTTTTGTTAACGTGAGATGCACAGTATTTTGGATTGCGTCCAACCTCCAATCTGCAAAGCAGTCCTTGAGCAGTCGGCTTTTATCTGAGGAGACTACAGATCGTGCACAGGTTAATGTAGCCTATTGTTATAGTTATAGAGCGGAAATCATATAGATAATGGTCGGTGCTCAGGAAATTTCTCCTCACAGTAATTCAAACTTCGTAGTGTACAATTAGCCTGCTTTAGAAATCTTCTGAAAGTGATGCATTTTCATTTGTTCAGGTTACAATTCAAGATAAATGTTTTGCTTTGATGATTATAGATTTACACCACCCGATTTTGTGTCTACGCAACTACGCACTCAAGGCTTCATCTGCTGTAATAATTACATTCATGGTATTAGTCAGTTGGTCAGGACTTTGTTGCAACCATGTGTGTCTTACTGTTTGCATACACAATCACCTTTTTATATATATGGTGTAAATCTCTTGAAATGACAGTAAACTAGGCATCCAAAAGTGCAAGCAGGTCTCGTTTGTTCATCCCATCATGCTCTTGGGGATAAGATGGGGGAAGGCAGATCCTGTATCTGAACTGTCTGAGGGGCTTGATGGTCTAAGAGATAAGACTAAGGGGTTAAGATCTAGATTACATATACAGTGTTAACTGCTGGTGGCCAGAAAATGTTTTTGTGTGCAGGAGAAATCTTTTTGTTTAACTAATGATTAGCATTTTGGGTGGCTCAGTGTTCATGTTGGTCCCCTGTTCCTTAATATAAACACTCATATTATCTGAAGGCAGCACCATCACCACAGTAATTCTGTTCACCAGTATGTTGCTAATCTGTGAAAGCTAATCAGCTTATGTAAATTTGGCTGATAGAGTACATGTTAATACAGGACCAACTTGGAAAACAAGCTAATCAACCAAAGCGTTGGTTGACCTTTCAGATTGCTTATGGTGACGACCGAGTCTTGACTACTTTACCCCTCGGGTCTCCATCATTTTGAATGCCAATAAATTCAAAATCCTTACGTTGACATCTTCTTGGCAATGGCATTGGCCTTCCTTGTTTGACAGCTGCAGGTCTCTCAGAGCATTTAATTACATGCTTCTGCTAGACACCTCTGTACCTTCTGTCATTCGGCCACTGCTTCAGATCCAATAGGCCCTTCATAGTCTCAGCAGAGCTAAGAAGCTCTTTGAGTAAGGTGCTTGTCCCTGATATCCCCTACCGTTGTCTAATTAAGGGGTCACCTGGCTTCTCAACCTTTTCGTAGGATAATGTCCAGGTGCCACTTCAATCTTGTTGATAGTCTCGCATGCCCAATTAAATGATTCCAAATGGGACCTAGTAATGTGGATGTCTAGGGACAACTATGAGAAACGTTGGGGAAAGTGTGGGTGGGAATGCAGACTTACTAGGGTGAGAACATACAGGTGTTACATTTCTAAATCAATCCAATGCCTGGTGAAGACAGAGCTCAAGTGGGGACTCTGGTGGACTCATTAACTTTTTATGATGGACAATAGACTTGTCATTTGTCAATGTCATCCCAAACAATCTCACATTAAGCATGTGGATGTGTGTTCCATGTACGGAGGACTTGGGTGAGATTTAGAGCAGGTATTTTGGTTTGTCAAGTTGTCCCCAGACATGCGTTCTTGTGATGAGACCATGTCACACCTTAATACTACCAGGTTAAATGGACATGGCAGTGTTTGTCATGTGTGCTATTGTACTGTAGGTCTGCTTTTGGTGTTGTGTGGTGTGCTTGCTCAGTCTAGGAATGGAACACTAGTCTGTTGCGTGCATGGAGGGCAGCAACACCTACTACGCTACACACATTTGCAGATGACTCACAGTGTTAGAACAATAGCATGGACATGTAGTTGGCCAGTATTGTGCCTGTAGGCGAGATGTCTAAAAACAAAATACACTCATCGTAAAAACATACTTGAACAAATAGTTTCACCCAGAAATGGGATGAAACTTGGTGGGTAGGTTTGACATTGTGGGACAATCAAAGTTTTATGCCGCACATGTGACGTAAGCAAGGACAAACCTAATTGCTGTCCAGGACTAAGCTAACAGTCAGAATGCAAGCAGTGATGCCCTCCATGAGTCATCCTGTTAGTGCCAGCACCATTGGCAGACTGCTGCACAGCGCAGGACTACATGCATGGAGACCGTTACAACAACTGCCATTAACTCCACGTCAGTGTTGTCATGCACTGCAACGGGGTGCCAGTCTGTCATAGAGTGACAAAGGATGGCAGCAGGTCATCCTCAGTGACGAGTCCCGCTTTTGTCTTTGTGGAGGCGACCGACGAATGATTGCTGAACACCATTAGGATCCTCTACAACTCATGTCGAGACACTTGGAATGTTGCATGAGCATCATGATTTATTGTTCCTGGTAACCTTTATCTTTCTTCCCAATAAAACTGCAATCCCACGCTTCCTTTTGGATGCAGCTATTCCTTTGACCATGAGTGTAAAACCATAAAAAACAAAAGCATGCAATGTGGGCCAATTGCTGTGATCAGCATAAAGGTGGAAGACAAGGACACAGTAATAAATCCAAGGTAATGTCACAAATTGAGAGTGAATTTTGGGTTCCTTCACACCTTTTCCCCCCTTTCAGGAGAAGTTTTTTTGGTATGCAGCTATAGAGCTATGCAAATGAGAAGAGTTAAACCTGGCTGCATGTGTTGATGGTAAGCCTTGGGAGATTATCTTAAATTCAAGCTGAGTTGCTGTATGAGCTTGTCATGAGATTAGGCATGAACAAAAGCGGAAAGGAAATGTTCCAACAGGAGTACAGCCGGGGGGTTTATGGAGAGATAGGGTAGGGGAGCGAGAGAGAGAGAGCGGTACACTAAACGGTGTCGGAGATGTTGACGGCAGTGTGTGTATATCTGAGAAAGAAAGTGAGAGACAGATAGGACGGGTGCCTTTGAGCATCACTTGTTGCTAAGTGATGATGAATCCTCGCTAGCTCTATAAGGCTGCAGAGTGCACTTTTGTTTTCCTGCAGTGTCGTCAGCAACGACACAAAAGCCAATTACGGGCCTGCTTGCCGTTCCTACCTGGGTTAGCAGATGCACAGCACCATTACCCTGCATTAAAAAAAAAAAAAAGATTATATATATATATATATATATAAGTACCACAAAAGCCCTGACATTTCACATGTAAGATTTTGCGGTATTTTATTTGGTAAATGTACAGCCTCACATACGACCCATGTTGTGCTTTTAACAGGCCAGCATAAAATAGCCTTACATAAAAGCTTAAGATGTTCTTTCTCAATTTAGCTCAAATGTACTTTGGAAGATAGTACTTGCTGGCATTTTGAAGAATAACAAATGGAGGAGGAACATGCGCTTATTATATACCTTAACCCTACATGTTATCATTACTCAGTAATTTGAGTGTACTGATCCACTGGTAGCACTATGGGACTAACCTTGTACTGGATAGGTTATGTAGTTTATAGGACGATTCAATAGACTAAAGGGCACCTATACCACACTGAAGTCCACATACAGTAATTCATTTGAACACTTCATTTACAGCCCCTTATGTACCAACTAAGCATGGGTGGGGTACAAGTTCCAGGGTATTTGGTGTTTAAAGACACTAATGATTTTTGCTGTTATTTTTATGGATTTATTACACTGTTGTACGTTTGCTCTATGTAACTCATTCGGTGCTTCAGCATCTTTTTGACTTCCATTCCTATTTAAACGTGTCCTTACACTGAAATTTAATAAGTATATTTTTTTAACACTCTGTTACTTCAAAAAAGCGTACAATGTTTTATTACATCCTACACTAGCTTAATAGTTCTGATCTGTTCATCATTTCAGTGTACTTTAGCTAATTTGTCTTGATATTTGCTATCCTTTTACTCAATGATTACACAGTGAAAATTGTACGAAATGAAAATTTAATCAATTATTATCTAAAACCTATTAAGCATTTCAGTCTAATTTAGGTAAGATGTTGCAAAATATTCCCTTAAAATTAAGGTTTGTACTTCACACTTAATTGGTTAGCACTTAGAATGTGAAGAACTATGGAAGAGTTATTAAATTAACTTTCCAGGGAATTAACTTTCCCAGTAATTGCATTACAGAAGTGGGCGAAATGTAGGAATTCTATTGTTGTAGTGTGGTCTCCTTGCTCAAGCTTGGAATCAACCCCTAGTCTGTTACTTGCACAGAGGCCACCAGCACCCACTATGCCATGCCCATCAAAGCATGTCAAAAAGAATATACACTCATCATGAGAAATTAGGTTTACAAAATAGTTGCACCCAGAGGGAATCAACTTGGCTCATCAGGAATGAATGAGACATGCAAATGATCCAGGTTTTATGCTTGGCCGCCCGTTGCACATGTGACATAAGCAAGGAGAGATCTTATTCCTGTACCTGACTGACCCAACAGCCATGATTGTGAAGTTATCAAAATAGTTTTTCAGTAGAAGGAAAAATGCTAAGTGTCAATGAAAGTCAATTTATATTTGCCAAAATTGCTTTAGTCATTTTGGTTATTCTGGATCAAATCTGTGTCCATAATCCAGTACTGACCCAGCATAAATCCCAGCTGGCATTTATTAAATGATCTTAAAAAATCTATACAAGTTTTTGTTCTGAGAGAATCGAAATAATAATTACTAATCCTGAACCAGAAGTAATGTAAATAGGTTATATTGGTAGGAGAAAGGAACCATCTGACGAAAAGACTATACAAGTACCATGTTCCTTCAGAGGACAAACACACATATGCTGAGCACATATATACACGAATTAGACGGACAATGATATATGACACACCCATAAACAACAGCATGAAAGAAGTTAAACGTTTTCCTACCTTCCCACTGATAAAATAGACCGCCGGCCCCAACCAAACAAGCACACTTGACATCAATTTGCATACTTATGTCCTCAAACTCAGTCCAGTGCCTCTTGACACTGAGGTGGTAAATTGGTTATTGCCCCCCAGGTGTGAACATGCAGGTGAATGTGTATGTCTGTGGGTCCTGTGATGGACTGGCAGCCTGTCCAGGGTGTTTCCCGCCTTTTGCTCGCTGAGGCTCCAGCACTCCCTGCAACCCAGAAGGGTCAGCAGCTGAAGGATGGGTGGATGGATTGATCAAAACTAGTTTTCCAGATAAACCAGATTTTGTATTAATACAGACTTTAGTATTTATACAGTTTTATCACAACTAGATGTTATTTGGTCCTGCAAAAAAAAATCTTAGTGCCATCGTGCTTGCTAAGTAAAACTTCAGATCTGGAAACTCATCTTTTAACGTGTTACCCAAGTAGGATTACTTGAACAGAAACTTGAAACTTTTTATGAAAATGTGTTCATATTCAGTGCAGTTCTGTATAATAATCTACAGATGCTATATACTATATAAAAGTCTATTGAAAGTGGCTCATTTGTTATGCTTTTCGCTGACGTCCAGCAGTTTTATTTCCTAGGCAGATATTGGTATCTCTGTGTGATACTTATTGAGCCTGTGTTTCAGTGGGTTTAGGAACTTGTACGTTTTTGCAAGTTTACTTAATTTCCTACAAACTAGATGATGTGTTCATGCTCCTGGAGTGTGGACAGTTTTATTTATACACAGGAGAAGATGTTAAATGTCTTGTGCTGTGGAGGTACATTGTTGTAGATGTGTGACAAGACAAGGTGTGCGGTGTCGATAAAACTACTTGTGAGCTACCAAACCTCAGAAATGAATATTTTTAAAGGGAGCTTAAGTATCATTAAGGCAAGTTAAGCTCTTTCTGGTTCCACATTAATCAAACACTGATGTGATACAGTAGAGATGTGTCTTGAAGGTGTGGTCACAATGTGGTCATTTCAAGTCATTGTGCTGTTATGGAGGACTATGCTAAAGTTTCACAATGCAATTTTACCACAACAGCCAGTCTGCCATTGACTAACTGTGTTTAATTAGCAAAACCTGTGGTCTCATTATGATCTGACTGAAGTGAGTGGGTGTGGCCAACAGACATCAAGGGCAGTAATCAGGATATAGCCAAGGGAAATTTAATTAACAGAGTGAAAGGTGCATGAACGGTATGTAAACGGTAAATGGTATCTTTTTCCTTGTAAAAAATTACTAAAGTTACAGATTAAAGTATCCTCTTCTAAAATGGATTCTGTAAGTGCAATGTATTTCCATTTCTATTTCCATTTTAGACATGAAGCTGACGCTCTTATCCAGCTTACACAGTTATTCGTTTCTTACAGATATGCCAGTGCTGTGTTAGGAGTCTTGCCCAAGGACTCTATTGGTGTAACTCAGCATTTGCTACCTAGATTGTGATTTGTACCCCCATCTCCCACATGGAGTGGTAGCTCTCGGGTGGGTAGTGGTGTTAACCGGTGTTTGAATGTTGCTTATAAAGACATGTACTGCATAATTTACCATCTCTGGAAATGAAAGTGGGGAATTCTGGGTCATTCGGAATAAGTTATGGATTGCATTGAAGGTCTACCTTACAAACTATTTTTAAATACTAACAAAGTACTAGTTTTTTTTTTTTTTTTTTAAATACTAACTATGTACTAATACAATCATTAGTGCTATTAAACATATCCTTAAAAGGACTAATTGTACTTAACTACAATATTTCAATTCACTCAAATATATTTCAGTACATATTAAAGTACATTTCTAGAACATTAGAATAAACTATATGTTTACCTGGGACTGCAAATGAGTATAGTTATATTAAGTACATTAAAGTACTACTTTAGTACTATATATATGGATGGATGGATGGATGGATGGATAGATAGATAGCAGTCATTTCTTGTCGTTATTACATGTCCATATACTAATTGCTACGTACTTACTCATTGTTAAAGCCTACCTATAAATTTAGAAGATTGTGTAGATCCTCAGCACAGCTTTCTCAGCAAAGTTACAAAGCAGCAGTTGCAATGCAACACATGTAACGAAATGACAAACACTGATTGTTATGTTGGACAGCAGCGCCCCAATACCACTCAGCTCTGCAATCATTTTCTCTGTCCTTGCACTTGGAGAAGCATTTTTGTGTGGGTCTTATAAACTGAACTTATATTTGATACTGAATCATTTAAGTTTTGTTTCCAGCCATTGATTCTTGGGCCAAATTATACCGGCAGTAGAAAATCATCCATTGTAATCTTTATAGGTATAATACCTGCCTAGCATAGTCAAGTTTGCTGTTAATTATTAGCAGACATAAACTAATCTCTGTGGCATGCCTAGCACATGCTTGATCACTACAGAGAGTCATTTCTGATGAAGAAAAGAAACCACTGACAGGAAATGTAAAACTGGAAACCAATGGGCAGGTCCTGAAACACCCTCCAAATGAATTCTACCTAATGATGTTTTAAGTCTACTCATTAATTAAGTAGCATAAATTAGTGTTAATGGTTATTGATCATATGCTGCAGACAGCACATAGAAAATAGATTTTTATTATTATTAAATAGACTGTTATATCATTTGCACTGTACAATATTATATTAATAGGTAACATATTGGGTATTAAGAAATGGTTCCCAAACTGCTTGAAACTCCTGAACTATAGATGCATGTTGTTGCTATGAGAATAAAATCATGTATCCCATTTAAAATTTTTTTTTTTTTTTTTTTTCAGTTTACATTGTGTGGAAGTTACCCATGTAAGCTGAAAGGCTTAGTTACAATTGCCAGCAACAGAATTAACCCTGATGAGTGACTTTGTCACACAGTTTTGGATTTAATACATTTTGTGTGGAAGAAATGTTGGTGAACTTTAATGCATGAATGCTTTGGCTGTGCTGACCTCTAACGGGGCGGCTCTTTACAGCGCTGAACATCCAAAACAGAGCAAAAGCTAACTGAACCAGTCAGCCTGAAGACTGTATTATTATCTTCACCTGTGTCATTTTTTACAGTTATTACTCATCCGTATCCACAGCAAGAGTAAACCAGTGTACAGAGGAAGCTTTACTAAACATACTAATTGAGAACTAAAGGACACGGTAAACAACCGATGTGGACTGTTGGATAAACTAGACATGATCAATAACAAGAGCAACGTCCATGACTGCACATGCCCTGATAACAAGAGGCCCACCAACAGCAAAGCTGGCAGTCCACTGCCATTTTGCTCAGCATTTCTGGGTGGTCCAGTGGTACTGAAGTAGAGTGTTAGACAAAATGCCATTTTTCATTGCTCACTTTACACTGACAGTCCAAATGACTTATCCTTCCTCCATTTCTTTCTTTAGTTATACAGAGAGCCTCAAATGTAAGAAAACACCCATATATAATGAAAATGGTTGGCAGACGGTGAGCCAAATTTAGACTCAAGCTAAATGTTAGAGGGAAATCTGTCATATCACTAATGTGGAAGCCATCTTGAATGCCACCATCTTGAATTCTATTTGAAAAGGGAAGTTAGGTGTGTGACACATCAAACTGGTAGAGAATTTAACCAGGAAGACAGTGGTATGCTTAATGTCAATGTAACTTCATCCATTTGATGTGGGTGTTTCCTTTTGTTTGAGACACCCTGTACTGTAAATTTGTTCATTTTATGATTTTCATGTTTATGTATCATTTGATCACATGAGCTGCTGTTTACACTGTGTGTGTATTTCATGATGAATGAACAAACAGAAATGGCCCAAAGATAACTTGGAAAAAGTCTGGTTTCCTTTGACTTGCATTTGAATTAAATTGGGTTTTGGCCTCTCCTGTAAAGTTGCTAATTTGGAGATACATGTTTTTCTTTGGACAGTGACGATATTTAGGATGCATTCCACCTTGTGTTTCTCATTAGCTACATAGATAAAGAAAATAGCGATGTTTTAATTGATATGTCTGCTAAAACCCATTTAAACACTGCAGGACACACTTTAAATGATGGCTATTCCAGGGTCCTTTAGTAAAGAAAATGGTTCTATATAGAGCCATGAACACTTAAAGAACACTTTGTGTTCTTGGCATCATTAAAGCGTTGTTCAGATTGGTGGAAAATGTGCTGTACATGATTCCATATAGCACCAAAATAGGATCTACTGTTATGATGTCAAGCTTGTAACCTCAGAAGAACTCTTTTTGGTGCTATATAGAGCTCTTATAGGAAATAGGCCCATGGCCTGCACTGCTGGTACTAACTTGTCTCACTTGGTATATATATTCCATAGTCTCTGTAACTAGACTATTGTCTGCCATCATTTGATTAGGTTGACTAGTTCAAGGGTGAGCAAGATTTTGGGCCCCATAGAGGATATACATGAAGGGATTGGATGGTTTGCCACTCTGCCAAACTGTAGCTCAACCCCTAAACTTTTCACACACTCTTCAGTTTGTTCCTTTACAGCCCCAAGTTCAAAAAACTTTAATTTTGCCTCAATTTGAAATGCAAATGTGGAGCCTCTGTCTATGCCAAGACCTTCCCAACCATAACAATTAAATGGAATAAAGTAAAATGGAATGAAGCGACGCATAAAGTATGAACTTTTAGCATACCAGTTTTTTTCTGGTGAAAGTATTGCTAGAAGATTTTTTTTTCACTGTAATGTTGCCATATGTTTTTGCTGTAAAGTAATTCATAATAAACAGTTGAAGGAAAGGGAGAATTATTTTTAGTTTCTACTAAGAACATAACCCTTTCTCATGGCACAAAGCTTTCTGTCCACACATGATGGAGACCCTAAATTTGTCAAGGCGCTGTTCAGATGTGGTGTAGAGTTATGTTGCAAACAGAAGCAAATTAAGCTTTCTGGAGTTTTGCTTGTCTAAATATTAAATTCCTTATTTAGCAATGCATTCTTTATATTCAGCTTACCTGGATTAGGGGATGAATAGCCAAGTTCATGTTCCTTTGCTAACTAGCTGGTCCAAGTTCCAGATTTTTGTTTATTGCAAGTTAAACATATTACAGTTAGATATTCATTGGAGATTAAAGTTTTACCCATTTGGCCGTGGGCTGTTGTGATTTACATCTGTTGGATTTGTATTGACATTAAAGATGTCATACTCACCTTTAAATGAAATTAACAGCACTACCACAACCATGATTTCCATGCTGTTTCCTGTAGAAAAAAAATAACCCCCACTCACTCAAAAACCAATCATCAATTTCTTCAGGACTACGTTAACATGTTTCTGTTCATTTAGCGAGTTCAGAGAAATGCCTCTAAATTATTATTGGTGTACAGGGCTTGGATTTTATAGATGAGGCAAACAGAGATTAGGCATCTATGGCATTACTAATAAGAAGGCATTTCAAGTTGCATTTTTAAGTCTTTTGAAAACAAAATACTTTTAACTTAAATTGTGCTAAAATGGTTGTTATGTGCTACTATGTAATATTTAATAACATTAAAGATTTAGATCATTTATATTAATAATATATAGCGTTTTTGTCTGAACTGCCCAACTGAACACTAAAACACATTAAAATATTGTTGTAATAGTATTATAACTGTGTTCCTCAAACACATACCTTGTATTCACTATCACTTTGTGTAGTCCCAGGATGTAATTGCTATATTTACAAAAAAGAAATTCAAGTGTTTTAGAGAAATGCTTATTGTGCCCTTACACTAATGCTTTAGTTTACTAATTCTACATTTGATGTATGTACTTCAGTGCACCTAAATGCTTGCTTAGTGTAACATAACTTATTATACAAGTCACATTCTTCTGAAATGCTAGAAAAGTCATATATCCATTAATTCATTTTCTAATCTGCTTATCCTTCTGGACTCTTTAAAGTACAGCTAACACCTAAAAAACAGTTTTTGAAAATATAATTTGGTAAAGCAGTTGGCAAACACGTTTGTGTGCATAAGAATATTTTTTATGAAATATACCACCAGTAGAAAAAATCACCACAGCCAAAATCAAGTAGACTTTTTCAAACTATGCTGAAATACACATTATGATTAAGGTTAAGTGTAGAGATTTTCTTTTTTTTTTTTTTCTTTTTTTTGAAAAAAATATTCCACATAATTCAAAATGTGTGATTTCACAAATAGAAAAAATCTAGTTGGGGTTCTTAGGCAAAACTGCTTGTGTCACACCCTTCCCAGTCCTGTTAATGTTTCTCTGTCTTATCTGGCTTCCTGTTTCTGTCTTGTCATGTCCATGTGCCGCCCTCTTGTCAGGCCCCTCACCTGTTTCTGGCTCCACCCCTTCCCAGGTGTCTCTCGTTAGCCCTTGTTGTTTTATACTCCATGTTGTGGCCTTTGTTCTTGCTTGGCGTTTGTTCCCCTGCCGGTATTTTGTTTCCATTCCAGTCTCGTCGGTTTTATCTCCCTGTTGGTTATTTGTCTCCTTGTTGGTTGTTTTTGTAATCTAGTTCAGTATTTCTCAGTTTGCTAGTTGTTTTCTGTGGTTTATTGTCTTCTTTACTCATCATAAAAACACTTTTGCTTTATCTTTTCCTTTATATATTCACAATTATAACAACTACCGCTTTCTATTCTTATTGTGGAATCATATTTTCTTAAGAATAAAAAAACAGGAAGTACAAAAAAAACAGCATAAAAATTATGAATAAAAGTTATTTACATGCAGACGCTATTGGGAACCTGATCAATTACTTTGAACTACAGACTCCCCAAAGATAAAAACATAACTTCATAAAAAATGCCTGTTCCAGAAACTGGTCAGCGAAGCCTGGAGAGACTTAATTCACTTCAGTAAAGGTCAAGCACACATCGACTTTGATTTTTTTATTTCGTTTTTTGGGGGGTTGTTGAAAACACCAGTTAATATATCATTCCCATTAATATAAATGCAGAGAGGCCACTCTTGAGAATGAAGGTTGCAATGTGGTTCCGGCTTTGGCCGTATTGCTCAAGGCAAAAACATTTAATGTATGAATATAAAACCTTCACATGGGTTTAATCTTTTAGAAAGGTTTTTTCACAAGATATTTATCTGGAGCCTTCTACTCTAACAGTGTGACCGGTGTAGACCAGGGATGTTTACTGGGGTGACACAATGTTATTAAAAAAAACAATAAATAAATGCCAAAACTGTTTAATTGCATAAAAAATTATGCATTAGTTTTTCTTTATGCATAGTGAAATTTTATCTAACATTTCTACTCTGTCCATCATTTCCATTTTTACAATTAATGAGTAATTCATATACAGGGGTTGGACAATGAAACTGAAACACCTGGTTTTAGACCACAATCATTTATTAGTATGGTGTAGGGCCTCCTTTTGCGGCCAATACAGCATCAGTTCATCTTGGGAATGACACATACTGCGTCCTGCACAGTGGTCAGAGGGATTTTAAGCCATTCTTCTTGCAGGATAGTGGCCAGGTCACTACGTGATGCTGGTGGAGGTTGGTCCTTCTTGGTGGTATGCTGACATTACCCTGGATACCGTGGCTCTTGATACATCACAAAGACTTGCTGTCTTGGTCACAAAAGCGCCAGCAAGACGTGCACCAACAATTTGTCCTCTTTTGAACTCTGGTATGTCACCCATAATGTTGTGTGCATTGCAGTATTTTGAGCAGAACTGTGCTCTTACCTGCTAACTGAACCTTCACACTCTGCTCTTACTGGTGCAATGTGCAATTAATGAAGATTGGCCACCAGGCTGGTCCAATTTAGCCATGAGACCTCCCACACTAAAATGACAGGGGTTTTAGTTTAATTGTCCAACCCCTGTATTTGTATCAAGCAAAACTAACTTACTGCATGGAAAAAAAAAAGGTTCCATAAAAGTTCATGGGTCTAATGTACTTTGTAGGTGTTGGGTTCAGGTCAAAGTAACCTATGCGTGCAGAAGAGGCTAAAAGGGTTTCTTAGAAAGCCACGATTCAAAAGGCGAAGTCAGAAACAAGCAAAGGTTCGATGCGAAGGCAAACAAACAACAGGCAGATACAAAAACACAGTAAACAAAGCAAACCTCGTAAATAGACCATGAAACAGATGAGACACATCAGTGAGCTGGTTAAGGCTGATCTGGGATAGGTTGGTGGCTGCATACTGGAGGTGACATGCTCACCCAGTGTATCCTGGGAAATCCTCGGGGGCTAGGCTCTGTACTCAGCCAGAGGTATAATAATAGGGTATCATCAGCACTAACTTATTCTAATGTCATACATTGGAATCTAGCCTACAGCACACGCATATATTCACCTATATAGTTTAAACACAGAGTGGCGCTGAAGATGGGACTCGGTGCACATTCGCTTGCCTGAGCATATCAAACTAGCAATACCATGTGCTAATTATTAATCACCATCAGACTCTTATAACAAACTAGATGGCAGAATATCATTCTTTCGTCTTACTTTCTATAACTGGGGTGGCCAGAAGTGTAACCATACTTTAGGCTATGATGGCACTAGCCTCTTGTAGTCACCCCGTGACTATGCATCTGCAGTACTGCTGTTCCAAAGAACCCTCTTACTTTTAAAGAATGTTGACTTTGATGTCAGTTCGCCAGTGTAATGAATTTCCCTGATGGCTGGAATTCTCTTTCATGGTGAATATAAGTTCTCTCATTCCCAATAAAGCATTTATATGTCTGTAAAGGAGGTAAATGTAGTTTGTAAAGCGTGCACCGTGGAACACTAATTCTATTGTAAACTTCCTTGACGAGCGCAGTAAAAGCCATCAGAAGGCCAAATCTGGTCTGACACATAAACACACTCGCACCAGATAGAGTGGGTATGCATGTGCGGTGCCGTGACAAAGCCCTCCTGCTGTGTAGCATAGTGTGCATTTTCCAAGGTCACTCCACTCCATCCTTCGCATCATGTTCCAGTCGTAGCTCGGAGCTGACGTGTGACATGAGAATCTAGTGCCTCGTAAAGTGGAGTTATATAAAGTTGGGCTGCATAGAAGTCACTGGGCCTTGGCGTGTGTGGCTAGATGAGCGTGTTTTCTCCCAAATGCGTTCGAGTAGGGCAGAGAAACAAGGCACACAGATCTGCTGGGTGACTGTAATTGGACCATTCTCTAAATCATGGCAAAGTAGGTATCTATGTTAACAGCAAAGAAACAATCTTATATGTATATACACACACACACACACACACACACAAATATATATATGATATATTTTCAGGTGAGGAATAAATTAGGACACCCCCACATTTATATCCACTTAACCCATAAGAGCCCAGACCCCTTAAGGAAAAATGATGAAGCGTCAGTTATATAATCATAAAGGATCAGTCTTATTGTGACAAAGAGGTCACATGACATCTCTGTAAGTATTATGGGGTCATGATACTAGTAGCATATGTCACAACAACAACAGTTTCATAACTGGTATTCCACCATGGTGTTCTAGAAATGGTGTCAGAATGGGTATGTGTAATATAGAATATTGGTATGTGTAATATAGAATATGGGTATATGTAATGTAGAATATGGGTGTATGTAATATAGAATATGGGTGTGTGTAATATAGAATATGGTTGTGTGTAATATAGAATATGGGAGTATGTAATATAGAATATGGGTATGTGTAATATAGAATATGGGAGTATGTAATATAGAATATGGGAGTATGTAATATAGAACATGGGTATATGTAATATAGAATATGGGTATGTGTAATATAGAATATGGGAGTATGTAATATAGAATATGGGAGTATGTAATATAGAACATGGGTATATGTAATATAGAATATGGGTATGTGTAATATAGAATATGGGAGTATGTAATATAGAATATGGGAGTATGTAATATAGAATATGGGTATATGTAATATAGAATATGGGTGTATGTAATATAGAATATGGGTGTGTGTAATATAGAATATGGGTGTGTGTAATATAGAATATGGGTATGTGTAATATAGAATATGGGTGTATGTAATATAGAATATGGGTATGTGTAATATAGAATATGGGTATGTGTAATATAGAATATGGGTATGTGTAATATAGAATATGGGTGTATGTAATATAGAATATGGGTGTATGTAATATAGAATATGGGTATGTGTAATATAGAATATGGGTATGTGTAATATAGAATATGGGTGTATGTAATATAGAATATGGGTGTATGTAATATAGAATATGGGTATGTGTAATATAGAATATGGGTATGTGTAATGTAGAATATGGGTATGTGTAATATAGAATATGGGTGTATGTAATATAGAATATGGGTGTATGTAATATAGAATATGGGTGTATGTAATATAGAATATGGGTATGTGTAATATAGAATATGGGTATGTGTAATATAGAATATGGGTATGTGTAATATAGAATATGGGTATATGTAATATAGAATATGGGTATATGTAATATAGAATCTGGGTTTAAAAGGCTTGTGACACATACGTCACTGTGGTCTCTTATTGGTTAAAAGTGCTAAATTAACACACAGGTGTATCACATCAGGTGCATGTGACTAGAACATTGTTACTCAGCATTTTAAAGGAGGCTAGCCTTATTTAAACCTCAGACATTTAGTTTGGTGTACTCCTGACTGTGAAAGTGAGAATGAACATCATGGTGATGTAACGCACTCAGTAGTTGGGTGAAGGCTCCCGGGGAGGGAGATCCAACAGGGGGTTAGCTGCTTCCCCCGACCTCCATAAAGAAATCCAGGCGAGACACAGCCGTTCAGAGTACTGGACCATTTATTGGGCAGAGGAGCACCCAGACCTCATGGTTACAATCCCAGATAACGCTGCAGCAAAACATACAGATTACAAAAAATTCCTAATGATTCCACGTGCCGTACTTATAAACCGCGCTCAATGCCAGCACTTAAAGTGACCGTTACAGTGAGGTCAAAAGAGCTGTCTGATGCCTTCAGATAGGTTGTAGCAGCCTATGAGTCTGGTAAGGGATTTAAAAAGATCTTTACAGAGTCAGCAATCAGTCATTCCAGTGTCCGGAAAATAGTGTACAAGTGGAGGACAATAAGACCAACTGCTAACATGCCCCGGTCTGCCCGTCCAAGCAAGTTCACCCCGAGAGTAGGCCGCAAGATGCTGAAAGAAGTTTCCAAAAACCCTGAAATGTCATCATAGGACCTACAGCATGCTTCTGTTGTTGGGAAAGAGAAAGAGACTGCACAACTTGCATGGAGTAATGGAATCAACCATGAATTCTATTGTGTATCCGAGGGTGCTTGAGGAACGCGAGGATGTGGTACCATCAGTTAAAAAAAACCCCAAATAAAACACTACAGTGGAACTGGACCCTGCAACATGACAGTGACCCGAAACCTACATAAAGTAAATTGACCAAAGACTGGCTGAAAACTAAGAGATGGGGAGTTCTGGAATGGCTGAGCCAAAGCCCAAATCTTAATCCCATTGAGATGGTGTGCAATCTCTTGATGCATGCAAGAAGCCCCTTAAACATCTCGCAGCAGTGGGACAAACTTTCCTCAGCACGATGAGATTAGTAGATGGCTACAAGAAGTGTCTAACTGAAGTGGATTCCACTTTGGCTGAAATAACTTTAGTGAGATGCTTCTTGTAGCCATCTACTAGTTTCCGACATCATGCTAAAGAAAGTATATATGCATGCGTATATATATATATATATATATATATATATATATATATATATATATATATATATATATATATATATATATATATATATATACATATATGTATACACTATGGTGTTTCCATTCTCAAGGCTTCTTGAAAACAACACAACCTTTCAAAGCTTGGTGTCCCTGCAATGGCCGGCAACTGTATTTTTCTCACATCTGAAGTGAAATATAATATTTGTAAATTGATTTAACAAGATATTAGTACTCATCTCTGTGATTTGTTTGTAAAGAGCAGCTGGTTTAAAACCTTGTGATGAGGATTTGACATGACAGTAGACAGATAAGTGTAAGGCTTAGAATAATAAAAGATAGATAACCTAACGACCGGCAATAGTCCGCGAGCTCATTATTTCAATTACTTCAATTGTTAAGCACAGGGCTTGGAGCTTCTACGTGACATTCATACAAACGTTCCTGTTTTACTACCAGTTCTATCAGGTTGAATAACAAGCTGCTGATGACCACCATGATAAAGGTCAATGCTTATTTAAAATGATGGCATTTGATAGTCAGAGAATGGATCATTGTTAGAGTGTCAGCTAATTAACACATACCCAACACACAATGCATGTTAACCTTGTTTAAAAGATGTGAAATACTGCAGTCCTACCACACGCACTATAAAAGTGAAGACAACAGGTAGCTGTAAATCTGTGCCTGTGAAATGCGTGCCCAAACTAGATTTTATTATGTGGCTTATAGCATAGAAACACAAATGTCTCCCACTTCTTTGGTTAAACACAAGAGATGATGGCCAACATGTTCCAATCCAAACAGGACAGTAAGAAAAATGTAGAATATATAATCTCAGGACAAATACTAAAGATCAAATAGACCATAGAGGAGTCACTTTTGATTATTCTAAGGCCTATCTGATACTAGTATCATGTGAAGGTGTAGGGAGCCTTTTTTCAGTTAAAGGTTTTCTAGAACCTTATGTGCAAGTCAAGAACTTGTAAGGGTCCGGGCTGTACTGCTGGCAGCCAGCAGAGGGCGGCTGCAGCAGCGCCGTTCTTGGGGAACTACAGCCCGGAACTCCAAACCCCAGAATGCCCCCCGGGCTGATCAAGCCAACAAGCGGCACCTGAGGTGGCAGTCATTTAAGCCCCCACCACACAAACACCTCCGCTGCACCTTTGTAGAGGGGTAGCTGGTACGGTACACCTGAAAGAAAAGAGAAAAAGAAAAGAGAAAGCTAAGCAAAAAAAAAAGAGAAAAAAAAGAGAAAGCTAAGCAAAAGAAAAGAAAAGAGAAAAAAAAAGAGAAAGCTAAGCAAAAGAAAAGAGAAAAAAGAGAAAGCTAAGCAAAAGAAAAGAAAAGAAAAGGAAAAGAGAAAAGCAACAAGTGTTTAAAATAATTAACTACAAAGAGTAGAGAGCATGGGTCACTCTCCACGCAAAGATCTACAAGTGATTTTTATCAACTTCTCCTTTTGTTTGAGAACGCCATCCTGGCTTCTCCTTTGTTTGTTTTTTCCCGCCATTTCTTCCCCGCCCCCCCTCACAAAACCCCTCCTGACTTACCTCTCGCATAGCGCAGTGGTAGCACGTGGGGTTCTCACTCCAAAGGTCGGGGGTTCATCCCCGCCTAAACCAAAATTCCAAAACACGTTCTCGAAAAGGCTTCACACATAGTTTCACGTGCATCCACATCCAGGATTTCCGTTTGCTTGCAATTTAACATTTACATCACCGCAAACGGATTCCTGCCCTGCTTCCACACCCCCAACCGTGCCGTGACAGAACTGTTTAGAAATCTTTGTTTAAGCGTTCTATAGAAAGTTTTCCTTTTGAATAGACACTATTGTTCAAGTTTGGCATCACTGTTTTGAGTAAGACAGAATGAACGTCGCTGATAAATGTAAACAAAATCTATTTACGATAATGATAATATCCTATACTTTTTAAACAGTTGTGTATGATACAATGAAAACCAAAATAACTTTTGAAAGTGTTATGCCAATATTGGAACTTAAATGCAACATTCGTATCAGTCATCGGGTTACCTATTACTGATACATAAACATGCTGATGTTTGCCAGTAAATAGAACTTTACAACAAGTCATCAGTGTAGGATGACAACAAGCAGTAACAGTCTTCATGGCTAAATCTGTAACTGAAGTATTTCATGTGAAAAACATAACAGTCCGTTACCTAAATATAACTCAGGCTTCTCTCAGTAAACCATCATCTGCTGCTGTGTAGTCACTTACTGCCTGAGTTAATGTGAGTCCAAACTGCCTAGTCTTTACCCTGGATTTAGCCTTTAGCCAGCTATCCAGGCCAATGTGTTCACTAGCCCTGTGTGAGGTGCAGTCAGCTGTGTCACAGGGTCGTTGGGTCCAATGCTGCAATGAAGCAGGAATAACGATGTTATTGAGTAAACAATGGTGATTTACACTAATCAAACTTGTAAATGCATCTCAGTCAAGCTGAGTATGTTATCTGTGACACACCACATACATTTTAACAAAGTAAAATAACCAAAGTATTAAAACGGTAAAATGTAATTGTACAAATATTAAGGTCAGTTAGGTTATGTAGGGTTAGTATCATTATAGTGCTCCGTACTGGCCTATTTTATATGTATCAGGCATCAGTATCACAAGATAAGATATGATGCTTTTGTCATTGCACAGTGTACAATGAAATTGAGCAGCAATCCAGCGGCACTTTACACACAATATAATCAAACCTTTTTGTTCCCTCATTAGGGAAGACGTGGTATCTAAAAAGTGAGATCTATGCTTTAGAGCATGTATATGCAGGTTTGGATGGTGTTGTCATTTTAATGGCAGTGAAGATGGTATGCTGGAAACCTCCCATGTTTCCAGATGTTTCTGTAAGGAAATGGATTTATTTTGATATATTACAAACTTCTGACACGTTTGGGTGGAGGAATATATCTGAAACTCATCCTTCTTTTAGTCTAACTCTGTATACCCTTCCATCTCTACTTCTGTTTCCTATGATGAAGTTTTCACGATACCAACCACCACCAAGCATCTTCTTTCTGTTTCTCAGTCCTATATCTCTCCTGCTACCATCATAAAAAGAGAAAAAGGGGGGATTTTAGTGCAAGGAATTCTTCCTTTGCCTCTAATAGTCTTCACTCATACTACCACCGCCATGTTGAAGGAGGACTCAGAACTTAGTAGTAGCTCAGGTGCCAGTAAGCAGTTTTAAGGTTTTAAACATTAAACATAATAAGCTAACACCAACTATAAATCCTGTATTCATGGTGCTTAATAAATGCAGTATAAGTCCCTATATGGCATACATGGCTGGCATAAGCTTGTATAATTGCTTAGAAGTACTTAGAGTTACATGCACACCACTTTATTAATCAAGAACATGTAGCTTTATGATGTCAGGATCCATTGCACATTATAGTATCTGACATAAGAACGTTTATGTTGGCCAAAAGACAGAAACAAAAAATGATAGCCACCTTGTTTAGGAATATTTCTAGCTTGTGAATTAGATTTATGCTAGCTTGGGCAATCCCAGCCTTAAAAAGCTCCTGCATGGAGAGATGAAGCCGAGCAGCATATTCACATCAGATGAGCATGAGCATGAGTGAGTAAGACAGACCCCTCAATGACATGAGCCATGGCCTGCCTTTCGCACAGCACACATTTTCTTGTGCGGATTTAAAGCAGTGCTTCTCTCCATGCTCTTAGCTTTTCTCGGAAAGTGTTGAAAGGAAATGGATGAGTGCTTTTTTAATATTCAGCTAGAATCTATACATTATTGAATACACAGATTGCTAAATTGTATGTTCTGTATTACCAGTTTAGATGTGAATGTCTGACTTCATTTAAAGCCTGTAAAGTCACGACAGAATATTTAAAAAGTTATAATATCTGATCTATGTACTTGGTAACAGTGTGTTGTAAGCATATTTATAGCTGTAATAATGCCTCATAAAGCTGTAATAATGCACTGTAATTACCTGAACTGTTTTGTTCCAAAATGTTGTTTGTTCATATACAACAGTTTTGAATAGAATCACTTTTTAAACAAATAAAAAAAAAAAATCCATGTTGAAGGTGGTATTAATCATATTATTGGATTGATATTTCTTGTACTTGTGAAGCCCAGTCCCAGCAACACCATATTAGTTTACAGATGACTTGCAATGCCATTTTAAAAGATAATGACCTGCACATAATATTAATGTACCTATAATACTCAATAACACTGATGAATATTGTAACATTTATGTAATAAATATGTAATAAATATTAGATTTACATTTATATGTATGCTATACGTGTCTGGTTGCACCATTTGACTTGTTGTGTCTAATGGTTGTGCCACCTGACTTTCTGATGTCAAATGAAACAGGCATCTACTTTAACACCCATAGAAACCCTGTCCTTAAACTAGAGTTCCTACTCACATTTTTACAATAAACATTATTTATAATGCATGGCATATTTTTGTGGTTTTGTGGTGCTTTAGATGTTTTATAATCAATCTGTATAGAAACTATTGTAATTGATAGTGACTAGTGTTACTACATGTTACATGTTACCAAATATTTAAGCCTTATAACGCATCATTAGTGAGTTTATAAATGTGCTTATGAAGCTTAATAACTTGCTCCTGGCTCGTCTTCCTCTGCTTGCAACTGATCTAGAACGAGTAGCATGGCACTCCACTGGTGCTTTCTTGTAACTGCCAGCATTAAATTTAAAACCCCAATGCCTGCCTACAAAAATGGACCAACGCCTCCCTGCCAATGTTCAAAATTCTGCACCTCAAGCCCTTCAGGCTTCAAGTACAGCTTTTCTTGAGCTGCCATCCTTCAAGACACTCAGAAAACAAGCATCCAGATGGTGAAACGAACTTCCACTGCCTATCCGAAGGACTCTCACTTGGTCTTTAAATGCAGACCGGAGACCCATCTCTTTGTGAACCTTTTAAAAGTGGATTCATTATTTCTGGGAGTGTTTATATTGGAACTCAACAGTAAAACAAATACACACCCCCTTTCAGACATTCTGCCCAACACATTTACGGACACGCATTCTATGGTTTCAGTGGAATCAATATACAGTCACATGATTATTATCTCTTACATATACCATATGTATTCCATTAGCTTCATTATCTTAGTATATTATAACCTGATTCACATGCAGTGGTGTGAAAAACACACATAATCTCTCTCTCTGCCAACATCTAATATTTTATTCAGAATAGAACACAAATCACAGATCAAAAGTTTAAACTGAGAGAATGTATCATTTTAAGGGAAAAATATGTTCAAAATTTCATGCCGTCAACAAATCCCAAAAAAGTTGGGACAAGTAGCAATAAGTGGATGGAAAAAGGAAATTGAGCATATAACGAACAGCTGGAAGACCAATTAACACTAATGAGGTCAATTGACAACATGATTGGGTATAAAAAGAGCTTCTCAGAGTGTCAGTGTCTCTCTGAAGCCAAGATGGTAAGAGGATCACCAATTCCACCATTGTTCCGCAGAAAGATAGTGCAGCAATACCAGAATGGTGTTACCCAGCGTAAAATAGCAAAGACTTTTAAGTTATCATCATCAACCGTGCATAACATCATCAAAAGATTCAGAGAATCTGGAACAATCGCTGTGCGTAAGGGTCAAGGCCGTAAAACTCTACTGGATGCTCGTGATCTCCGGGCCCTTAAACGTCACTGCACCTCAAACAGGAATGCCACTGTCAAGGAAATAACAGAATGGGCTCAGGAATACTTCCAGAAAGCATTGTCAGTGAACACTTTCTTCATGAATGGATTTTTTTAATCATACACACATAATCTAAGCACTTCTTTTCGTGTATTTTATTAAACCAATGCTGTGTTTACCTTTTTACCTTCCTAGGAATTTATCTTTCCAGATATTTTGTCTGGTAATGTCATACCAGTAATAGAGTGTCTGCTAAATGCCATGTATGAATTTGTATTATGGATTAATACATATCATGAAATCTGGCATGTCACATACCCATGCTATATAAAGTGTTGCGCATATAATTATAACTACTTAGGAGTATTATGAAGTGTTATGTATGCCTTATGACATGTATAATGTATTTCATTATGCATAATACATGTGTCATGCATAATTCATAGAAAGTGTTAGCCCTGTTCTGTATCTACTGCTAACTTCTATTCAAACCTAATGCTTTCAAAAGGCAATTAATATGACAGGTGTAAGATTTTTGCAGTCCTCTCAAAGAAGATCTCTAAAGTGATAAAAATGAGGGAAAAGGAACAGAACAAACCTGGAAAAAAAGAAAACCTGAAGCTGGCATTTTTGACAACTGCCTATTTCCTCCACACTCATGCCTTTCTTATCTTAATTCTTTAAGGGCTGTCTGCCAGTCAAGTGTGCTTGGGTGTTCCAGGTTGGCTCAAATCCGCTTTATTGGCTAAATGTCATTTTCATGTCCCATATGGTGCCTGAAGACACAGCTAACCTCCACTCTGTGTTCTCGCAATAGCACGTCTCCCCAGGGACGTTGTATTATGACACGGTGCAGTCCCCAGTGTGTGGAGCAGCTTTGGCATGATACCCAGGATGGTGTTATTTTAATTCCACGCTGATGTCAGTTTGTCCCAAGCGATTTGTTGCTTTAAGGCGCTGCCAGGTAGCATTGTGCTCTTCTGTTTAAACATCTTAACATGTTTGAAGGATTCAGTCGGTGCACTTTTCTTTGAAAGCAAAACAATGGAGCACGATAAACAAGACAAGATGGCTCGAATGTAGAAATGACAGCTGGGGTCTGACTGCATCACTCACAAAAGGTGGAACTTGATCCTAACAGGAAGCGATCAGCTGTGCGTCTCATGACAGTTGAAGAACAGTAATGTATTATGAGAGCACCAGTCGGCTGTCAGTTATTTGTTTGTGTATGTGGGTGAGCACTGCTAAGCATCCCTTCTTTATTTGTTTCGTTTAAACTACTTCGTTTTACCACTAAAGTGGTAAGTGAATGTGATTTCCACCTTCACATTTGTTCTATTCATTGCAATTCATGACATTTATTGATAAAAGAATTTTAAGAAAGTTACTTGTGGCAAAGGTGGCATCTTCAGGGCTTCATAGGGGTGATTCCATTCCTGCCCCTACTGGGAACTGTGTGATAATATTCAAGACGCATGGGATGGATCTCAGGACATCTTTAGGAACCTCTACAACTCCATGCCATGATGTCTGGAATGTTGTCGGTGGCTCAACGTCATACTGAGAGACAGTACTTCTGTGGCTCATTATATATTGCCCATATCAGTTTAGATATGTCATGATCTATTGTTCCTGGTAACCTTTATCTTCCTTTCCAATAGCACTGCAGTCCCACACAATTTCTACTGGGTGCAACTATTCTTTGACAGTGAGCACCAGTTGAAAAATGAGTCACCTGTTGGGATTTGAGTTGCCATGGACTGGATGAGTTTCTGGGTTTAAGCCACATCAAGGTTCAGACTCTCTTGCATCATAGAATTGCACAGTTGGGCCAGATTTGGTGGATGCCTTCCCTGGCACAAATCTGAGGAAAGTTTCCTATGGACTGTGATTTTAGCCACTGCTGGTACTGCCGTATGACTGTATGCTTCCATACACCTGCAGATTCAGCTACGTTGGTCTTTGGCACGCCCAAATGCAGTCACTCCTTTTAGCCAATCAATAACATCTACTTTGTGACCCACTCTCCACACATTGAACAAGACATTCACTGCACTGTACTACGTCTTCTCAACCTCTCAAATGAACATTACTGCAGGAGCCTGGAGTTAATGCCACCTTAAACGCACAGCCAAACACTTGTTTTGTCTGGTAATATTTAAATTCTTTTTTAATATGGTCTTTTAAAGGGTGCTTTTTCTTTTCAAGGGCCTTTCTGATTGATTTTCTAATACCACTGTCTCACTTTCTGAGTGTACTATTGGGAGGTGCTGGGCTTGACCATGGAGACTCTGACAGAAGGTCTCCTCATTAGGGGGAACTAGGCAGAACCTCCAGTTATCCAATAGGAGGACATTCACTTTGGAGCCATTTGGAGGCTGGATGCACATCCCTGGCCAAACCCCAGTTGAAGATCAACAGAGAAAGATCAAATAGATCAGAGCCACTGCTCGAGGGTTAGGAAGCCTCTGTGAAAGTTTGGTTCTTTGTTGCACTATACCGCTTTTGACAGACATTTGATGGGGTGAGACATGGGCTACATAGCAAACTCCAAAAGCAGGGAATCCTCCCATGCAGAGAAGACCATAGAAAGTTTCTGACTTTAGCTTTGTATCATATTTTAGATCCACAGGAACATTGCATGATAACAGCAAAGCCTGGCGCTTTCCTTTTGACAAATGGATTTTTATTTTTATTTTTTGCTCAGATCATATATCACATATAACCGAACGAAACAGCAGTGAGCTTCATCCAGTTCCTCACAGAAATCAGCTTTTTCTTTTAGGGAAATCAGTGTGAGGAACTTCTCAATATTTAAAGGCTTTCTACTGTTTGGGAAGAGAATGAGGTCAATCGACAAAAATTGAATTTGAATGTGAGTGAGGAGGGTGTCAGGCTTAATTTGCCTTTGTTTGGAGCTAATGCGTCTATTCTACGTCCTTGATAGTCTACAGCTGTAGAATTATACGAAAACTGCCATGTCCATTGGCAATGCAACTATTCCCTGATGGCACAGGAACTGAGGACCACTCAGTTGTTTGTCTTGTGTTTATACATTTCTAGCAAATACTTGCACAAAAGTCTGAGGAAAATACAGCTAACCTAAAATATTACAAGGAAACAGCATTTTATTAATACATATGCAGTACACTAGCGTACTATAGTACTATTCAAATAGTAGAGGTTTCTTTTCATTTATTTTGTATCCAGTTAAAATAACCATCAAATACATTTATTAATTTTTCATGAGATATTTATGAGACAATTAAATATAAAATAACCTATGTGCATAAAGGAAGGGGAAGGTAACAGGAAAATAAGTGGAATTCACTCAATAAATTGTTAAAAGATAACAAAGAAAATAGGACTTCTATTCAGCATGCACAATCTGGTAGACCACCAAATCTGTGCCCATCAGAAAAACAATACTTAAAGTTTTCATCCTTTAAAGGTTTTATTCAGTAAGAAGACACCTTAACGCTATGGATAATGGGTAAGAAAGAACGTACATCTGCCAAAAGACCATTACCAAGAGAAGGACAAAGACAAAAAGAGAAAATTTTGCTCTAGAACAACAAAACTGGACACATGCTTGGCAAACAGAAGACTCTAAAGTGTAATTGCCGTTATTTAGATCTAAATAAGCATACATTTGAAATTTGGAAGCGTTCACATGATTCGCATGGGAAAATACTGAGGCACATGACTGAAATATTAAAATATAAGAAAACTTAAGCATGCACTTAAAAATGCACTGTCCACCATAGAGCCCAGAGCTCAGCCTCTTTGAATACATTTGGGATCATGTATAAAGTCATGAGAAGCATAAAGCAGTTGGTAACTAGATGAGAACAAAGCTGGTGAGAAGGTGTCAACATCTGCATGTGTAAGTAAAAACGACAGATTAAGTCGAAAAGCATAGACATGAAGTTAGTTTCGTCTGTGACGGAGAAACCACTGTTTGAAAAACACAGACGTTAAGTAATTTCTCAGTCAGAAAGCCCTCTTCTATATCTGAGGTGAAGGACAGTCAAGATGTAAACTCTGAGTGGGTTTGAGGTCTTGCTGCGGTGACCAATGGAGCTGAAAGACCCCGCTTTCTAAATTAACCCCACCCCCACTCCTTTCTGTTTCCACATGAAGGCCCACAAAAACACACTAAAACAAATGGCACAATAACCTCAGCCCAGGTCCATAATTACTCCCAGTGTGAATGCTAAAGCATTTGGCCGCTCGTTACGAGCACCTGTCTGCCCTCTGTGAAGCCTACACAAATTTTACCGTCTATTACTTCTTTATTTATTTATTTATGTAGCGCCCTCTGCTTGAATGAAGACCTGTCAAAACCTCCATTAGTGCAAATTGTCTTATATTATGATAATTGCGCATAACCATTTACCAAAAGTTACTTGGGATAGATTAAGAAGTGATTCGAAACTACATCACTCTCTAAGGGTGTGATCACGTCCTTGCCCAACAGTTCAAGAATAATGGAAGGTTGAACATGAACAAAGTGTTTTATTTCTTTCCCAAGGTGGTGATATTGCATAGACCTAATGTAATTGGAGTGACTATACGAAAGTTTCTCCCATCTCTAGAGAAGATAATGGTTAAATCTTTCTCCCAGCAGACTTTGACAACCAGAAAGCACTCTGATAATCTTATCCCACATACATAATCACATTACATGTCTCATATAGACACAGTAATAATAATTAAACAGCAGCTCCAAAGCTCCAGTGCACAGAACAAGGTCATGCCTCATCAGAAGTTGTAAGAGTCACATGTAGCAATATATCATCATCAAAAGAACAGAATAGGACAAATAGCTGCACCCAGAAGGGAGGCTTGATATTGTGAGACATGCAAATGATTCACACTCGACTGTGCATGTGACGTAAGCAAGCACAGGCCTTATCAATCTACCTGACTGACCCAGCAGCCATGACTGTGGACATTCAGCGGTGAGCAGTGATGCCCTCCATGGGTCATCCTGTTAGTGCCAGCACCATTGGCAGACGGCTGCACAACACAGGACGGCATGCACGCAGACCGTTACCACGACTGCCCTGAACACCAAGTCAATGTTGCTAAAGACTGCCATGGTGGAGTGACTCAGAATGTCAGTGGGTCATCTTCAGTGACGGGTCCCACTCCCAGCGGAGGCACTGTGGTAGATGTACGATTTGCTGTCATGTGTTATCCGTCGTGAAGGCCTGGTGTCACTCCATCTCCAACCCTACCACAAAATCTGCAGGGACTGTGTAAGAATATTTAAGCTGCATGGGATGGATTATCACAGGACACCATTAGGAACCTCTACAACTCTCATTTTTAGGCCTATACTAAAGCAATAAGATACAGGGGTTGGACAATGAAACTGAAACACCTGTCCTTTTAGTGTGGGAGGTCTCATGGCTAAATTGGACCAGCCTGGTGGCCAATCTTCATTGATTGCACATTGCACCAGTAAGAGCAGAGTGTGAAGGTTCAGTTAGCAGGTAAGAGCACAGTTCTGCTCAAAATACTGCAATGCACACAGCATTATGGGTGACATACCAGAGTTCAAAAGAGGACAAACTGTTGGTGCACGTCTTGCTGGCGCATCTGTGACCAAGACAGCAAGTCTTTGTGATGTATCAAGAGCCACGGTATCCAGGGTAATGTCAGCATACCACCAAGAAGGACGAACCTCCACCAGCATCACGTAGTGACCTGGCCACTATCCTGCAAGAAGAATGGCTTAAAGTCCCTCTGACCACTGTGCAGGACGCAGTATATGTCATTCCCAAGACCAACTGACGCTGTATTGGCCGCAAAAGGAGGCCCTACACCATACTAATAAATGATTGTGGTCTAAAACCAGGTGTTTCAGTTTCATTGTACAACCCCTGTACATCATAATGTTTCTTAAAATGCACACAGGTTTGAATTTAATATATAACAAAATGCACAGGGTTTTAAGAAAGTAAGTTAAGTTGTTATTAATAATAATTGACATAAATAAGCATTCCATCAAGCTGTGTGGTGGCACCCTGCTCCCTAATAATGCACTAGGTAGAAATTTAAATGCTGGCTCTGTGCATAGTATTTCTAAGATATAGCCATTTGGCACATCCAGACTCCACAAATAGAATACTGTTTAATGTAGAAGCTAGAATTTCAAATTTTTTATAGCACACTTTTTGGTATGGGGCCATTTAAGACTACTTCTGACTGAAACATGGACATTTTAAGAGTGTTGGACTTTTGTATTTCAGTTTTACAGAATTATACTGTAAGTATTTTAATTTAAGCCTGTGATATTAATGTACGTGAGCTAGCTGACCAGCTTAGCTCTTGGTTAAGACATTAAATTGTCCGGCCCATCAGATGAAACAAAATCAGGCTTTTACTTTATTAGTAGCAAAAATTTTCCAACTGATTTCAGACTCTACTCAGAGGCATAATGCTACCAACAGAATACAACAGCATGACAGCCCCATGTAGTCAGTCAGGTACAGCGATAAGGGCCAACCTTGCTTAAGGCACATGTACAGCCAAGTGTGGAACTTGAATCATTCATGTCTCACGATCTCATACATACCCACCAACTTTCATTCCTGTCAGTTGATTCCTTCTGGGTGCATCTATTTGTGCAACTGTTCTTTGATGATGATTGTAATATTAATCAATAATAAATGCAGCTAGAAATATCGCTTCATAGGTACACATCCTTCAAAAGAACAGCTCCTGTATGAATTTATCCCGGACATGATTTATAACGCTACTTTAGGAAAGGCGTCTTTATCTGAAAAACCATACAGAGTGGAGCTCTGCGTCCAGGCAGGGGCTACGACCTGTACTCTGCTCTCTGTACACTATAAGCGGTGGTTGCAAATGAAGCAGGTTCCAAGTAAACAAGAGGTCACTTCGTGAAGGTGACGGCTAATTGGGACTATTTATCAACACGCCCGGGCCCACTCTGACAAGTACATGCTTTTTCCTGGCTTTCATTACAGCTATCTATAATGAGGGAACAAAGTAGGCCATCTAGTGATTTGCTCAATGGACACAGAGAGCGTGGAGTATGAGGTCTGTTCTGGAAAACTTAAGAAAGTGCTCCGAAAGCAGCATTTCTGTTAAGGTCCACACAAGAAGCATTTCGGAATTTTTTTTTCCAGTTCTCCTTTCGATGGAACAGATAAACTTACATTTTAATCTCTAGAGCTGCAGTTTTTCACCAGCAGTAACAGAAACATAGTGCAGTGTTCATTTGTATTTGTAAGTAGATAAGGAAATACATATGATGAAAAACTGCTGTTCTAGTTTTGCCACATTTGTCACTTGTTGACATCAAAATGAACCAAAAAGTGACAAGACAAATAGTCATATCCCACCTAAAACACATTCTGAGGAGATGGGGGATATGGCATATATGATACGGACATGACATCATATAGGGTTTGACCATTTAAGGGGGCACAGGAAAATCAGGTGCATCCAACAACACGACAGTGTTTAGTTCTTTGCAGCTCTGCTGCTGCAACAGCCCTTTCTAGAGATAGCTCTGAAGCCACGGGGGAGCTACTCAGGTAGGGGGTGGTATTATTCTAATAAGCTTCCACTTGACACGGAAAGAGGAGCCAAATCTGATCCTGCGAGTTTTCTGATCTAGGCAGCCTACAATGGGGATTATTTCTTTATTTCACAGCTTGAGGATTGGTAGGAACTCTAGATATCCAATATTCCCTTAAGAATAAGTCTGCAAGCCTTAAATCCACTCATCCTGCAGGTTTTGTGGTAGGCCTGGAAGTGGAGTGACACCAGGCTTTCTGGGCATGTGATGTGTAACAACAAACTGTTCTTGGTGCTGACCACGATGTCTTCACATTCATTTGTCAACCATCTCCACCAAGGCCAAGCATTTCTGCTGCTATTCGGAGTCAGTCCTGCTATTCTGACAGACTGGCACGACACCATTGCAGTCTTTGGTGATGTTGATGTGGTGTTAAGGTCATCATAACAGTCTGCGTGCATGCAGTCCTGCCTTGTGGAGCCACCTGTCAAAGGTGGAGGCCATCACTCCTCGCTGAATGCCCACAGTCATGGCTGTTGTGTGTCACGCTTCCGGGCTTTCCTGCTCCTCCCGCTCTCCTGAACTCCACTTCCCAGAGGACAGCGCTTGATGACGTCAGCTCCATGTGCTCGACGCAGACGTGCCAATTCGTTCGCGATCACCTGAGTTTTAGTCAGCTGACCCAAAACTGTTTGTATTTAAAGTCCGGGTTCCCAGATGCTCTTCGCAAAGCTTTGCCTACCTTGTAGCAATTCTGAGCGTTCTTCTTTCCTGTATGGTATTCTGGTTCTGACTCTCTTTCAGTTCGTGACTACCCCTTTATCGGGTTATGTCTATTGTCTGGTCTCTGAACTTTGCTCTGCATTATCTACCTCTCTTTAGCTTATCCCTTTAAACTTGGTTGCCTTTGCGGACTGCTTTCTCCTGTGTCCGACCTGTGCCTGTCCCTGACTACGCTTTCTTCTTACTCTTGGCCTGGTTTGTCATTGTTGCTTAGCCTGTGTTTTTATATTAAAGCTACTTTGTTTTTACAACTCTGCAAACGTCGACCCAGAGTCTTTTTCCTGACATTGTGTCAGTCAGGTACAGTGATACGTCTCATGCATATCGATGAAAGAAACTAGAATCATTGGAATGTCTCAATGTCAAAGCCAAACTATCTAACACGTTTTACTTCCAGAGTGGCTGATTCAGCTCAGGTGCAGTGCAACTGTTGGTGCAACTATGCTATTGACAATGAGTGTAAATAGCCTTGGTGATTTTGTTTTCAGCTCTGCTTCTTAATGACTACCAATCTATGGAACCCAGTTATTCGTAAGCAAGATTGAAAATGAGGTGTAAATGTGTTTCTATGACGCACATATGTTGAGCAATGAGTTTAATGTTAATTGGCTATAATTATTCAGCTGCAACTTGTAACTTTGTGACATGTTAATCAAGCAATATGGGCAGGTAATGCTTTTCTGAATGATTAAACAAGGTAACAAATGCTAGAAAATGATCCTATTTCAGTGGCAAGCACACTCTTACAATTCTCGGCCTAAAACAGGAGCCCCAAAACTGTCAAACGTTGGACTTTAATTGATAACAAAGTTATGTAACCTTTCAAAGAAAGAAGAGTCAATACTCTTCCACTCAGCATTCGAACTGTAACGTTAGCTCGTATTACATGTGAAACCAAATATTACCCATGTTACGCGGGACGAGGGGACCGGATGCAAATGCAAGTCAGTTTAATGAAATAACGAATAAAACAAAAACCAAGGAGACTATACAAGGGAACCGGGCTGGACAACAACAGACGCATAGAAACTTACTATACAAGGGAAAGCAATAGAAAAACTAACAGGACATAGAAACTTACTATACAAGGGAACCGGGCTGGACAACAACAGACGCATAGAAACTTACTATACAAGGGAACCGGGCTGGACAACAACAGACGCATAGAAACTTACTATACAAGGGAACCGGGCTGGACAACAACAGACGCATAGAAACTTACTATACAAGGGAACCGGGCTGGACAACAACAGACGCATAGAAACTTACTATACAAGGGAACCTGGCTGGACAACAACAGACGCATCGAAAATTAATATACACGGGAACCGGGCTGGACAACAACAGACGCATAGAAACTTAATATACAAGGGAACCGGGCTGGACAACCACAGACACATAGAAACTTGCTATACAAGGGAACCGGGCTGGACAACCACAGACACATAGAAACTTGCTATACAAGGGAACCGGGCTGGACAACCACAGACACATAGAAACTTGCTATACAAGGGAACCGGGCTGGACAACCACAGACACATAGAAACTTGCTATACAAGGGAACCGGGCTGGACAACCACAGACACATAAAAACTTAGAGGACTTCACTTAATCAAGAAGGCAAGGGACCGGTAGGGAGACAAAACACCAAACAAGAACAAAGAGCAGACACCGGGTATAAGACTGCTAGGGCTGACAAGAGACACCTGGGAAGGGGCGGAGCTACAAACACAGGGCCTAGAGGGCGGAGACAGGAGGGGCACATGACCAAAACAGACAGACGCACATGGGGCAAGACAACAAAGGTCACATGATCGAAAGAAAAGCACATGGACAGGCAGACAGACATGGCAGGGTGTGACAACCCATTAGGTTTAAATCTGGACTGACCAGGCACAAAACATGAATTTAGGCCTGGTCATTTTCGCATGGGTACATGTTACGTGCTCTGAAAACGTCTATATGCCCTGTTAATCAGAACTCATAAATAACCGACAGCTAATTTTATAATGATTAGTAGGCTGCTTTGTTTTGAAAATGTCAGAATCAATTGATTATGCTTGTAACAGGGTATTTAAAAGCAAGTCGTGTGAGCTGGAGCCTGAAACGTATGTAAAGAAGGTCTTAATCAGCTATTAACAAGACACAGTTCATAAGTTCATCTAATAGCAAAGGAGTAAATCCATCTCTATGATCCATTTGATGGTTGCAAATGACTTTAGAACAGTGTGCACATGATGGAATGTCATCTTTAAGATCTTTATTAATGAATTCGCAAGGCTGAAGTGTAATGTATTCATACTTAATAATCGATACCATGCTCCTGGTAAATGCTTACAAATGGCCTTGGAATTGATTTTAAATAAGGAGCTACATTTCAGAAATCTTTAGTAATCAATTTCCAAGACCAGCTAAAGTGAAACTTATTCAGCCTCTAAGAGCATTTTATGTTCTCTGTGTCTTCAAGGCTGCTGCTAACGTGAAGTCAAATGTAAGTACAGGCTATTCAAGTCGTAGCAGAGTCAAGGATTTATAAAGCCATGGATTTTTTAATTCACTCAAAAAGATGTATTCTAGGTGAATATTTGAATTGTCTATGTGTCTAACAAGATTTGACAATATTTAATTTGAGGGTTTCTTTTTTTATGATTAACGCCTGGTCCACATGTCATATTGAGCCACCTTGCATGTATAAGCTGGTAGTAACTTAAACCTCCTATAGATGGCACTGCACGAGGATGATGAGACTATAAATACCTGCAGAATGTGAGTGACGGGATACATAGATTGAGAAGAGCTGTTACAGTGCAGTGAATGTCTCATGGAAAACAGGTCCAAAGCAGATGTTAATGATTGGCTAAAAGGAGTGATTGTATTTGGGCATGCCAAAGACCAGCAGTGGCAGAAATCCCAGTCTACAGGATATTCTACTTAGAATTGTGCCAGGGAAAGCATCCGCCAAATCTGGCCAAAAGAGACAAATCTTTAAAGCAGGAGTATCTGAATATTGATGTTGCCAACATCCAGAAACTTGTCCAGTCCATGCCAAATCAAATTACATCTGTTATTTGTGCTAGTGAAAGTATTACTTGTTTCACAGGTAACAGATTTTTTGTCCATTCAGCATATAACAAGTCTGAAAGCACTAAAGCATGTGCACATATACTCATCGTCAAAATAATAGCTGCACCCAGAAGGAATCAACCGACAGGGTTTAACATTGTGAGATGTGAAAACGGTCCAAGTTTCATGTTCACTTGTGCATGTGACATACAGAGGTTGGACAATGAAACTGAAACACCTGGTTTTAGACCACAATCATTTATTAGTATGGTGTAGGGCCTCCTTTTGCGGCCAATAATACTTATGCGGCCACGTCATTTGGGCAGCCGTGGTTTTATGTTTGGATACAATCCGGGTTAGCACCCGAACATCCCTTTCAAACAGCTTCCTCTTCCATCCACAGTTAATCCTGTTGGATGTGGTTCGTCCTTCTTGGTGGTATGCTGACATTACCCTGGATACCGTGGCTCTTGATACATCACAAAGACTTGCTGTCTTGGTCACAGATGCACCAGCAAGACGTGCACCAACAGTGTGTCCTCTTTTGAACTCTGGTATGTCACCCATAATGTTGTGTGCATTGCAATATTTTGAGCAGAACTGTGCTCTTACCTGCTTACTGAACCTTCACACTCTGCTCTTACTGGTGCAATGTGCAATTAATGAAGACTGGCCACCAGGCTGGTCCAATTTAGCCGTGAGACCTCCCACACTAAAATGACAGGTGTTTCAGTTTCATTGTCCAACCCCTGTAAGTAGGGACAGGCCTTATCACTGTACATGACTGACCAACAGCCACAATTGCAGCCATTAGTAAGCAGTAATGGCCTCCATGACTATCAGCGAGTGAGTTAGAATGGTAGCATGTCATCTTCATCTTCAGAGTCCTGCTTTTGTCTTGGTGGAGACGACTATCGAATCATTGTGTGAAGGCACCGTGGTCAGCTCCAAGATTAACAGTTTGGTGTCATGTGTCAAACAGTTTGTGGCCTGGTGTCATTCTGTCTCTATCCCTACTACAACATTTGCAGGAACTGTGTGAGAATATTAAAGCTGCATGGGATGGATTATCACGAAACACCATTAGGAACCTCTACAACTCTGAGACGTCTGTCATGTTGCATTAGACAACATAGAGGCTCAATGTCATACTGAGAGACACTACTTCTGTATGTGTAGCTCAATAAATATTCCCCATATCAGTCTAAACTTTTCATCATTTATTGTTCCTGGTAACATTCATCATCCTTCCCAATAGGAGACTTTCTTCTGGGTGCAGCTTTTCTTTTGATGATGAGTGTATGTTTGTGAATATCTAAACTTGAAGCCGTAAAGCCTTTGGAATATTGTTTACTGTTGATTAAACCTGACAGCTTGACCATCACTCTTGATGACATTTCAGGAATACAAGCCAAACGTAGAAAAAAAGGGGGCTGCAACACACTTAAAGGAACCTTCTGAAAGCGAAGCACTCTGGCCATTACATTCCCGAGGAGAACAGCTCTAATGAAAAGGCTATTGAGGTATCAAAGCCCAGAAAGCTTTTAATGTCAGTCATTCAGCCCATTACTGAGCATTTAATGCAGTTTGACTGGTGCTGGGGGTTGGCATGGTGAGGAGCGGCTGCAGTCCAATAACAAGGTTAGTTTACACAGTGCGTTTCATCCCGTGATAAGCCCACGATATGCTGACATTCTGTGTACACTGTGATTTGTCAGTGAATAAATAGACAGCTACCCGTTAGGACTGTTAGGGAAAGTGGACAAATCTGTGATCCATGGAAAGCATATAACATCAACAGAGACCTTTTTGAGCTGCTCCACAAAGATATTTATTGTTCTCTTTTCAATTGGACTTTTTTCCAAAATTGAACTACACTCATCACCAAAAGAACAGTTGCACAAGGAGCAGCACCCAGAAGGAATCAACCGACACGTATGAAAGTTGGTAAGGAGGTTTGAAATCATGAGATATGTCAATGATTCAAGTTTCATGCTCGGACACACATGTGATATAAGCAAGGACAGGCCTCATCACTGTACCTGACTGACCCAAGAGACACGATTGTGGACATGCAGCAAGCAGTGGTGCCCTCCATGAGTCATCTGGTTAGTGCTAGCATCATTGGCAGATGGCTGCACTATTGCCCTTAACACAAAGAATAAGTCTAGTTAAGAAGATACTGTAGCTATAATGTTATGAGCATTTATTCCACCCTCTATAGAGCCTGTTTTGCTTATGTTTCCATATTCCTAAGTAGGGCTGCCCTCTAGAAGTTGACGATTCGAATTGTCAGTCGGAGACCCTTTAAGTCGACTGAGACCCTTCAAGTCGACTGACAGCAGTGACCTTTTTTCCCGTAAAACAGACTAAAGCTTACAGAAATGCACAAGAACTTTAAGAATGTAAAAAGACATTGTAATAATTATTAAAGGGAATAATAAATATATATGTAAGTTCTAGCTGGGCTGTGACGCATGCTTGCTAAAAAATTAAATCCACATGACACTATGCGCTGGCGGTTCACCGCTGAAGGCAGCTGAAGCTGTGAAGCTGAGACACACGGGGGAACGATGTCTCAGAGAAACTCTGGAGGAGCTTTCGAAGAAGACAGTCCGAACAAATTAAACCGAATTCTGCTCTTCATTTAGTCAGATGTCCAACACTGCTTCAAACGAGGGAGCTGACTTTCGGTTTAGACATGACGGCTGTTTGCTGTGAAGGAAAAACAGACCGAAGACGTTTGTTTTATTACAATTCCATTATTTCAAATTACAGATGTTTATTTATTCGTCTACAGCTAAGATTATCTTTATTTAAGGATGAGTACAGTCACTTAATCTGCCCACCGATAAACGAGAGATAATAATTATTTCAGCGCGGGTAATATAATTAAATTGTTTCAAGTTTACCATTCTTCTATTAATCTAAAAATAATTTAAATATGGACTAATCTGGTTTTATTTAGCAGTTCATTATGTATGAGAGATGAAAGACGAAGGGTCCTCCTACTGAAGAAGCTGTAAGACTAGAAGCTATAAGCACTAATGTTTAGCATAAGTACGCGCTGCTGCCCGACGTTATATCCTGTAATTAAATCAGGCTTCAGTTCAGATCGATCATCATAAGCCCCGCCTCTTTCAGTTCAGAAATATGTTCCTGTGACTCTGCTGACTTTCTAAATGAGGAGGACTTCAGATCTGAACTGTATGCAGACTGATTTACTGATTACAAGATAATGTACCTGGAAAAAAAAACACGAAAAACACAAACGAATAGTCGAATCGTCGACCAGGATGGGCGAATCCGTACAGCCCTATTCCTAAGCAAATATTACTATAGCTAGCACGTGCCACTGCTATTTAGCCGAATGCAATGCTTGAGAGTGGTATAACATGATCAGAAAGACAATAAAACCATTCACCGCAGCTGCTATGATTGCTCCAACTGTTACTCAAGTAAACGGAAAATGAACTGGAACTGGAAAAATAATTTCCCTTCCCTCCTGTTTGGGTCAGGGCTTGCTTTTAAATGTTCAATGCTCATAGGAGAGTCACCTTTGGTCCCCTAAGGAGCCTTCCAACAGGTGCTTCTTTAAAGAATCAGGCTTGGTAAAGAAATGCGGGAAAAAAGACATGAGGCTGCAGACAGGAATGAGTAGGTTGTTTTCCTTTTTTTTTTCTTTTTCTTTTTTTTTGCTTGTTTTTACCACAGTCAATTTTGAACATAATACTCTTTGCAGCTTATAAGGCAGGAATTCCCATTCGACATTAGTTCAATAGTTCAAATGAAGCGTATCCAGAAGTATCCAGAAGTGCAGATGTATTAGTGCTAGCTGTTCAACACATACTGATAAGGGAACATATAAGAATTTAACATTTGTGCTCTTGCTGCTCAGACTGTTTTCCACCATGAAAATGTTTTCACTTCATCTTGGTAGAGAAAGATAAGAGAAAGTTTGAAAGCCTAAAGAAGAGATGTCCTGGCCGATAGCCCGAAAGTGAATCTCTAGGACATGTGATCTTCCGATCTGAATTGCTAAAGCGCTGCATTGCATTTCAGTAAAAATCACAAAATGCTTTTTCACTCCTGGACCAAACCCTGGAAAGAAAGGATCTCTGGGCATTTCTTGCCCAGCAAAACCCCAATGTTGTATTAGCCTTCAGAAGATCATTAATGCTATCAATGCCATTTCACATTCAATATGCATTTCATAATAATTTCTAATAAGATGATGAATTTGTATCTTAAGTCTGTAAAATAAAGTATTTTGTTAGAGCACCTGCAGTGTTAAACACTATTTGTCTCCCTCTGGCCCTGAGCACTGTTGGTGTTGGGCATTCTGCAGTTCATTGTTAATGGGATATAACAAGACTTTTGGCAACTCAGTAGAATTAGGCTCCTCTAATTTCTACTGTGTTCCTGGAGCCCGAGGTGTGAGCCACTTGCACCTGCATGGATTCTGAGCTGCTGTCTGTGGCTCCAGGTGTGCGCTGCCTCTTGGCAAACGCAATGCCATGATGAAGCCTTTCAGCCACCTGCTTATTACAAGCGGATGAAATTATATTGCAGTGAGAGTGCTTGGTTCATTTATGTTTGAAGATCTGAAGAGCTGATGGCAGGTCGTATTCAAAGGCAACATAAATCATGTTTTCTCACTGCGGTGAACCCCGTCACCTATTCAGGAACGGTTATCTGGACTCTCGTGGTCTGAGGTGTCAAAGACAAGGTTATTAATGTCTGCTTATGTTTCCAGCTAAATCAATGCATGAAGGTCAATCCTTGAAGGAAGGCTTAGAACTCCAGGCAGTAATGAACTGTGAAATGCTGGTTTGGTTTATAGCTAGATGGAATAAAGCCTAAGGAGGAATAACACAAAAATTATCAGACTGTGCTTCATCTGTTAAGCTGTTTACATTGGTTGATGTTTGGGAGGAGCTATTTGTACATGGTGAAACTTCGCACAGTTGGGTGTTTGTTGCATGAGACAGTTAATTCAAAAATGTAAGATTTTCTAAAGATTAGCCAGATTTACCTGCACACTCCATCTATTACTCCCATCATCAAAAGAATGGTTGCACCCAAAAGGTTAAAGGTTACCAATAACAATAAATGATGATAAATTTGGACTGATATGGACAATATTTATTGAGCTACACATACAGAAGTAGTGTCACTCAGTATGCGTCGGGCCACCATATTTGCTGGTGCAACATGCCAGATGTCTCAGCATGGAGTTGTAGAGGTTCCTAATGGTGTCCTGTGATAATCCATCTCATGCAGCTTGAATATTCTCACACAGTTCCTACAGGTGGTGCAGTAGGGGTAGAGTTGGAACAACACCAGACCTTCTGGACGTGCTATGTGTGACCATAATGCCTCCACACACATTTGTTGGCTGTCTCCAGCAAGACAAAAGTGGGACTCGTCACTGCAGATGTCCCACTGCCATTCTGGGTCACTGTATGATCGTCTGACATGACACCATAGAAGTCCTTGGTGATGCTGATGTGGTGTTAAGGGCAGTCTGTGTAGGGAATTACTACTCACTGAATATCCACAGTGGTGGCTGTTGGGTCAGGTACAGCGCTAAGGGTCACCTATGCTTACATCAAATACGTGGCCAAGCATGAAACCTGAATCATTCTCATGTCTTACGATGTCATACCTGTAGGTTGATTCCCTTTGGGTGCCACTACGCTGCTGATGATGAGTGTATATCATTTTGGTGAGTGTATATCATACATAAAATGTAAGGTGGAAGGAGCTTTGGCAGTAGCGTTGAGGTTTGGCTCCGTATCTGGTCTACAAAATGATATGCAGCCTATATTTGCATCTTTGTATCGTTGCATCTGTCTACAGAGAAGAAAACTCCTAACGCAGCTGCATAGATCATGATAAAGCAGACTTGCAAAGCAGAACAAATGATGGCACAGAAGCTGTTCAAACAGCTGTTATGGTAAAGGGGATTTTTCAAAATGGCTACATGACTCCAATCGTTTGAGATGTAAACAATTATTCAGAGTAGTCTGGCATGAAATGGCTTATTGAAATGCACCGGTTTTGATTGCCGTACAGTCATGATGAGAAGAGTCAGGCGCTTTGATTCACTATCCAACATAAACAGTGGATCTACACTGTTAAACTTACTGGTTACCAGTAAATCAGTCAGTTGAAATGACATGGTCTTCTATGTCAACTTCTATAACAACAGATCTTCTACAGGTAGGGAACCTTGAGTGCACAATTTCTATTTCACAATGTAACGTGAAATATTACATGCTGACATAATGTAACATAAAATTTGCTAAGAATTTTGCCCAAGTCACAGTTTTTTCCTTATACAAACATTTCATGAAATAAATGTTATGAAATAAAATGATTTCAAATGTCCAGATGTGCGTTTGTGCATGCAGGATGTTCTAACTTGTTAACTTGGAAATAAAAATAAAGCATGAAATTTCTCCACCACTTTTGCATGCAGCTATACCTGATGAGTGTTTCTGATCCTGCTTCTACAGGGGTTGGACAATGAAACTGAAACACCTGGTTTTAGTCACAATCATTTATTAGTATGGTGTAGGGCCTCCTTTTGCGGCCAATACAGCGTCAGTTGGTCTTGGGAATGACATATACAAGTCCTGCACAGTGGTCAGAGGGATTTTAAGCCATTCTTCTTGCAGGATAGTGGCCAGGTCACTACGTGATGCTGGTGGAGGTTCGTCCTTCTTGGTGGTATGCTGACATTACCCTGGATACCGTGGCTCTTGATACATCACAAAGACTTGCTGTCTTGGTCACAGATGCGCCAGCAAGACGTGCACCAACAATTTGAACTCTGGTATGTCACCCATAATGTTGTGTGGATTGCAATATTTTGAGCAGAACTGAACCTTCACACTCTGCTCTTACTGGTGCAATGTGCAATTAATGAAGATTGGCCACCAGACTGGTCCAATTTAGCCATGAGACCTCCCACACTAAAATGACAGGTGTTTCAGTTTCATTGTCCAACCCCCTTAAGTGTGTATGTAAAGTAGAGGCAGATGGTAAAATAGCAGTACTGCAAATGAGATATGATTCATATGAATACCATCCAGTAATATCCAGTTAATAATTCTTGTCCAAACAGATTTGCACCACTGTGTTTACTCCAATACCTTCACATATCAGGATTCCATTCAGAGTCTTGAAGAAATCATCTCATTCATACGACGTCCATCCAATAGATTATTGGTGGCGCTCCTGAACCCTGGCACCTCGCATTATCTGGGCTAATTACGATTGCCGTGTGCCCCGTCGCCCGGAGACCTTGGAATAGAATTACCTTGAGAAGTTATTTATCCTGGAGCATTGGTATTCCGGGGAGATTCCCGCAGCTTCAGAACGCCTGACAACCTCTTATCTCTCGCGACTCGTCAACAGGTGTTCGCTGTCAGCCTGGCGTGATCAAAATGCGCCGCGGAACCTGCATGCACCGAGCCCTGTTTACTCAGACAGATTAGAGAGGGGTATGTGCCGGGCCAGCAAAGTAAAGTGCAACTCCTAAAACTCCTCTCAGTTTCTTTCACAGCAGACAGGGGGTACCCCGAACTGTGGCCTTGTAGATAGAAGCCAAAGGCGTCACTCTCAAACTAAGGCAAAGTGTTTAGGTTCAGGCTGAAGGCCAAACGTAAGATTCACACTCACATTCCATGTTTGAAAGACTTGAAATCAAAGAGAAAAAAAAATCTTCAGAAGCTCTAAATTTATTGTAAATGTTCATCTGAATAAAGCTTGGGTTTTTTCGATTTACCAGCAAAGAGCAAAGAGTGCGAGCCTAGTTCTGCTTCATCTTCGCTTCAAAAGATTAATTAAGTGGGATATCGCTTCTCACCAGCCAGCCATTTTGTTTTTATTTGCAGAAGAAGGGATGAAACTCTCAAGGCAAAACCTCCTGTGGTTCAGCTACCGTGAGCCTTCAAAACCCATTTTCATACCCACTAACTCCTGAAACGAGAACTAAAAATCACACTGGGCTGGAGATTATTTGAGACGTTTTTGATGGATTTACAGTCGTCTGGCTTTTTAATGGCTGCCTTGATAGCATCTCAGTTCATATTACAGCCTCAAGGTAGGTTTGGAGCCGTCTAATCTCCTCATGTTTTTTTTATTTCAACATTTGTCTCAGGTACATGAAAGCCAGGCTATAAATACAGAATGTAGATTGCTTAACTGCAACGCATGCTGGATAAAGAATAATAGAATAGAATAGAATAGAATAGAATAGAATAGAATATATATAAATAATAATAATAATAATAAAGACAAGTTCTGTGCATTAGTCAAATGACTACAACAACACACCATTGGTGCCTCTTGGTGCTGACCATGCATGGTCCTTCCACACATGGACTGCTTTGTTGTCTCCACTTAGAGAAAAGCGGGACTCGTGGCTGAAGATAATCTGCTGCCATTCTGAGTTACTCCACGTCTGTCTGACACAACACCATTGCAGTCTTTGGCAATGTTGGTGAAATAGTTGTCACCTGCATGTAGTCCTGCATGTTGCAGCTGTCTGCCAGTGGTGCTGGTGCTAACAGGATGACTCATGGAGGGCATCACTGTTGTGGTCTTTGTGCTCACTATATAATACTTAAACTGTGGGTTCCTTCTAACAATCATTCACGGAAGCAAGGATGCAGTACAACTCCTTTACTTGGTAGCTCAACAACATACAATCAATCATGCAACCATGCAATCAGTCACCCAGGTAGTGATTATAACAGTCTTATATAATCGAGCACAGAATGCTCGCTCAGATACATCACAATCACACATTGCCAAAGGTCCACAATCATGGCTGTTGGGTCAGTCAGGTACAGTTATAAGGCCCGTCCCAGCTTACATCACATGAGCATGAAACTTGAATTATACGCATGCCTCACAATGGCAAACCTACCCACCCACCAAGTTTCAGTTCCTTCTGGGGGCAACTATTTGTGCAACTACTCTTTTGATGCTGAGGGTATTCTGTAGAGTATAATCTACAGTATCAAACATAGAGCTAAGGTCAAGTAGTGCTAATACATAACAAACACCCACATCAGAAAACTGAACCTATCATTAGAAACCCTCAGAAGAGCGATCGCCGCAGAGTGCCATGTACCAAATCCAGATTGGTACTTACAGTAAAGATTGGATTTCTCCAAAGCAGCAGTGAGTTCGCTGGTCACCACTGTCTCTAAAATATTCAACAAAAATCAGAGTTTAGATATTGGCCTATAATTCTGAAGCACAGCAGTCTAGATTGCACTTCTTCCCTAACAATAGCATGCCTACAATAAGAAGGAACACAGAATAGAATAGAATAGAATAGAATAGAATAGAATAGCAGTAGTTGGTAGAATATCCAAAGGACCATCATATCTTGGTTGGAAGGGATCCATAACAGTAAGAAACAGGGGAGGACTATTTAGATAGGAATATCACAGGCTGAATACCGGAGCTTTTAACCATTACCTTATCAACAAGGAGGCCAGAAGCTTATTACAATCCTTAACACGAAAGCATTGCAATAGTGTGATTGGTGGTGAAACAATAAGATGTATCCTATAAAATCTTCTCTTAAAGGGATTTCTCTTAAAGGGATACATTTAATTGGGAAAGTAAGCAGATCAGGCTTCCTTTACTAAAGCATTAAAGGACAGATGGAGATCTGTAGGGTAACTGTGAGGCACTTCTAACCCAGTAGCTTTCTATAATCGCTCAGACCTGCAACACTTCTTCCTCAAGCAGCAGACTTCATCCGTCATCCACGGAGCAGTAGACAATGCATTTTATGGCCTTTAAAACTAGGAGGAAAGGCATCATCAAAACGAATGGTACTCGTCCCCAACTTCCCAAAGACACGTGCAGTGAGTTTCAGAGAATCTAATGAGGGTTTCACAAAACGTAACAATCTAAAAAGAAAGAGAACCCAGTGGTGTAAAGAGGGCTGTTGGGTTGACCTGTACAGGTGTACTCCCAGATCATCTCAGTGGGGAGCGATCCCTGAGACTTCCCGAGATGGAGGCTTGGATTAGCATTTACTACATACAGTTTCAGCATCCACACGTTCCAGTGTGTTTTCAAAAATGGAGGCATACTGTAAGTTGTGCAACTCTTGTGTGAAAACAGAATGCAACGCTGGCTCGGGGGAGCTTATTTGTCAACCAGTATCTCCAAGGGAGGTGATTTACCGCACCAGCCCCTTTAATATTACATTCAATCATCTACTTCTGCCTTCATCTCTTAGGAACATGTTTGAGCCGCGTGGCATCTATTTTCATTATTCAAAAGATTTATTGGAACTCAAATGTTAATAGTTCACATATGGCACAGTGGGGTCCTACGAGTCCCTTGATTGCTCAGAGTCGTGATCATGTTGATGGCTCATTCTGTCTAATGGATCACGTTCTCCAGATCCTTACAGGGGTGCGAAGCAGGTGACTGCAAGATTTATGTGGATGCTCAGTTCTTGCTTGTTTGAAGATCAGTCTCTAGACCCATTTATAGTGATAGCTCAGCGAAAAATCTAAAGTACACAATGTTCACCTTATCCCAAATTAAGTCACAGATTCAGAGGCATGCCCAAAACCTTTAGACTGGGGTGGCTCCAATGGGACATAAAGTTAGTGTGGAAAGAACTTGGCATAGTGGGACATTTTCCTATAGTGAGGTAAACTAAAGTCTATTTTTGGGCCACCAGTGACTAAACCGTACCTAATACCTTCCTGAGCACAAATAACAGCTGTAATTTAATTTGGCATGGACTGGATAAGTTTCTGGATGTAGGCCACATCAGTGTTCAGCTACTCTTGCATCAAAGCAGTTGGGCCAGATTTGATGGATACCTTCCCTGGCACAATTCTGAGGAGAACGTCCTAAAGACAGGTGTTTTAGCCACTGCTGGTAAACCCGTATGATCGTATGTGTCCATACACCTGCAGATTCAGCTACTGCCTTCACACTATGGTCTTTGACACGCCTTAATGCAGTCACTCAGTTTTTGCGATCTATTGACATCTGCTTTGGAGCCATATTCCAAACATATAATGAGACATTCATTGCACTGTAGCACCTCTTCTTAATCTATGAATTGCATCACACAAGTTATTTACAGCCCCATCATCCATGTGCAGCACCATCTACAGGTGCCTGAGGGTACTACCACCTTTAACATGCTAGTTGACTGATGTTTTGTTCAATGATCTTATGGTGCCTGTCATAAAAGGACTTTAATTTTATTCATCTGTTTATAGTCTCTTTGATTAATTTAACGTAGTGGTTGGTGTAGCTCAGCAGGTAACACCACTACCTGCCTGGGAACCACCACCACATGTGGGAGACTGGAGTTCGAATGGGCAAGACTCCTAACACTACATTGGCCTACCTGTAATATGATTGACATTGTAAGTCGCTCTGGATAAGAGCGTCAGCTAAATGCCATAAATGTAAATGTATGAGATATAAGCCATAACACAACAACTTTTGTTTATTTGTGTGCCACAAAAAGAACCACACCAAGGAATGGCCTCTACAAGACATCTGGGAATGCCCTGTGATATCTGGCACCAAGACCTTAAGCACATGTAAGTCATATAGGTTGCCAGGTAGAACCGCTGAAGTTTGAAGTTGTTGTTCCAGGACACAAAACTCTAATGCTCGATCAGATCGGCATGTGAGGAATTTGGAGGCTAGGGTGGCGCCTTCATCTCATCGCCATGTTACTCCATAATTAGATGCAACAGTGTTTAAGCAGGTGATATGAGTTGTATGTGTTGCATCTGCTACTCTTCGCTAGCTCCTAACATTGGAAGTTTCATTTTAAGATGGTTACACATAGCAGAAGTATTTTTATGGTACTTAAGTGTATCTTAACACTTTGTGCAGCTTACTGTGGAATTGGATTAATCTCCTCTGAAATGTTTCCAGACTAGCAGAGTTTGATTAGCACTTGGTCTTTCTGCATCCTTGCTACGTTCAACTAGTTAGCACTTCCCTACTATGGTGACTAATGGATGTACTATTTGAATAGTTGGCTTGTCGATTAGTCTGTGTGACCCCACTGCATGCCCAGTGTGGACAGGGGTCAGATTTGGAATGACATGGTGTGAAGGCAAACCCCTGAAATTTGACTGGTCACTCAACTGGCCTACCTAGATGCCTTGAATTCTATCTAATGTGCTTGTTAGCTATGTTGGACAACATGTCTTTGTTGATCAACTATGTTTGGGTTAAGGGACAAAATGTTGAATTCAGTTAATAACCTTTACTGTGACTCACAAGAATATTATACCCATAATGCATTTATATGCAACACAGAATAAATCAAAGAAATAAATGGCAATATCTGACCCTTTTGGGTATTAATACATCTTTGCGTTGCCCTGCATGATTTTAAAAGGAAACAGAAAGAATGGATTATGCATTGGTAATAACATAATAACAGTTTTGGTACATAGCACTAGTTACACAGGGGCTGGGGCCTGACAATTCAATTAATTTATCTACACCACTATTCATTTAGGATTTCCCTTCATAGCACATAAAACAGTTTTTATCCATTTGCTCCAGTCACGAAGCTGCTATTGCCATGAGGCTCCAGAGAATACTTTCATTAATTTAGAAATACAGCCATTCTAAAGGACAGTGAAGCGAATATAAGGTGTTTTTTTTACTTCTCTTTCTCCAGTGTTTATTCCGCTTGTGGATTTGCCATATGAAGCTTAATATGACTTGCGAGAGTTAAAGCGGCAATTGCAAAACCTATTCTGAGGCCATAGAGAGAGAATGAAAAACAAGCTGACTGAGCAGTCAGTATGTTTCAGAACAATGTGCTTCAGGTGAGGTCATCAGTGAGGCAATAATTACTATTATGTTGCTTAATTAATAATTCTTCTGGAAAATCTATACCTTATACAGAAAAATAGTATAAAGGTTCATATGTTCATATACTTTTAGTGCTTATGTGTATTTCAGTAAAAAAAAATGGATATTCAAATTTGGAAGTAGAATATTATATATTGTCACTGTCCAAATAAAAATAGTTAATGGAACCAAACTTTTTTCAAAGCAGTTTTGGGCTATTTCTGTTGGTTCATTCATCATGAAATTTTAACACAGTGTAAAAGGTAGCTGCCCTCTTCAGATGATGCATAAAAGTAAAATCAACAAAAATGGAGAAACATGTTTTTCTTTGGACAGCAATGATATATTATCTGAAACCAAACATTGTATGTCCATTTTTGTTGGTTTTTACTTTTTTGCAATATTTAAAGCCACTTACATTTACACTTTCATGAGTAATGGATCAATGCAAATACAAATATTACACATGAACAAAAATTAACATATCATAACATAGTTAGAAAATCCACTGTAAGAGCTTGAAAAGTGGTGTACAAATAAATTCAGACTGAACTGAATTAAAATGAATTATTATGACTACATAAGCCATATGAATGTCATAATAAAATAATTTCAAATTTAAATTGAAATTAAAAATTTTAAATTTAAACTTAAAATTTAATTGACAAAGCTGAGTAAATATTACATATGTTTGATGTATGTAAGATTCAAATGCCCTTTTTAATGAAATGTTGCTGTAAATCCAGCCCAGAGAAGTAAATCATCAACATCCAAAGAAAAACGTATAATATCTATTCTTGTTTTTTTATTTATATCATTTGAACACAGCAGCTGCTGTTTACACTGTGTGAAAAGTCTATCATAAAAAGACCAACAGAAATGGCCCAAAGTAGCTTGTAACACAGTCTGGTTTCATTAACTTACATTAAAGTTAAATACCTCTTCTGTAAAGTTGTCATTTGGGAGATGCTTGTTTTACAGTGATGATTGTGTTCTGACCCCTCACTGGGTGTCTGGTTTCCTGCCTGTTCTAGTTCTGATTCCTGGACAAAAGCATTTCCAAAGAAAATGAGATTTATTGCAGGAGATCTGATGTGACATCACTGCAATAAAAAAAACTATTAAATTGATTTAAGTTAAAAATGAAGTAAAAAAAGACAATCATTATCAAAAATGAAAACATGTGGGTAATTCTTACTACTCGGGTGCCAGTGGTGTTCCCAGTAGTACACCCTCCATTGGTGATGTAGATTGTACAGTATTTATTATTGAATGCAATGGGCCTCTGTTCAGCACCTTCCTCGCTCAGTGTTGTTTGCACATAGTAACATGTCTAACCTTTGAACTGTGAAACATTTATTACCTTTGACATTTATTATATGCTTTCTGTTATAAATTATTTAACACATGCCATGAACCTAATACGCAAGTCATATACTTATTAGAGTACCAGCTCCTCAAAGGGTTAAATATGCAGGGTTTTTGTTCTGAGCCGACAGTCTCCTACATATAAACTTTATGTGTGATATTATTACAGCTAGCGTCCTAAGATTTTGTTCCCAGTGAAGGATTGTCTCAGCTTTAACCTTTGCCTTTCTGAGGAATCAATCCAGGCAGCATGGCCAGTTTCTTGTTGATGGCTGGAAACAGAGACCTCATTAGAATGCTTCTGGCAGCTGTGCAGGATGATAGCAGAGTGATGCAGTAGCGCATAACGGTGCCAACTACTCAAGCTGAGCGTAAAACAATACTCTAACAGCTCCAACAGAAGATTTATAATTACCAAGATCAATCCTTCAATTATGCATAGCAAATGAAGGGCTTTCCCTCACTCTGGTTCTTTTACTTCATTAGTGTTCTCTTTCTCTACCTACGATATAAGGTTACTTAAAGGCCAGGGCTTGGACCGGAGCCTATACAGGAACACTGGAATACTGCCTAATGTCCGTGTGCCAGTAATGGAGGTGTCCAGCTTTGATATTTTGGTAAGTGTGATATCCCAATCTCTTCACAAGCCTTTTAGCACCATCTATCTGGAACAGGACAAGCAGCTAGTTCTGTCTCACTGTATCTTACACACACACATGCACGATTGTATTCCTGTCCTTGTGGGGTACTTCCATTGACTTATTGGCTACTGCAGTTACAGTAAGGGGGGGTCAGATGTTCAAACACTTCTGTGTTTTTCATTTATTAATCTTTTTTACTTTTATATTTATATAAAAATTTAAAGGCTACAAACTTTAACTAAAGAATCATGTCACTAAAGAACATTAGTACTTTACTGTACTACTACTAAAGCCATTGTTGTCAGTCATGGAACTGTGGTTCCCTATTCATGCATTTGTTTTGGGCAAACCGTCTTTATTCTTTCAAGGTTACCAGGATCTCGCTGATGGATGCACAATTCTTCAAATGCGAGGCCATGCAAGCACCTCCATATTCTTTTCTTCCAGGCTTGAGTCTTTTTGGGTATATTTGGGATCTTGTTGGAAAGTCTTCTTCCAAGATTCGGATAAAATTTCTTCTAATATGACCCAGCACATCAGTCCATGCACGTTTCCTTTGATGACCTATAATACCCCGGTGCCTTTTACAGAGAAGCAGCCCCATATCACCTGCCTCTGTACTTGGTGGTAATATGACTGAATGGTGAATTACTGCCAAAGAGTCCTATTTTGGTTTCATCTGACCAGAGTGCACTAGTTCAGATTTTTCTAAAAGCTTGTATGCAAACTTTAGATACTTCTCTCTAACGGTCTCAATGGCTTTATTGCTTACTGTTCTCCATTCATTTAGATCCTTTCAGATCATCATGCAGCTTTTTCCTTGAACCTGCCTTATCATAACTCTGGGTGCAGGATAATTTTGCCCATGTGAAATCTATTGTGATGCACATATCAGAGCATGATCAGTTGTAGTTCCATTAACTTACACATTATCAAGCCAATGCTATTGAATAGGAATGTTTAACAATTTATCGTCCTGCTCAATGTTTTGGTAGAGCACATTTTGAGTCACTATATTTTAATAAAGAAGGTGCTGAATTTAAATCAACCTGATTATGCCATCTCTACCAATCGGCAGAGTTGTGTTAGGCTAATAAAACACACTCTAGGCCACTAAGTCTTTCATTAGGTACACCTTTATTGTTCTAATCCATAGAGGAGGCAAACAACAAGTAAATCACTCCACACATGTAGACTGTTTTGTTGACCAGAATTATTTAAGTTTATACAACAAACAGAAGTCTGTTTCTAGTGTTCGGGTCTTTGATACGACTGTATAATTTACATATCATTCATAGAGTGTTTTCCTGATCATATTAGGAAGATACTTCATCTTGCTTATTGTCCTCATAATTAGGGACAATGTCTTTGATAGCCTTTTGCCCTCTTTCAAACAGCAGTCTGGACTAAAACTAGTGATTCATCAGTATTTTATTTTTCATACCTTGCTAATACCATTGCCATAATGAGTAACCTACTATAACTTAAAACATTATTTCCAGAAACAATGGCATTCTGTGCAAAGAACTGTGAATTCAATGATGTGCAAAATATGTAAACCCAATAAAAAAAAAAAAAGTATGGATATAATCAATATATCATATGTTAAAGTTGAGAGAGGGAAAACAAAAGACTGGGAAGGTGGTGTAATGTTAAAAACAGACCTGCTGGAACAGTTAAAAACAGGTAAAACTAATTAAGTTAAACTAGCAACAGATTGGGCATAAAAAGAACATACCACACCGATGAGGTCTTTCATAAGAAAAGATCAGTGTCAGAGCAATGCAACAATTCATCAATAGCTTTTATCAAATCATCTATGGTACATAATTAATTAGGAAATTCTCTGTATCCAAGAGACTATGGCAAAACAAAATTTTCGATGGCCACAATAATCTGGCCCCCATATAGCACTGCAATAAAAGCCAACACAATATGTAGCGGACATCAGTTTGTAGAGCTGTCGCCTTGTAGCAAGGAGGACTGAGTTTCCATTTCCCGGATCCTTTCTGTGTGGTATTTATATGTTCTCATAGTCTCTGTGGCGGTTGTAGACACTAAATTACATTTACATTTACATTTACGGCATTTAGCTGAAGCTCTTATCCAGAGCGACTTACAAAGTTTATCCTATTACAGGTAGGTCAATGTGGTGTTAGGAGTCTTGCCCAAGGACAGCATAGTCACCTAGACCGGGAATCGAACCCTAGTCTCCCACATGTGGTGGTGGTGGTTCCCTGGAGGGTAGTGGTGTTATCTGCTGTGTGTGTCTGTGCACTGCTGACCTGTCCAGGGTGTTTCCTGCCTTCCACCCAATGAGCCCTGGTATAGGCTCCAGCATCCCCTGCAACCCTGGAAGATAAGCTGCCTTAAATGACGACTGCATGGCAATCACTGCATGGGCTCAGGAACACTTCAGAAAGTCATTGTTTATGAATAGAGTTCATCGCTGCTACTTTATTATACAAAGAAGAAACCAATTATAACCAGGAAGCAGAAATGCCTCCACCTGGGCCTGAGCTCATTTAAGATGGACTGAGGCAAAGTGGATAAGTGTCCTGTGGTGCAACAAATCAAAATCTGAAATTCATTTTAGTAATCTTGGAGGGGTAAAGAGGAGACGGACCATGTGGCATGTTGTCCAGCAAGAATGGGAAAACACTTCACTTTCAAAAGAAAGCTGGTTATATGGTTATATGGTATATACAGTACATATATTTAAAAGACAATGTTATATAACAACAATATTCATCAATATGTTATATAAAATTAGTATTTAACATAATGTTATATACAATTAGCATTTCACAGTATAGTATATAATAACAATATTTAACAAAGTATTATATAAAATCAGTAAATAACAACATTGTATATACAATCAATATGCCGAAGTCACTGCTGCACTCTGTTTCCTTGAATTTCCCTCTGGGATCAATAAAGTATCTATCTATCTATCTATCTATCTATCTATCTATCTATCTATCTATCTATCTATCTATCTATCTATCTATCTATCTATCTATCTAACCCCATACAGTGTGTTCAGGTCTTCTGTCTGAGCTAACAGTCTGTCTGTTCTCTTTGTCTGAGCTGAACTGCTGCCCATCCTGTGTAGCCTGATGCTGTTGCTACATCTGCTCTGACTGGGAGCCACTGCTTGCCTTTAACCCCATCTGAGCTCCTGGCTGTCCTGCTTGGTGGAAGCTTGGCCTGTGTCCTGCTGACACATCCAATGACCCAGCTACTTAACTACAGACTAATCAGACATTTATTATTCTACCCTACAAAGACTATACGCTCCTCTCTTGTGCTGTTTTGTATCTGGTGTTGACCAGAGGAGGATGGGTTCCCGCTTTGAGTCTTGGTTCCTCTCGAGGTTTCTTCCTTCCTAACTAAGGGACTTAGCTGACTTGCTGACTGGGGGCTCGGACATCAGATTCTTTGTAAAGCTGCTTTGTGACAACTTCTGTTGTAAAAAGTGCTATATAAACAAATGTTGACTTGACTTCGGTTAAATATAGGATTTAAATGATTTGCACATCACTGCATTCTACTTTTATTTATTTTTTTATTTTGCTCATCCCATCGTTTTTGGAAGTAACAAGTTATGAGTGCGTATGGACAGTGGTGTAAATGGCATGTTTTGAACTTGAACACTGTTTGCATACTTTGGCAAACAATTTTATTTTATAAAAAAAAATATATATATATATAATTTGCCATTACATGAACCCAGTAAAGCCTTATTAAGGAATCTCTTAGCCTGTTAATACATTTTTCAGATGTATTATGAGCTATACTAACACTAAGATAATTTCATAAAGGAAATCTTTAACATGAATATTAACCTGTGAAACCGTGTCCATAGACAAACCACCAACTGTTAATGGTGGGAGCACCAATATGGCTGCCAAATGACTTTCTCAGAAATCAGCAGTGTAGTTCCTTGATACTCTGGTTTCTGGTAGCCCTGTAAGATTACTAGCTAACTAATAAGCCTGTGGCTAATTATGTGGAGCTGCATATTTAATTTGATTAGATTTAATTAATTTATATACAAATAATTGATCTTAAATGAATAACTGAATGTAGGTTTTTCTCCTCTGTAGTTTACAGCTTGCTCTTATTTCATTTGCATGAGATTTCTTTTTCTTCTCAATGATCTTTACGTATCTTCGTTAACAAAATGATTAGTTAAGACGGTTATATTTTTAACACGTGCTGCACCTTGACAGTCACGGCAAAAGGGCAAAATATGGCAGGTTATTTTCATCATCTGTGCTTTATAATCATCTTAACGTCCTTGCTATTGTCAGTGCTGGGTAAGAGCTAGTTGCTAGGTTGCATTAAGGGTACCTCACAGAGAACGTTCTGGATTCTTTTGTTCTTTTAGGCCCATTTCTTTGCAGTTGTAGGCCACCGTACACTCTTAAAACAGAAGTCTCTCAGGGGTTCTTTGGTAAAGACTATGATTTTCTAATAGAACAATTTTAGGCTTAAATGTTTATTTGACTGATACAATGCTTCTTCAGATGAACAGAGATATGAAGTGATATGACATGTATGTGTATATATATATATATATATATATATATATATATATATATATATATATATATATATATATATATATATATATATATATATATATATATATATATACACCTTTATACCTTTTTGAAATAGTGATATACAGCACCAAATAGTGTTCTTGTATTATTCTAAGCTTGACATTGTAGTGATACCCTGTTTGGAGTAATATAGAGTAATATAGGAACAAGTGTATTCTACACTCACACAATGGACTATTTAACAATGCTAAGATCCATTTAAGTATGCAAATATTGTTTTTGTGTGTGCATGGTTCTATTTAGACTCTCTTTACTAAAGAGAACAATTAAAGAACCATTTATGTTCAAGACTGCTACACAAACTCTTCCAGTCCAATACACACACATGCTTATCTCTCTCTCTCTCTTTTCTGTATGTATATATATATATATGTATATATATATATATATATATTTGTACTATACAAATATTTCCATGCCAAATACATATTGCTAGATAAGATATTAACAGCTACTTATATTATTCAAAACAATAAGTATATTCATGAACAGCACAACTTTGCATTGACTATATGAACACTCACTGCAGCATTCAGCAGACATAATGCCTCACTCAGCAGTAAACTAAGGGTTAACTTGCCCTTAAAGCCGGGCAAATACCCCATAGTACATGTACTGCACACATAGGGGAAGGAAGATATGGAGTAACACACAACACACTGATGCTGAGTGAGGATGGAATGACACACCCAGTATGCAAATAGAATAGAAAAGGTCTGAGTTTGGCCAGACACAAGGCAAGTAAATACTATATATCGCCATGCCCGTCAGACTGTCAGTAGCCACTGAAATTACTAGTGGGTGTGGCCATGCCATGATACACCTTCTGTGTGGATCTCTGAATACAAAGGATCTACATTGTGTCTACAAACAAATGATGAAGTATCGTGAGCAGCTCAGTAATTCTATGCATTCATGCTTAGACGCAACTGATATCTGTTGTTCCAGCCTATTGTCTTTAGGTAAGCTGAACATTTGCAGTTGCAGTTGTATTGTTTCCACATAACAGTTTCGTTGTTTGTACGTAAGTGCTCATTCTTAACGCTCAGACAAACAGAATCTGATGGACAGAGAGAGGGCTGGGCAGACGGGGGATTATCAGAGTCACCTTTGATACTGGAGCCTAATAACAGCTTCAGAGCAATGCTGCAGTAGGGACCGAGTAAATTCTTCGTAAGTCATTTCTCTGTATTACGTCGATTGACTCTGTGTCGATTGACTCTGAAACCTCCGAGTAGGTTATTTGTTGTACGGGCTACAGTAGAGTGGGTGTGTGTGCGAGAGAGAGTGTATCTCAGGCATGAGCAGGCATACGACGGCTGGATTACTGCTGACATTTCGAGGCTATTGTTTTTCACAGCTCATAAGGCTGCCGAATCGAGAGAGGGCTACTTTCCACACCTGCAGCCTCAAACAGATGTACAGTTATTATTCTTTGTTTGTATGCTTCTATTTGTATGTGAGCCCTCGGCCTGTAAGGGAGAATACGAGCATGGGTAAGAGAGACGATGTGTGAGTGACAGCGCGTGTCCTTGACTTTATGACCAACATGATGATGTAGCTGTTGCCTCCTCATATGTAGCGCTCTAAAGGTCTGAAAGTTATGAAGATAAAAAGGTCATTTTTGTCTATAGGGGGAAAAAACATGAATGCCATTTTCAAAAATCACCCACTGTGGTTAACCCTCTGGGGGCCACGAACGCAGGCGTGCAGAAAAAAATAATTCCATATATGTTTCTCTATATGTCTTTGCAACAACACAGCACAGAACTACGGTCCATCTTATGACTAGATGGTAAATGACTCACACCCAGAGTTATGAGGCTATAAACGAAGGCTAAGATATACAGGGGTTGGATAATGAAACTGGAACACCTGTCATTTTAGTGTGGGAGGTCTCATGGCTAAACTGGACCAGCCTGGTGGCCAATCTTCATTAATTGCACATTGCACCAGTAAGAGCAGAGTGTGAAGGTTCAGTTAGCAGGTAAGAGCACAGTTCTGCTCAAAATACTGCAATGCACACAACATTATGGGTGACATACCAGAGTTCAAAAGAGGACAAACTGTTGGTGCACGTCTTGCTGGCGCATCTGTGACCAAGACAGCAAGTCTTTGTGATGTATCAAGAGCCACGGTATCCAGGGTAATGTGAGCATACCACCAAGAAGGACGAACCTCCACCAGCATCACGTAGTGACCTGGCCACTATCCTGCAAGAAGAATGGCTTAAAGTCCCTCTGACCACTGTGCAGAACGCAGTATATTGTCATTCCCAAGATGAACTGACGCTGTATTGGCCGCAAAAGGAGGCCCTACACCATACTAATAAATGATTGTGGTTTAAAACCAGGTGTTTCAGTTTCATTGTCCAACCCCTGTATGTATTGTGCCTCTATGTATGTAGTTGGTGGATTTGCCTCTCCATGTGGATATGTGTTTCTGTCTACATGTCAGTCTACATCAGAAAAAAAGAATAGCTGCACCCAGAAGGAAATGTCGGGTTGCAACGCTAATGGGAAGGAAGATAAAGGATACCAGGAACATTAAATGATACATTTAGACTGATATATTTAATATTTATTCAGCTACACATACAGAAGTAATGATTCGTTGGTCGTCGACAGCAAGACTTGTCACTGAAGATGACCCGCTGCCATTCTGAGTCACTTCATTACAGTCTGGCACGACACCATTGCAGTCTTTGGTGATGCTGATGTGGTGTTATGGCTAGTCGTTGTAGCGGTCTGTGTGCATGTAGTCCTGCTCGTTAATGAGAAACATATTGGAATCATGCCGAAAGGTCAATTTAAGATGTTAGCCTTGGACTGAAGCGATGAGTCCTCAGCCTGATTTAGAGTTGTCTACCTACAGTTCAGCTCCCGTAGAGCTGTGTAGCTGTTTGTAGAGCTGATCTGGCTGGTAGGAGGACAGCATGTCTAGAAAATAATCCACACCTCTGTGCTTGTTTCTCTTCTCTGCAGTACTGTGTCATCTCTGCAGCGTACAGGCATTCGGCTCATGTACAGGGAAGGGTTAAATCCGGAGGGAGGTGTGCTAAGGATGGAAATAAAGATATGAAATTCTCAGCACTGATCTCATGTAAATGTCATTAAACCAAATAGGCTTTCAATCTGATTTTGCTGTTTTGGTTTTTCTTTTTGCTGAGTTTTGGCATCAAATTTAATGGCATTCTTTCCTCACACAGAAGAAAAGTCAAATTAAAGCTTTTAACTAGCAGAGCAAACAGTTACCCAACAATGATGCCACCCACCTGACATACAGAAGTCGTTGATCGCTCAGAGCAGCTGTCTCCTGTTGGCATATACGGTTATAGCTGTTTTAGCATTAGCCCTGTTTATATATACCATGTCTACGTAGACTTACTCATGCATAGAATATCCATATACCTGTACATGCAGATATTCACATACCTCTTGAGCATCTTCCCTGGCTCTTTATTATTCATAATATTCTTGTTTTTATTCTATTTATTGTCTCTCATAATTTTTTCCCTATACGTATTAACATTATGAGTTGTTGTTACATGTCATACATGTGTGACTCACCAAAACAAACTCCCTGTATGTGTGACATACAGGGGTTGGACAATGAAACTGAAACACCTGGTTTTAGACCACAATCATTATTAGTATGGTGTAGGGCCTCCTTTTGCGGCCAATACAGCGTCAGTTCATCTTGGGAATGACATATACTGCGTCCTGCACAGTGGTCAGAGGGATTTTAGGCCATTCTTCTTGCAGGATAGTGGCCAGGTCACTACGTGATGCTGGTGGAGGTTCGTCCTTCTTGGTGGTATGCTGACATTACCCTGGATACCGTGGCTCTTGATACATCACAAAGACTTGCTGTCTTGGTCACAGATGCGCCAGCAAGACGTGCACCAACAATGTGTCCTCTTTTGAACTCTGGTATGTCACCCATAATGTTGTGTGCATTGCAGTATTTTGAGCAGAACTGTGCTCTTACCTGCTAACTGAACCTTCACACTCTGCTCTTACTGGTGCAATGTGCAGTTAATGAAGATTGGCCACCAGGCTGGTCCAATTTAGCCATGAGACCTCCCACACTAAAATGACAAGTGTTTCAGTTTCATTGTCCAACCCCTGTACTTGGCAAAATAAAGATTGTGATTCTGACCCTAATTTTTATGCGACAGTTTTATGATATATGGCACAATAGAAATGATCCTCAAGCACATTTTTAAAAAACCTCCTTTCAGTAACTTACTTTAAAAGTAAAGAGGGTTTTTGTCCGCTCCTGTAAAGTTACTCTGTTAAAGGAACACATTTTAGGTTGGACAGTGATGCTATGAACTGTATGGACTGGGGTTATAATATATACTTATGGTTATAAGATATGAATGCTAGAACTGAAGTGCAGTTTGTATGCGCAGGAGGCAAACAACAGCTTAGTGTGAGTGTACATATAGGAGAGTACAGTATGCTGAGGTAGCAAAGTGTGCAGTTAATCATGTGGTTGGAAACAGTATAAGATATAACGTGTACAGTGCAGGTAGGAGAACAGCAGCTCAATGTTCAGGTGAACAGCTAAACAGCTTGCAGTACAGATGTACAGTATATGGATGAATAAACTATAAAGATAAATAAAATACAGCTCAGATGTTCAAGTATACAGGTTTACCCGCTCCAAGAGAGACCCTTGTGACACAGGTTTTATACACCGTTTAACCACCCCCAAAATAAACAAGGTGGTTGTGATCTTAGTTAGGACGAACAAATGGTCAACAGATGGTCCCCAAGTGGGCTTTGATCTATGACCTGTAAAACCCCGAGAACAACAATATCCCAGGGACTCCGCCCTGTCGTAAAGATATACAACTCTGTTCTGGTGATGTTAACCACATGGTAAATGTTACACCCTAATGCGAAATGCACTGATTATTCAACAGTCCCCCCTTTTGAAAGCCCTAATTAGGGTATTCAATCTATTAATAATCACTAATAAACAAAGGACTACATTTTACCCTTTTCCTTCTGTAGAGTTGAGTGTATGGAACTCAGAACATCAAATGTAATTGGATGTTCTAGGATTGGTTAACACTATCTGTTCTACGTCAACGTGTGCTATCTGTATATGTTTGTTTTGCTTCTTGGCACAAAAACAGAAACACCGAATCATGACATAGATCAGAAAAATGCTGACACAAATTGAGATAAAAATCAACAGGCCATCACGACAGTAAGCCCACCATGAACCAAACCATGAATATAGCCAATTCACATCTGCTTGATCCATGTGACTTATGTGATCACGCAAATCCTCTAGTTCTTTAACATACTGGTTTAAGTCATTAGTTGGATCGATAACATCGGAGCAACATTCAGGACCGATTACGGAACATGTTCCTCCTTGTTGTGCTAAGACATAGTCTAGTGCTACTCTGTTTTGCAGTATCATCAGTCTATGTGATTGCAATGTCGTAGCAATGACACCCAGTGATCGCGCGGTGTCGTTAGCAAGTTTTTCAATGTTGTGGGCTAGTGTTCGAATTTGATCTAAGGCAAGCATAACACCATAATTTGGGATAAGTGCGCCTAAGAATCTAGCCCAGACTGTTTGAGTGCATGTAAAATGTTCAATGCACGGGTTAGGATCGTCAACTAATGAGTCATCATTTGTATATCTTAATCCAGTATGTGTATTAACTTGATATTTAGTGTGACATTGCACTGTATTTATCTCAAAAATGTAGGAACCTTCAATATCTAATAATGGGGCGACTGCTGATAATTCAGGAGTTAAATTTTTATGTTTTTGGAACTCTTGAACTAGATGTTGTTTACCCTTTTTAGGAGGAATTATTTCCAGAGTGCCATCTGAGTGTAATTTGGCATTTGCAGTACCTGGATAGGTATTATTAACAAACATGTCATGGTTTTTGTACCACGTACATATCTGTTCATTACAGTTAACAGGACCACATCCACTAGGTACTTCTAATAAGACTGGTGTATCCACAGAACTGGGAATTATTATTATTATTACATGCTCCTCTTTGCTAACTCTTCCTTTGGTTTTATTTTGTGTGGTTGGTTGTGGTCTCATTGCTGGTAATAAATAAATTAACGAACACCGACCGTTGAAACCAGCAGGTAGTTCACTAAATGCGGAGCTTCCACATAGCCAATATGTTCCTGTAGGTGCAGGAATACGACAAAATTTAGTAATAGACAACCAATTAATCCATGACTTAGTGTCATAAATACAATCTCTTAGTGTTTTTGCTGTAAAACTAGATTGTTGTTTAGAGGTATGACTATTATCTATTTGGTTAAGTCGTATTACATACTCACACAAAGGTTTAGGAATTTCTCCAAGATATGGTGATATTTGGTCATAATTTTCCACACACCAAGGATATGTATATGGAGTGATTATGTCGTCGATCTTATGACCTGGAGCATATGTTTGTTCACATGTTGCTGTACCAGGTGTACAACACTGAGACGCTTCTGACCGAGATATGTTATGGCAGGTGCTAATCTCAGAAGAAGGTACTGCTGTTTGTAACAGACGACAAGTATCACAGTCAGAGATTGCATGACCAGTCCAGGCTATTCCAGCAGAGACGCTGACTGGATGGGGAATACAGACATTCTTTCCTGGAAACAATGTCTGTCTGGTTAAATTGAATAGCGTCTCAAATGAATTATCATTGTCCCGTTTGACAATAGTTGTGCCTAGACATGGGTGTACACATAGAAGAAATCCAATAATTGACACATGAAACATTTCAGGATTTCTTCTTGGCATGGTTGCAGTAGCAGTTGCTTTTTCCGTCTGCATTATCTGGGTGATGACCGGATGACTTCTTCAAAGTTGAAGTCTTCGGGTGCAGATAGCCTTCCTTAGATCCTCAGTTGGTGCAGGTTGAATAGACTCTTGGGATCAGCAACTTGTAGTTCATCCAGCATCTGGTAAGATACCGTTCTGGAGTTCACTGTAAGACACAGATATACATAAGCAGTATCTTGTAGTCTTTATATACCTGGCAGATTAATAGAAAAGATTGTGACTCAACGCTTCAAAATTGTATATGGTACCACCCTGACCCTTCCTATCCTGGGTTGCTAAATAACTAAAAGGAGGGAGGAGCACTAATTGCATTTGGGGAATAGGGAATCTTCACCCTTAGAGGTCGGCCCCTGCCAGCCTAAAAACCAGCAGTTCTTCCTTCAGGGCTCTCCTTTTAGTTAACCCATCTAGCCCTTTTTATGGTGGCAGTACCACTTTGCAATGAGAAGCATGGGTCCATGTTTTCCGTCCCTGGCATAATACTGCTGCATCTGTGACCAAAAGAACCTGAAATGGCCCTTTCCATTTTGCTTCTAACGGAATAGCGGTGTGATTCTTAATCATAACCCACTGTCCTGGCACAATCATATGCCCCCCTTTTGGTGGTTCAGTCCATGCGTCTTTAACACGTTGCCGTGCAGAACTCACTGAATCTGTGAGTTCTTCGCAATATTTTAACAGGGCGTCAGATGTAATATGTACATCTGCCTGTCTGAGGTCAATAGTTCCCGGTAAAGACATGGGTCGACCTGTGATGATCTCATATGGACTTAGTCCCACTTTGCGTGTAGGTGATGCTCTAATGCTGCACAACACGGCAGGTAAAGCATTCATCCAAGGGACCCCACTTTGATGTAATTTGGACAGTCGCTGTTTTATGGTTTGATTTTGCCGTTCTACTTGTCCTGAAGCTTGTGGTCTGTAGGGACAATGAAGTTTCCATTGAACTGTCATCATTCTCATCACTTCCTGGACAACCTTTCCAGTGAAGTGTGTGCCTTGATCAGAGTCTATGCTGTCCGGCAATCCCCAACGTGGGATGTAATCTTGGACCAGCACTTTGGCTGTATGCAATGCAGTTCCCTTTTTTGTTGGATATGCTTCCAACCAACGGGAAAATTTGTCACAAACAATTAATACATCTTGTTTACCTTGACAAGGTGGCAGCGTGATGTAATCAACTTGCAAATGTTTGAATGGACCTGGGGGTGCCATGGTATGCACTGCAGGTGATGAAACACCCATTGCTGTGTTATTGGACTGACACAACACACATCGTTGCACTATGTCAGATGCATGTGCCCGAAATTTGGGGTTCCACCATACTGATGAAAACCTGTGAACCATGCTGTTTACCCCCATGTGTCCCAAGCTATGTATTTGTTGTGCCAAATATGGAAGCAGTGCTTCAGGGGCTACATATTTGCCTCCCTTAATCCAGAAACTATTAGAATCAAGACTAGCACCTTTATCCATCCAGGTCCAAACTTCCATAGCTGGAGCATCCGAATACATTTGCAGTAATGAAGTACGCAACTTTTTTGAATCAGGGTCCACAATTGTATTAACAGCAGCTACTGATCTTTTTGGTAGTTTTCCAGCTGCTTTGGCTGCTGCATCGGCCAAGGCATTGCCTTGTGTTTCTTTCGAATCCGATTTACTGTGAGCTTTGACCTTTACTACTGCTAGCTGTGCTGGAAGCTTACTAGCTAACAGAAGCTCAGCAACAAGTGAGGCATGCTTAATAGGTGTACCAGCAGCTGTTAAGAATCCACGTTGTTTCCAAATATGGCCAAAGTCATGAATAACTCCATGGCTATATTTTGAATCAGTGTACACATTAGCAGTAAGATCGGATGCTAAAACACAAGCCTTAGTCAGAGCCACTATTTCAGCCGCTTGAGCTGAGAAATGATCAGGTAGTCGGCCCTGCGCTAAAACAGCATGAGGTGAACACACAGCCCAACCCACATGTTTACAGCCGTCTACCACCTGTGCTGAACCATCCGTGAACAAAATCATGTCAGGATTTTCCAGAGGAATTTCAGAAATGTCTGAAGCCGGTGTGTGTGTTAGCACAACACAATCATGATCACTTTTATCCTCATCACAAGCATCAGACAATGCAGTCATCATTAATGATGAAGGATTAGTGATTTGAGCCCTTTGAAGGCGAATGTTAGGAGCTGTAAGAGCAGCAACCCAGTTACCCCATCTTTGGGCAGTAACTGTAATTACACGAGCAGAAGACAGCAAAGAACCAACAGCATGTGGACAACGCACTGTGAGAGATTGAGATAGCACTACTGGAGCACATGTAGTAACAGCTAGGTGTGTAGCCTGAACAGCCCTTAAACATGGACCAAAACCTGTAGAATTAATGTCCAGTTTGGTTGAATAATAATGAACCGGGCGCATCCGACCACCGTGTTCTTGCATAAGACACGCAGTCATAAAACCATCATGTTCATGTACATACAACGTAAATGGCATTTCAGGCTGCACAAACCCTAGTGCAGGTGCAGAAGAGAGAGCTGATTTGAGCTGTTTAAATGCCGCTTCAGCTTCATCTGAAAAACAAACACTATCAGTGTCTTTGGGGGATCCTTTCAGCAAATCATACAATGGTTGAGCTATATGTGCATAGTCTTCAATCCATGGGCGACAGTAATTACACAGACCCATGAATGATCTGAGCCCTTTGATTGTTGATGGAACAGGAAGTGAACGTATGACAGCAGCACGATCGGGTAGGATGGATCGCTGTCCTGCAGTCACTAGCTGACCCAAATACTTCACTGAAGGGGATGCTAATTGAGCTTTTGCCAGACTGGCTTTGTGTCCCCTTGATCTAAGGTAGGTTAACAATGCCAGTAATTCAGCCATATGCACTTCCATATTTGGTGATGCCACAAACACATCATCAATGTATTGAACTAAAGTGGACTCTTTAACCGGACATCCTGGTTCTTCCAGATGTCGCCTTAAAGCCTGATGATAGATAGTAGGACTATTATGCAAGCCTTGAGGTAGACGTGTCCACTGGTATGTTTCACCATCAAATGAAAATGCTAACCATGGCTGACTATCCTTATGTAAAGGAACTGACCAAAATCCATTAGCCATATCAATAACTGAGAAAACTGTGTGTGTATTTGGAACTCCATCAAAAATGGCACTAGGATCAGCTACCAAGGGTGTTATGCGATCAATGCATGTATTAGCGATCCTATAGTCTACTGTGAGACGCCATGCACCTGAAGCTTTTCTCACTGGCCAGATAGGAGAACAGGACTCACTATGGCCCTTGATTAAAATGCCTTTGGCTGTCAACTCACTAATAATTGGACGAATTCCTTCTACAGCTTCTCTAGCAAGAGGATACTGTTTAGTGGAAGGAGGGGGAGTACCTGTTAGCCGTACAGGTTCAATGTCCAACAGACCACACTCATCCTTATCTTGAGACCAGATTGGATGATTGATTATACGTGGATCTGATACTTGAGTTGCAAGGACAGAAATCTTTGGTGTTTCTGGCTCAAAATTCAACTGCATTTGTAACCGAGAAATAGCATCAATGCCTAAAATAGGTGGTGTTTTAATTGGAGCTACTATCAATGGAAGAGACAGTGTTTTGGGACCAAACTTTACACACACAGGCTCTGTCTGATATGTTTCGTGACTTTCCCCTGTTACCCCAGTGATGACAATGTCTGTTTTACTCAAAGGTAACCCAAAGTCTTTTGCTATTGCTGAAGGAATTAAACTGGCTTGTGCCCCTGTATCAACCAAAAAATCACATTCATGTTCATTCACAGTGGTTTTCACATATAACCTGTTGTCCTGCTCGTGTAGAATTGGCTGCAAGTATGCTTTTACAGCAGACATTCCTAGTTTAAAGGATTTGTCTGAGTGGGGGAGGAATTCAGCTGGGCTACTTGCTGAATAAGTTTAAGCAGCTGACCTGTGACCTCTGGTGACACTGGTCCACCCCCCAAGCTAGACTGCTCCCTTAACTGACCTGTATCCTGAACCTGCTTCAATCTGCAGTTCCGCTCCCAGTGTCCACTTTTCCTACAATATCTGCAGAAACTTTTTGTTTGTGGTTTCTGACTGCTTGATATCTGGGCAGCTGTTTGCGACACGGCAGAGATGTGTAATTTCACATTAGAATCTCTCTCGTATCCAGCTAAACTATCTGCCAGGTCACCCAAAGTAGAATTGCGCCATTTAGCCTGCAGCAGAGGCAGAACTTTTCGCAGCTCTGGGGTTAAACCATCAGCCCACTGAGCAACAGCGACTTTGCCTTCCAAAACATGTTTCACAGTTTTGCAGTCTATTTGACCACCATGGATCAGAAATACTTCCGCAAAGCGTTGCGTATACTGACTCACAGGCTCATTCCTTTTTTGACGACAGTCCACCACTTTTTGCCAACAGACAGCAGAACCCAAACTTTCCCGTAACTGGACAAGCAAACATGCATTACAGTCATCCACATCTTTTAGAGATTCCAGTTCATCAGAACATGCCTCATAAAATGTTTCCATTTTGTCTATTTCATCTGGCATTAACACCTGAGAACATATGGATATAACATCTCTTGGATGCAAGGAGTACAGTTTGATTTTCCTTGTCATTAACGTTAAAAAGGGACTGATACCCATTTCGCGTGGATGTTTGAATTCTTTTGCCATGCGGTCTATCTGTTCTGGACTTAAAGCCACATGTTTGATGGACACCTTGACGTCTTTCTCTCCTTTCACTTTTCTCTGTTTCACCACCACTGGTGCAGCCTCAAGTATCTTGAGATCTAACACAGAGTCATCACTGTCACTGTCACCTGAAGACTGTGCCTCAACTTTTCCCTTGAATTGTTTCAGGGAAGGATAAAGTCTGACCGTAGGCTGGTCATGTGACTTCTTTCCCTGCTTTTCTAGCATTTCAACTTTAGTTTGAAGAACAGTGAGAGAACGTTGTGTATGCTCACATGTCTTTTGGGCACTAATGGCTGCTCTTTTATGCTTAGAACATTCTTGTTCTAATCGAGCGATGTGTTCCTGCTGTTCTGTCATTAACAAAGCATGCCACTGACGGAATATCTGTACACACCCCTCCAAATCTTTTTTCCCTGCACATTTTGCCAGTACAGTGAAACATTGCTCCTGAGTCCATTCAGATTCCTGAGCAATGCCATATTTCTCACACAATTTAGCCTTTTTCTTTGAGCACATTTTATCTAGCATGTGACTCAAGTTAGTTTCAAATGCCTCTCTATCAGCATATGGTGAAGGCATAGATGCAGCAGCACATGCAGAACTTTTTTTGGACCAGGAAAACATTCTGTTTAAGCTCTATGTGTACCAAAACCTGCACAAAGAACACTTTGAAGTAGTGTTACTGCTACTTGAAGTAGTATGACTATCTACTTCCCAGACTACTGTCTGTAATTTTGACCTGGACAAACACTGTTTGCAGATCGCGAGAACTCACTCACATTAGATTTTGGTATGATCTCATGAGCACGCAGTTTTGATCTGGAAAAACACAGTTCACAGATCGCGAAGACTCACTCACATTGGATTTTAATATGATCTCATGAGTACGCAATATAGACCCGGAAAGACACAGTTCACAGGCCGTTGTGATACTCACGATACAAGATTCAGTGAGCTCACCTAAATATACCGGTTTATCCCTGGAAAGACACAGTTCACAGGGTGATGTGATACTCAGACAAGAAATAATCAAGTGAGTTCACCTAAAGCCTAGCTAGGACTTTTACAAGACAAAACAAACATAAACTGACTCCTTTCCTTTACTGGTGCTACGCTTTTGTTTCTTAAGTTCTTTTTCTCCGGATGTCTCACTCACCGAGCCAGCAGCTGAAGAGATGTTCCGGATCCTGTTCGTGACGCCAATTGTAGTTTCTTTAGTTGCTTGCCCAGAAGGATGGAGTCAGGAGACTGAAGGCTGGAGATGTTGGAGTAGTTTATTTCAAGGCGATCGCAGTTCACTCCTCTCTTGTCCTTAGCCAGGCCAGTTCAGTGCAGTCTGAACTCAGTCTGCAGGAGAGGAAATCCATGATCCCGATGCATAAGAAATGATGCAAACCAACAAAAAACAAAAAAATTCAGGCAAGATTTACAGAACATGGGACTACCACCCATGCAAGTCCTGGTACACCACCACTCCAGTACTTTAGATCTGAAAACATCTGTCCATCCTTC